>CM041004.1:8775897-8797124 GCA_022985145.1 Pangasius djambal
GGTGTGTTCAGATCCAGTGGGTGTGTTCAGATCCAGTAGTTGTGTTCAGATCCAGTGGGTGTGTTCAGATCCAGTGGGTGTGTTCAGGTCCAGTGGGTGTGTTCAGGTCCAGTGGGTGTGTTTCTTGGAAATGTTTCTTCCCCTTTTCCTGTAGCAGACTATGGAGGAATTCACTTCATCTGCCGGGTAAATGGAATATCCTGTAATAGTATAATTATGATTATGGTGTCCAGTCTCACCCACAGAGGGCCGGTGTGGGTGCAGCTTTTCACTCCAACCAAGCAGAAGCCAAACCTGAGTCTATAAAGCCAAGCTAAGCTGATTAAACAGGTGGAGTCGGATGTGGCTCCTGCTTGGCTGAATTGAAAACCTGCAGCCACACTGGCCGGGGTAAGTTCTTTCAGTTGTTCCTTACGTGATTCATGTGTCAATAATTCGCACTAGAACTATCCCTACAGAAACCCTGCAGTTATGAAATCCACACAATCCCGACTGAGATAACCAGGAATCCCAGTAAGAACGTGCGCTTACCTCCAGCAGGGAATCCCGGACCAGCCCCAGAGAACCGTTGGGATTTTGGATGTGGCCCGTTCATGGTTCCATGAGATTCACGCTGCTGCAGTTCCCTCTGCAGATCCAAGCTTGGGGAGAGTTGCTAAGTGACACACACACACAGACATCAGATTCAGATAAAGAGCAAAGCTCTCAGATGTACTGAAGAAACACAGGAGCATATATACCTTACAGAGAGCGACAGTCTTAAGGCTGAGAGATTAGACGGAGACTCGGTGTACCGAAAACATGGCATGGCAAGTACATGATAACAGAAAAGCAACAACAAGGGAACAAGGGCAGTGGTTGGATCTGTCTCACACACACACACACACACACACACTCACACATGTTGAACAATAAGGTCAGCATGTTCCACCGATGACCTTAAAGTTGGAGAAAACAGAGCGTGCCCAATAAATAGTCCTTAATATTTATCATTAATTATATATTGGAATATAATTTCTATAATTTGCTGTGATATATTTTATAATATTTTAATATTAATTTAATTTTATGTACTTGCCCTGGTGCTCTGCATGCTGCAGTCTTTAAGCTTTATCTGTGTAAAGAGAGAACACCTCCTTCTCAGAAGATATGTTCTACACCTTCACCGAGCACTGAAGTAACATGTAGCCGGAAGTACGAGACAAATTCCCCCTTTTAGACTCTTAAATTAATCACTTTAATAATTATTTAAAATTTTAAAAATTAATGGTGTAATAATGTGCTCTGTGTGTGTGTGATGTGCACTGGTCATTTACAGTCAGGGAATCAGGGTGCATTAGACTGCTTTTTAAGAGAGAGAGAGAGAGAGAGAGAGAGAGAGAATGAATGAATGAATGAATGAATGTGTTTATTTCCCAACAAGAACAGTGATACCTGGCAGTGTGGATTTTGTGTTCCTTTTGGTTACTGAGGTTAAGGTTAGATTTAATGTAAAGGAAGGTCTTTACAAGGATAGTAAGCCAAACGTGTGTGTGTGTGTGTGTGTGTGTGTGTGTGTGTGTGTGTGTGTGTGCGCGCGCGTGCACGCGCAGTAGGCTCCCTGCGTCTCAGCGCCGCGCCTTTTGCACAAAGGCTCTTCTAATAAAGCCAGTCAAGTTCAGCGGTGGCGCATTAATAACTTTCCCCGCTGCGACGATGAGGGATTCGCTCCCGTCCACTTCTTCTCTTCACTTGTGAAAATGGACTGGAGGATTCGTTATTGCCTGATATAAAAAAACCAAAACAAAACAAAACAAAAAAAAACAAACCAGGTGCCTTTGAAATCCGGTACACACCTTTTTGCTCGTTTAACGCTGATTAGCGCGCGCGCGCCGGGGCTGGACTGCAGGCTGTGGCATGGAGACAGCAGAGAATTCAGAGAAATCTCACCTCATTCACGAGAGAGGCACCAAAACATACTCTCTCAAACTCGCAAGGTAAATCTTTCACTTCCAGTTCTACATGTGGATACGTCTGAGCTGCAGTAAACGCCTGTGGAGCTGCCTTTTTAAATAATAGTAGTAATAATAATAATAATAATAATAATAAATTAGATTGCTAAATTAAAATAAACATATATTTTAGCTACTACTACTACTACTATTATTATTATTACTATTATTATTATTATTATTATTATTATTATTCTAAGCCCAGCAGTCGCTCAGTTATGAGGTGAAACTGGGGGATAATTTGACACACTGTCAGTGTAGTTGACTGATTTCAGCCTGATTTCCATTAAAAGCTGTCAGTGTCCGCACTGCTGCAACATGCAGACAGGGACAGATGTTTTTCCTCCAGACTGAGCAGAAAAATAAAACTCACACTGGCCGTAAGTGTGGATGTAAATGCGTCTCGCATGGACCGGATTAGCAGACGCAGGAGACTGCAGAGCAAAACCAACCCCTGCGGTGATGAAGACAAGCTTACGGTCTGCACTTGTGTAAACCCTGCGGTGTGAACTCAACCCTGGCTTGTTTTTTCTCTTATCCTTCATCTAGTGCTCGCAGAGATTGCATGGTGCATGGTCAGGGAGTGTGTGTGTGTGTGTGTGTGTGCGTGTGTGTGAATGAGCAAATTCATTTCCATGCATCACTTGCTTTTGGACAGCGCTTGACAAATGGCCTCGGCTTTTCACCTCTTATTATAGGATCAGGAAAAAAAACTGTGTGTTGTTTAAAGGGTTTTTTTTTGCACATAGATTTAAGATAAATAATACAATAAAAACTGCACTGGACGTGAATTCATGAAAAAAAATAAAACCATAATCTACTCAAAACATTTCCTTATAACAGGCGAATAAACATTCACTGGATATCTATTTCACAAACATAATTCGATTAAAAAAATAAAGAATAAACCGTGAAATTTCGATTGGTGCAGTGACTGAAAATTTCAATTCGATAAAAACAAACAAAAAAAAAATGCATGCTTTCTAAAAAAGATCTTTAAAGATTTCTACATAAGCATCACAGTTAATCACGGCTCCAGGACCAGGACGTGGATTTGTAAGTGTGTTCATTCCCAGCTGAAATTTTACTGTACGTTTGCTCGAATTTACTGTCGTGTGTTAATGAGATTTCAGCACAGTGGTCAGATAGCAGTTGGATAAAGTCTGCAAAACAACCAATCCACAGTAGGGGAGGAAAAAAGAAATGTTTTATCTTGACTTCAGTTTCAAAAAGGAAGAAAGGCACTCTTGCTTAGAAACGATTAGAAAATGTCGGATGATTTAAACATGGAAAGTCCTGAATCATTTTCCTAAATATGTTCATTATAATAAAATAATAAGGGTATGGTCCATTGCGCGCGCGCGCACACACACACACACACACACACACACACACACACACACACACACACACACACACATATATATATATATATAATATATAAAGTGCAGTAAGTTATATAATTGTTAAAAGAGAAGATGTCCGTTCTTGCAGTCTTGGGCAATCTATTAAAAGAATAATTTTCGGATTCCTATAGATTTTTAAGTCTGTTAGGGCGTTAGTTGTGTGTGTGTGTGTGTGTGTGTGTGTGTGTGTTTCCTGTCATATCTCCGTAGGTTTGAGAGGAAGAAAGGCACAGCACAGGTGAGGAAAGTGCACTGAAGCTGAGAAAACCGCCGCGTAAAACCATGGAATGGAGGCTGCAGTGTCTTTATGCTCCACATGACATGCAAAAAATCACCGAGTTTCTGTTAGGCAAGGAGAAGTGTATCTAAGGGGTGTCCCCAAAGTCTCCATACACAGGGGAAATTAACAAATTTTTTTTTTTAGCAACTTTTATTTACAAAGCATCCTCTACATGATTGCCATGTCTCTCATCTCCCACGCTCATGATGAGCCTTCTTCTGTCAAAGGCATTCTTACAGGCTAAATATATATATATATAAATATTACGGGTGCAGATTGATTCTTCACTTTTTAATAGATACATAAATATAATGATATTCTTATTCGGTTCAGTTTTATCTGTACAGCGCCTTTAACAACGGACATCGTCACAAAGCAGCTTTACAGAAATAAATAAATTCCGGGTATAAATGTATAAATGTAGCGCAAAGCCACAGGTGATGATGGTGAAGGAAAACCTCCCTGGGACGATATGAGGAAGAAAGCTTGAGAGGAACCCATCCTCATCTGGGTGACTCCGGATAGTGCGATTCTAACTCATTCCCTTCCATAGCTGTGTGTTGTGTAGACAGAAAGTGCAGATTGTGTTAACAACAACTGGAGTATGAGCTTCAGAGTCGTTTCTGAGTTCATTACAGTTTTCACTTCACTCCAGTTCAACGCAGTGGACTTTATTCCCTGTATCTGGAGAAACATGACACGAGATATGATTATGATTACACGAAAAGCGCCTCCTCTCCCCGCGCGTGAGCTCCCCAGGCTTAGAGCTTCCTGTCTGTATGCGCGACTTCTGCTGCTCTTTGGCACATAAAATGCTTTAAACCTCTTTGATCAGTTCAGAGAGGCTTCACTGCCGCTTCATTCGCCTCGTTTCAGGCATACAGACAAGTCTGCTGGCGCTGAGAGCTCGGGATGGCTGTAGCTGCAGATAAGAACCAGCGTTTCATCACCATCATTATCAAATTCCTTCAGGTGTAATTCTGCCACGCCCACCGACCACACCGACTCAGAGTCTAGCCAATCAAAACCGAGCAGGAGGTTCTTTACTGACTGACAGTGATGAGCTGTTTATTTTATTTAACTTTATTTTATTTTAGTGTCAATATACAGTTTCGGGCCAACATGTACACAAAGAGAAACTGTTCAAATGATAATTCTATGAAACGCACGATACCTTTTTGATGAATATGATTATGTCCCTTGCTAGCTGTGAGACTGCTGAGGTAAACATGCACACTCAATTATCCCCATTTCATTTTCTGGAGATTTTCTTTAATGAACTCAGAAGGAGTGCACGAGGGATTCCATGTTCTTTCTGATCTATTATGATTATAATTATATATATGACTATTATTATATATATAGCATATTCACCCAAGTGTAAACTCAACGAAGGTTTGATTTCAGTAAGAAGTGCCCCAGGTGAGATATCACATGTCCTGTGGATAAGCAGTGCATATGGAGTGCATTTGGGTATATGGGGTGGTGGGGTGGGATCGTGTCATGTGTGTCACTCCCTGTGGGGTGATTAAACTGAGGCTGTGTCCCGCTTGGCTGCTTCATTTCAGGCAGTGAAGGCGTGAGAGGTGTGTGTGTGTGTGTGTGTGTTGGGGGTGCTTATCTCTTCTGAGGCAAGATTGCCCTTTTCCACTCCATTAGCTTCATCATAGAGTCTCTCCCTTCAACACGCATGCAGTGGTGAGGCAGAGAGCCCGAAACGCAGACTCAGCAGCTACTGCCCCTGCTCATTTCATTCCACTCTGATGTGTATCCCCATGTCACACTGATTAAATCTATTAGAACATCATGTTGGTGGGGTTCTCATGGATTTTATCAACAGCTGGTATTTTAGTGGTCAAGGGTAACATAGCTAAACTGGATAGCATTGTGTTTCGGTTAAAAAAAAGTTAACTGTTTAAGCCTCTGTCACTAGGTGTTGGAGCGGTTCCATGTTTGGGTTTTCCATGCATGTGTCCATCCGAGATTCTCGTTGCCGTGATATCTCAAGAACGAGTGGTTGAATGTTTGTAGGATTTATATGGAATTATGACTGTAACCAGCAGATGAAGCGATTAGATTTTTGAAACTGATCCAAACAGGGTCAAGATCACAGCAAGGTCAAATATCTGAAATAGCTATCTTCAGTAGCTTCCTCTCTGTTTGATGTTATTTACACGTTCGTGTTCAGGAGCTCAAGGTCCATTTTCTGTCTAAGATTTTTTTTTTTTGCCATTGGCCCCTTCCCTCCGTCTGTCAGTCCATCGGTATTAAATTCTTGTTAGTGCAATATCTCAATAATAAGTGGTTCACTGTAGGACTTGTATGGATCTACTTGTTTTGTTTTATGATCATTGTCAGTAATAAAACGTCTGGGGTTTATAGAGGGGATTGGGCTCATTTTTCTGACCTACAGTATATGTACAGAATATATAAACGTGCATAGTAGGTATAAAACATCTGTCTCATTTTTGCAGTGAATTTCCTGGTTCCAAAGAAAGCTACCCAAGTCAGGTGTATGAGAATGGGGATGCCACTGGGGCCATTGAGTTGAAGAGGCCCGTCGGAGCCCACTGCCATGGAAACAAAGCTCAGTGGGAGGAGAACCGTGATAAGCTGGTGGCCAAAAAGAAGCTGTACATTGCCTCTATCGTCTGCCTGGTCTTCATGATTGGGGAAGTGATTGGTAAGAGTCAGCCTGCTATCTAAAAGAACAGCTTCTATCCATAGAGCAAGTCTGTGTGTGTTTGGTCATATTATGTGTGTTTAATTATAGAACTTCTTAGCGAAATAATTAAGAGAAGGCGAGGTGATTTACAGAAAGGCATGTGGTGCGTTTACGTGCATCGTTACATGTAGGAAGTTGGGAAGAACCGCTAACAGAAAGGTACGTTGAGAAATACACCTATAGTGGGGTCCAAAGGGCTGAGAGCACTAGCGAAAATGCTTCTATTTTCCATTCTTTTTCAGATGAATACAAAAATTTTCATTACAACTTGAGTGAAAAGTAGAATCCTCCTTTTGCTTTACTGACAGCTGGTATGGGTTCCACAAGTTTGTGTAGATTCTGATGCTGATGATCCGTGTTTGATCGAATCGATTGGAGTGACGTCTGAACATGTGCTTCAATGGAATGGATAAAGCTGAAGGAAAATCTGACCTTTTGTACGAAGGGGTTAACGTGGTCACGATCACAAATTTGCTTCGATTTGAAAAATGACATAAAAATAGTGCCGAATCATGAATATTGAATATTCAAGATATTTAACATTTTCTTTATTTAAAATTTTTTAATCATAAAAACCATCTGTTTATTTCCAGATTTAAATATCCCATATTGTCAGTGTGGTCTCAAACTGTTGGACCCCAATTCGTATGGGTTCTAACTACTGAATCTAACTGCTGTTGGTGAAAGGTTTATAACCATGTGCCTGAGTATGCAGTTCTTATTTCAGCAACACTGTCTTCTGTGTACTGCTCAATTAGGCCTAGTATTTATCTTTCCGCTAAAGCCTACTGCCAGTATAAATTTCGCTGTCCGTAGCAGCTTATAAATGCAGCCAATCTTTTTTATCCAGTCTTGTAGAATGTAACTGATTTTTGCCCCATCTTGGATTAATGAAGACAGATCACTGAGGAAACGTAATACAGTGCTAATGATAAATTAGGAAGTCTAGTGCACAGTACATGAATTTGGCCCTGATTATCCAGCCTCCGACTCATTTTCTCATTCTGCGCGTGATCGCTGAGGATCCGATATTTTCAAGCGTGTGATTTTCTCTGCGACTGGCTGCGTGTACAAGGAGGAGAAAAAGCCAGTGAGAGTCTGAAAGGAAATCAAATTTCTTTGCTGTCATGCGCTGCAGATCCCTGAGTCCAGTTTTTCTTCCATCTCTTGGTGTGGGATCTTGAGGACAAAGTGTAAGCACAGTCATAATGCTTCTGTAAGAAGGTATTTGGCACATCGTACCCAAATGGTTGTTAGGAACAGCAAAAATAAACATATACACCGATCAGCCATAACATTAAAACCACTGGCAGGTGAAGCGAATAACATTGATGATCTTGTTACAGTGGCACCTGTTGAGGGGTGGGATATATTAGGTAGCAAGTGAACAGTCAGTTCTCGAAGTTGATGTGTTGGAAGCAGGAAAAATGGGCAAGGGTAAGGATCTGAGTGACTTTGACAAGGGCCAAATTGTGAAGGCTAGAAGCCTGGGCCAGAGCATCTCCAAAAAGGAGCAGTGTGATGCTCTGGGTGATGTTCTGCTGGGAAATCTTGGGTCCTGGCCTTCATGTGGATGTTACTTTGACATGTACCACCTACCTAAACACTGCTGCAGACCGAGTTACACCCCTTCATGGTAACGGTGTTCCCTAATGGCAGTGGCCTCTTTCAGCAAGATAATGCGCCCTGCCACACTGCAGAAATAGTTCAGGAACGGTTTGAGGAACATAAGAAAGAGTTCAGGGTGTTGATTTGGCCTCCAAATTCCCCAGATCTCAATCCGAAAGAGCATCTGTGGGACGTGCTGGACAAACAAGTCCGATCCATGGAGGCTCCACCTCGCAACTTACAGCACTTAAAGGATCTGAGTCTATCTACTGTAAGCTGCACTTTAAAGACACTTCAGCTAGTTCACAATGCAGCAGCTCACTGTTTTCAAATCCAGTTTAAAACAGACTTGTTTAACCAGGCACGGTATTAAGTTATTGGGCCTTTTATCTTTTTAAATTTACTTTTTATTATATGTAGCAAAAATTTTACAGTGTATTCACAAAGCATTCAAACCCTTTCCCTTTTTTTCCCTCATTTTTACACTAATCTAAAATGGATTAAACTCATTTTATAATTTATACTTCATAATTTAAAAAAAAAAATACCAAGTTTTCACAAAGTTTTGTAACTTTCTTAACAAAATTGAACTATCACATTTTTTTTCCTGACATTCAACCAGAATTTCAGTTACTTTAATTCAAGCTTCGTGACAGCCCTTTTTTTTTTTTCATTGACTTTTAGAGACTTGGATGCGATTTCCTTCTTAAATGGAAAATGTTTAGCTTTGGGGGACATAAATGTTCTCTATGTGAGACACAAAGGAAATGAACCATTAAGGGATTCTGGTTTAGTAATCATTTCTTGTTCATCTTTACGTAGTGTTATTGGCTCTAGGCCCACTGCCAGCTCCAGAGTCATGCATTCAGTTGAAAGAATAAACCATTTCCCCTCACAACACAATGAATTGGCTAAAATCTGGCCACAAGAATAGCAAGAGAGAACCATTTAAGACTTTTTAAGTATTTATAGCTTCCGTAAATGCTTCACACAGCCAGGTTGTTGGCTCTTTTATTATCAATATCGATGTAAAAGATTAGACCATGTGCATGTGTGCAGGTGGGTATCTCGCTCACAGCCTGGCCATCATGACAGATGCTGCTCATCTGCTCACAGACTTTGGCAGCATGATGGTTAGTCTTTTCTCCCTGTGGATTTCCTCTAGACCTCCTACCAAGACCATGAACTTTGGCTGGCACAGATCAGGTAAGTGCAATTAAAGCAAATCTATCTGGTCCAACATCTGCAGGAGGTATCGCTCACTGAGCATGTTAATAGTTCTGTTGGTGTCCATGTCTGTAATGTCATTCTGTTGTTGAAAATCACAATAGCAGTGTTGTGTATGCTTTTTTTTTTTAAGCACTGGTTTAGTGGTGGTTTTGTTTGTGCTTACAGAGATTTTGGGAGCGCTGATATCCATAATGTCCATCTGGATAGTTACTGGGGTGTTGGTGTACCTTGCTGTTGAGAGAATTGTAAAGAATGATTATGAAATTGAGGGCAGAGTGATGCTGCTTACTTCGGGATGTGCTGTTGTGGTCAACATCATGTGAGTGAAAAAAACTGCTACATTACTCCACGAAGCAAACGAATATAATCCAGGCTTATTTGAAACTGGCCACACGGGTGACTAAATGCTCGCCGCATTCCACTAACAAACTCTAGCTGTGACCTGTTTCCGCTGATTCAAGTCTGCCTGTGGTAATCACGCAGGTTTGTCCATAAACTTACCTTGCCATAGTAACTGATTAACCAAACTTGACAAAAATTAACCAGGCTTATTGAGTTAGTGTGCTTCATGGAATAAACCCCTGCTCAAGAGCTCTAAAGTGGATTTAGGAGAATAGTGGTTTTGATTGCAGTGTTGTTTTATAGAATGGCCTACATCCTCCATCACTCCACCACTTTTCATGGGAATGACTCTGGCTATCACAAGATCACTGAAAATGGGATGAGTCCTGTGGGCCATGGCCACTCTCACAGCCTCCTGGGCAGCCATGGAAACACCAGTGTCAGGGCGGCATTCATCCATGTTTTGGGTGACCTTTTGCAGAGCTTTGGGGTGATGGTTGCAGCCATCGTCATCTACTTACGGGTAAATACTTCAAATCTCTACATACAGTCACCAAAAGTGGCCTGTTTGTGCAAATGTTTTATATGCAAATGAACAATAAAGTCAATTAATTGTTATTTTTTTTTAGATGTCCTTTTAGAGCTACACTATATGGCCAAAGTTTGTGGACACCTGACCATCACACTCATATGTTGTTCTTCCTCAAACTGTTGCTACAAATTTGGAAGCATACAGTTGTATAGAATGTGTTTGTTTGCTGTAGCATTATAGTTTCCCTTCACTGGAACTAAGAGGCCCAAACCTGCTCCAGCATGACGACGCCCCTGTGCACAAAGCGAGCTCCATGAAGACATGGTGTGTGAAGGTTGGAGTGGAAGAACTCGAGTGTCCTGCACAGAGCCCTGACCTCAACCCCACTGAACAGCTTTGGGATGAACTGGAACTGGAGACTCCTTACCCAAAATCAGTGCCTGACCTCACTAATGCTCTTGTAGCTGAATGAACACAAATCCCCACAGCCACGCTCCAACATCTAGTGGAAAGACTTCCCAGAAGAGTGGAGCTCATTATAACAGCAAAGAGGGAATAAATCTGGAATGGGATGTTCAGCAGGCACATATGGGTGTGCTGGTCAGGTGTGCACAAACTTTTGCCCATAGAGTGTGTGTGTGTTCCTGAGAAGAGCCAAATTTTGTTCAACAGATCTGGGAAAACAATGTGTTCTAATGAGATACGATACATTTTTAAAGAACACTAACTGGATGCTTTCTCTGTTGTAGCCCGAATACAAAATAGCTGATCCCATTTGCACCTTCCTGTTCTCTCTGTTTGTCCTGGGGACAACAGTCACCATTCTCCGGGATGTGTTCCGCATCCTCATGGAGGGTAGGTTTGTTTCAGTGCTCAGTTTATGTTAATCAGACTTCAGTGGTTGAGGCAGTGAAAATGGCCTGGGTGACTGAGAGCCTTTGTACATATGAAACAACAACTCCTGTGAAAGGTGCAGAAAATGCACCAGTAATGAATCTGCAGCGTTTCCAGATATGGATTCTAAATAAAAGAATATATTTTGGACGGGCTGCGTTCAGGACATTTGCGTGGTGATATTGCATGTGGTCCTGATACAGAGTGCAGAGTGTCCATGTCCTCACAGTAGTTTTCTAATGAAAGGCGCTTATATGGTATCAGATGATTTATGGTATAATCTTGAAGACCTTTCACTTCTACTGAACCACTGATGCAGATGTGACAGACACGTTGCCACAAATAGTGTTGAAATGACAGGAAATAGTAGAACGTAAAAGTGTACGTGCTGTCTAGGAGGGAGGGGCATGCGTTCTTCCCCCTGCCAATCACAGTGATGCTAGCCAATCAGAGATGCCTGTGAGCTCGTGTATGCAGAAGAGGGCAGATCGCACTTTCCTCTGAGTGTGTTATGCTGCCCATGTGTCTCAGAGGAAGCATGTGTTTAGCGTTCACCTTCTCCACTTCTAATTAGTGATGGCTAAAATACTACTTGTAGTATTAGTGGCTAATTCAGCTAACAGTGATGAACTGCAGGTCACCTGATGCTACCCAGAATCTACAGATATATCATGTTGCCAATTATAGAGTAATAAGAGATCACTTTAGATGATTATTTCATGCTCAATAAGCTACACAAGGTCTTAGGAAAATGTTCGTAAAATCGGGTAGAAAGGGAGTTATGGAGAGGGTGAATATTCCCAAATGGTGCCGTCTTTGCAGTGTCAACAGCAGTATAATTTGGGAAACAATACACCCAGTGCACTTCCCAGGAATTAAGGTTTTCTTAGCTGGTAATGTTCTTTTGTAATACTTCATGCCATGCGTTTTCCTTTCAGGGGCTCCCAGAGGAATTAAGTTTAACTCTGTGAAGGAGGTGCTGCTATCGCTGAAATCTGTAAAGGCCTTGCACAGTCTGCATTTGTGGGCTCTAACTGTTGGGCAGACGCTGGTTTCTGTCCACGTGGCCATCGGTAAGACACCTGTACTTCACTTACACAGACGTATTTTACTAAAACTAACTCAAATGCTGTAAACAGGACAAATTAAAATGCTGTAATCTCATTCTCTGATTGCATATTGTGTGATTGTATTTAGCTTTCCTTTGATTTTTATTTGTACTGTTCGTAATATTTAAGCTAAGGTTCCTAAGTGGGGAACTGCACGCCTGCTAGAATAAAACACCATTTTTTGTTTAATTAGAGGAAAACGTAGATCCTCAGAGTGTCCTAAAGGAAGCTACAGAGCTCCTGCAGACCAAGTTTGGCTTCTACAGCACCACCATCCAGGTAGAGCCCTACAGCGAGGACATGGCCTACTGCACCATGTGCCAGGATCCCATGGACTAATATCACCAAGAACATCCGGTGAGGAACGCTGTCCTGGAAGTGGCCTGTCCAAAACATGGGTACATTGTTTTTGACTTTGTTGGGGTCCATATGCAGAAATGCTGCTGGTGCATTAGCAGGCACTTTTTACATCAGTATCGTTTGTTATACATACACGCAGAGATACTGCCATCCTCTCACATTTCCTCTGCTTTATTGAAGTTTTTTCTAAAAACATAAATGCTAAACCAGCTTCCCATAATAAGCTTTGCACAGACAATGTCAATATTCTGGCGTGTTGAAGAGAAATATGCATCGTCTGTTACCAATCAGAGGCAATAAACGGCTATCTGGCCCTGTACGGAATCCTCAAAAGAACCACAAGACCTAGATTAATATTTGACACTTTACATAGATGGACCACGTTGTAAGAAGCAACATGACCCTTGAAGCTGTTTTCTTTGCTCACTTTCAAACAGAGATCATACACAATGGCCCCTAATCATCAGAGTTGCATAGGGTCAAACTGGAAAACCGGAGCACACAATGACCGTTTCCTTGATTTCATGTTCAGCAAATCTGTATGATCAAACTCGCATCTCGCTGGAGTGCATTTCAATTTGATGCTTGATTTGAAATGAAATAAATAAAATCAACACAATAATTACAGCAAGGAAGTAGAGTAGTATAAGTAGTAACATTAAAAATAAATAACATTAATAAGACCTGTGCACACAGAAACCTGATTAAAATGTAGCTCCGTGGGCGTGCAGTTTGTAAATGTTAATTGCAGGGCTCAGATCTAGCTCATTACTCCTTCCAGTGAGTAATACGCATATTTACATACAAGAGGCGTCATGGAGCTGCACTGGATGAGGACCACACGCTCAAGCTGTTCAAAGACGCTTGGATATCATTGCACATATATTTTTTTTAGCCTGTTGTGGATTTAATTTATTCTGGTATTCTGACTTTTGATTGATTTCTTTTAGCATTATTTGAAGGATTTGTTTATTTTAGTCATGTTACATCTGTCATTTTAACACCACCTCTTTCAGAACTGTGATACGTATAATATGTGATTATTTTTATTTTATTTTTTTATTTTTATCCAGCATCTCAGAGCTCCACCAGAATTTCGCTTACCTGTGTTTATGAATAAAACTGTAAATAAGTCCGAAAAAAAAAAAAACAGAGCACATTTCTATAACAGTCTATATAGGACTGCAAAAGACCTCATGGACCATCCAGTTTTCATTTTGTGTGCACCTTCATGCAATTTTTTTCCCCCCAAAAAAAGAACATCTTTATTTGCACCAAACTAGGACATAAACACATCTAATTCATCTTTACTGAAGATTTTTTTTTTTGATTTATGAAATATAGCCTGCTGAATATTTCCCTTTTATTTGAACCACTACAGCAATTCCTGCATAAATTACTGTGCGGTTCCTGTAAATTGATATGAGGGCGAATATCTGTATGTACATAAGCAACTAGTGGGCAGGAGATCGATTCACACACCTGAAGCCGATTCATGATTTGCACTCAAATTACACACAGTTGGACTATTTTGTGAAGAAGATCTTCTGATCGTTCTTTCATTGTTCAGTGCACTCAAATCCACACTCATTTCTACGCAGCTTTGATGAATATATACTTTTCTGTGTACATTTCTAGATTTTTTGTGTTTTGTCTTGCAAAACACTTCTTCAAAACAATTCTAGCAACTCTTAGTCCACGGGCAGGAAGACTAGGAAGATAGTGAAAGATGGGTTTCAGGGCGACTGCCGAGGGGTTTCAGGGCGACTGCCGAGGGGTTTCAGGGCGACTGCCGTGGGGTTTCAGGGCGACTGCCGAGGGGTTTCAGGGCGACTGCCGTGGGGTTTCAGGGCGACTGCCGTGAGGACAATTGGGTCTGGGGTTTATGCCCTCTCTTTAATCATGGACAGTAAACCGTTCTACCCACGATATGGAGAGAGATAATTTGAGACCCAATGTACAAGCTAACAAAAAAAATCAACTAAGAGAAATTCAAGGGACTGAATATCTAACGAGTGTCACAAGTCTGATTTTTACTCGGCCAGCTTGCTGACTTGCAATACACAACAGGGAAGCTGAGTAATTTGGACAATTCTGGTGCTGAAGCATTAGCAAACTATTACTATCAAATGAACCGTTCCCATGTGATAAGGAGAGATGTCTCCACTCATTCCAAGTGCATATGATTTTAATGTCGGCTTTGAGTGCAACCACACTGCCACAACTTCCGACAGATGTGACTACCACATTCCAGTGCTCAGCTCAGTGCTGCCGTGTCCCTGCATTATTCCGTTAAAGGGACTGAATCAAAACGCTAATGCAGATAATGAATGGGTGAAACCCATAAGGAACAGGAAACATATTCAAGTGACATCATAAAACTAGGAAAATAGGAGTTAAAGGCGGTTAATTGACCAGTCCCTAATGGTAATATTAGCATTTCTGTATCATTAAAAGGGCGTGGCAAGCACCTTACATGAATAGAAAATGTATAATATTAACCATGCAAGTGAATGTATAAAATTTTTATTGTTTATATCTATGCATCAGTTAAATAATTAACAGCAAGTAAACAGTAGTATTGTAGCAAAAATCAAATCATCACAATATCATATGTTGGAAACTCAAACTTGATAAAGATCGTCAGGTTTAGTGTCAACATGTCCTGACAGACATGACTCAGCGCGTTAGTGCTTTCACTGTGGCTTTATTTGCTCAGGATGGACCTTTCGCTCACCAAAATGTTTAAATGAAGCTTTAAACTTAAATCTAACTTCAGCTAATTCAACTTATTTGAGCTTTAAAATGAATAAAAAAAACGGAAGCACAGTGAGGGTTCATGTAACTGCTCGCAGGCGAGGTGGGAAAGGGGTCAGTTTTCCACCTGATTTTGACCTTAAACATTCATTCATTCATCTTCAGTAACTGCTTTACTCTGGTCAGGATCTTACCGAGGTGAGAATACACCCGGAATGGGACGCCACTCCATCCCACACCCACACACACACACACACACACCCACACACAAACATATGCACACCTAGAGGCAATTCATCACTCCGTCCACCTACCTGCGTGAGGTGGAGCGAAAACAGAGAAGTTTAACCCGAGCTCAGGATCCATCCTGCGACCGTGGAGCTGTGAGGCGGCTAATTTTAGTAAAAACACAGGATTACAAACTTATTGGATCCTGCCTTTCATTGAAACTGTGGGAGCAGCTGGTTTTCACTCTGCGCGCACATCTTATGCCGTTTGTAAGGAAACCAACAAGAACGTTGTTATTTTACGGCAACCTCAGACAAAAGCACTTCTAACTCAGCTTTATTCAGATTCTTTGGATCGTGGATAACTGTAGCATGCTGAATAAGTTAAGCTGTGCTTCATGTTAAATTAGAGGTACAGTATATGAGGGAAGTGATATATATGGTACACTGTAAGGCCAGAAGTATGTGGACGCTGGACCATCACACCTACACGTGCTTGTTGAACGTCCCAGGCCAGATTCCTTTGCTGTAGTAATAACCTCCACTCTTCTGGGAAGGCTTTCCACTAGACTCTTTTTGCTCATTCAGCCACATGAGCATCCAACCGGCTGAGGCTGATTCATGACTCGTGCTCAAATCACCGCCGGCTTTAATGTCACACAGCAGCTTCATCAATCAGATTCGTTCCTACGTCTTTCCACACACTCGAGTCCGCACTCATTTCTATGTGACTTTGATGAATAAGGGCCATTATCTCTAGTTCGTATGCAAACACTTGCCATGTCGTTGTTGTGCTTTCAGGTCTGCTGTAAAGTGTTTTGATATCGTGGGCTGCACTGTAAGAAAAAAAAAAAGGGTACTATACTTGCGAAATACCCAACAAGGCGAGGCACGCTTGCATGAGTGCTGTTTTAAGCCTAGTAAAAACTGCCAACCAAAAGATTTCTTATGAAAAGACCGCACTGTCTTGCTGAAGTACTTTAATTAGTGTTTATTTAATCGCTTTTGATAAAATGGATATATTTTACAAGAAAACACTTTAGCGTACCACGCCATGTAGAACAAGTGATAAAAGCTGGACCAACTGATACATTTGAATATTTTTATAATAGTGCTGCACTTAACGTATGTTCAGCACTGGCAGAAAATGTCTTAATGTGCGTAGAAGATTAAAAGAAGTGTTGGCAGAGTATAAGCTATCTGTTTTCGACAACAGATTATTCACTTGGTCTTATACTGGATTTGCGTTTAGGGAAATCGTCGGTGTTCAGACATCTGCTTGGAGCTCAATTTGGCAGGAAGGTGGAACAGCTGAAATATTTCTGTACCACTTTTCGGATGTGTTCCTGGAGCTAAATCTGAGCTGACGTTAGGACTTTCAGATTTTGTAAGAATTCATTTCAATAATAATTCTTGGGCTGAATATGCACCATAAACCAAAACAGATTAGCGAGAGAAGCACATCAGCTAAACACACCAACGTAAAGAGTAATATTCCTCTGAAAAAGAATCCTCAGCCCAGAGTTCAATTTAAGGCAGAATGTCTGTTAATCAGTTACACTTCTAATGTGTCCTGCGTTTTTGTGCTGTTAAAAGTCAGTGTTTCACCGTGAAAACTGTAAATACTCTTACTGTGGGTCTGCCAAGTCCTTGTGAATGTGTGTATATATATTTTGCAGATTGTATAAACAAAGTCCTTTGTGTAAATGTTTTATGGTGGTACCATACGTATCTACATGTTATCATTTGTCACTTGAGCTTTTTGTAAACCACAATAAAAACCACAAGAAAAAAAAAAAAAAAAGACTTATTAAGTGTATAAGTGCGTACCCAACTCATTAAGCATTAGATTTAACAACATTTAAACTATTTTCCATAAACTGGTTGCTCTGTGGTGATGTTTCTTACCCTCTACTGCCCAAAGAAATAATTCTGATGCTCACGAAGCCACATCTGAGTCCTCAAACATATTAAAAGCATAATTAAAGAGCTAATCTGATCCCACGAAGGAGTCTAAATAACTTATGAATGAAAACAGGGGCATCTCACAGCCCTGTGTTCAGCACTTTTATTAATGAGCCTGAAATGAACGCCGCGGTCTTAGTGTAGCTGGCAGCTGTCCAGATGTGTCTGTACGAGCCAGTTCCAGCTGCTGGGTTCTGTAGTTAAAGGCAAGAAAAATGAGGCAGGTGATCAGCTGTATTGCCTCACACTTCATCACACAAAGCTTTTACATTTGGGAGGCAACATTAACTCAGTGCTGATTGATGACTGTGGTTCAGGTAACACACTGTGCTGGCTATTGCACATCAAGATGACGCATACAACACGAATAGGTCCAGGGCAACTTTCCAGACAAGTATGTTTCCCTTTTTGTGTCCACCAAAACACAGTATCCTATTAACCTTGGAAAGAACTGATCAAGACAAAAAAAAAAGTCATCAAAATGTACTGCTGACTTGTTTAATTAGGACACAAACACATTATACAAAATGCTTAATACATTGCAGACATCTGCATACAAATAAAACCAAACCTAGAAAGTCTTCATTTTTAGAAAAATCTGTAGCAGCTCAAAAGTGCTGTTGATGTCATGACACAACTCCTCTTCTGTATAACTGTACAACACAGCAATGAATAAAAACCAAAGTGCACAAAATATAAAACCTACGAGCTTTCACAAACTGTACCAAAATAGCACTCTCTTTTCCAGTCCCCAAAATAAGTTAGGATTCTTTTTTTTAAAAAATCTGATAGTCTAGGTGAAGTCATAGAAGAGTAAAAACAAAGGATCGGACTTGAGATTAATGTAGCACACCGTAAAGCCTATACTGGTTGGATCGAGTGTGTTTACATGGCTTATTTCAGCGCATCTAGGGCACTTGCACGGTCTCTGCCGTGCACTGGTGGACGGCGGTGGCAGGCGTGTCGTTTTCCTGAGAGCAGAACATGGTGCTAAACTGTGCTTGGGCCTCGCGAACGAGTTTGTGCATGACAGGGCCATCCAGGCCACTGACACAGTGCACACGCACGAGCCCCGACTGGCCGGCTGACAGCACCCAGCTGTGAGCGTCCATGTTTGGGTTGAAGCACACCTACAGGAGGAGAAGTGTTAAACACCAGTGCTGTGCAGTTTTTACTTTTTCCCCCTCATCTCTTCTCCAACATTTGGAGGATAAAAGGGAAATCATGTTACATTCAGTATTTCCGGCGGGCACTGTGGATAAAACCCCGGAGCACTGAGGTCATGAAGTGAAACATATTTAGATTAGACACTCAAACACATGAGGCTTTTACACCTGAAGAAAAGTTTTTGAACAACATACCAAAAAAAACCCCACTGAAACAGGCAAAAGCGTGTCTCCATTATTTTGTCCACAAATGATACTGACATTCATGTTAAGAGGTAACCATGGAGACAGATGCAAAAATACTCGGATGGATGGATGGATATTGTCCTTCACATAAGTATATGTGAGATATCAGCAAAAGTTGATTATAATTGTATCTATTCAGAAATTGCTGAGGCTTTAGAATGAATATTTTAAGTCCTCAGATGTTTCTTTTTGTGGATAATATTTCACGGATAATATTAATTTCAACCTCATACATACTCCACTTACATATCCACTACAGAGCACCTGGCTTCTCCTGATGTTCTTACCTTGTAGAGAGCATTCAGAGGCATCTGATCCACAAACAGCAGGCCTTTAGTCTCGGAGGCGTGCAGCTGCTTCAGTATAGGCTTCTGTTGATATTTTATGAAAGACCTCTGTGTGGGGAAGAAAGACGGGCAGGTCAGTGCGCAGGTTTTCAAAAACACGCACACGAAACGTATCGGAAACATAAGCTTTAAGAATGCTAACATCCAACAATCTTTAGGATGGTGTGTGGAGCTGGAACGGCGGTCACCCTTTTACAGCACAGGTCATTTAATAATGGCACCCAAGAAAGCGCATGCGAGTGATGGGGAGAACTCAGTTAGCCAAACAGCCCTGACTCCAGTGTGTGCATAAAAGTGTGAAATGGACATGTGCATGGATGCGTGATGGCGGACGAGTGGAGCACAGCACAGAAAGGAACACACACAGAGTGAGCCTTAATTCATGAAAAAGCTCAGTTTTTGCTTAAGGTTTGTGCCATTTGTAAAGCATCACGGCGCCATCCTTTACATCCTTCGCTTAACAAATCCAGAATAAAAATGATGTGTGCCAGATTTAATAGGTACAATTCCAAACAAGCAAAGTTGATCCTTTGACCTGAACGGAGAATTGGTTCGGAGTAGCTGGACTGAGTTATCTGAAATAATCGCGTGGCCGTGTTGGTTTTGGATTCTTTCTTTCTTTAAAATAAACGCCACTTTTATGTTACATTTCGACATGCTGCTTTCTACTGCAGAGAAATTCATACATTTGTAAGTGTGGCTTAAGTGTCCGAATATTTTTAGAGCCACTGTATAAGAATCCAGAAAGTAAGAGCCGCGTCCCTGCAGTTCGTCAACAATCGAACCCAACAATCTCAGTAATCCAAGTTTGAAGAACAGGGTCTATAAGTAAAAGGATCAGAAGTCAAAAACAAGTTAAACTAGTGAACTGCAGAAGAAGAAGACGACGCTCACAAGGTCCATGTCGTGGAAGCGGAGGTAGTATTTTCTCACAGCCTCTCTGTAGGTCTGGGGCTCCTGCTGGACAGAGTCACGCTCTTCCTCCTTTTCCTCCTCCGGCTGAGCCTCCTCAAATCTCTGGCCAGGCTCAAACTGCACCAGCTCTGTCCTGTACACCGGCTATACGGAGAAGGATATTTCACAATTCAGTGATGAGTGATTCTCAGTTAAGTCATATGTTACTGATACATACGTCCTGCGAACCTGAAGCACTACATGAATTATCCTTGCTTTTTCCCCCTGATCTTGCCTGACTGAGTTACCATAAGACAAATAAGAGTGTTGAACAGGAAATCTGTGCACTGGATCATCATCACTGACACTGAGAAACATTTAAATGTGAAATCTTAGAACATCAGATATTTTCCTGACTGCTGGATCATCTGGAATATGCTTCAGGACATGCTAAACTCTAGGAGGAAATCAGGGAACATACAAATCGATGTCTCTTGCTGTTGCTGTAGTTGCAGTTCGGGTCACACAGCATAGAGCAAACAAACTCTCCAATGTTGTCCCCGATGACACAGCAGTTCATCCAGTCGGACACAGAGAAGCTCTTTGACAATGAAACAGAGAGAATCTTCAAGCGACTGCTTTCAGGGAACACAAATTTTAGTACAGGACATTACATAAAGTATCATCATATGAAGGATTGGCACAGTGAACCGGGTCTACCCAACACTCATGTGTACTGTCTCACCCATACAGTAGCTTTCCTCGTACAAACGAAAAACGGCTTATAACCGAAGTAACCTGAATCAAGGTAGTGAAGTCCTTGCTGCCCAAGCCTATAAAGAGAACAAGGTCTTGTTTTAGAGGCCATATCATTTGGAATACATGCAATATGACGTGTCTTCACATACGGTCTGTTTTCACCTTTCGAGACATCAGGTAATCATCAGGTGGTGGAGTGAATACTCACGTGGCATAGCACGACTCCTGGGTGAGAAAAACTCCTGGCCAAAAGACAGGCCAGGACACATCAGTGGGCAGGAAGCGCTTTATTGCCTGAAGAGGAGTGCAGGTCTTCGTCAGGTTCCACAGTTTAACCATGCGATCATCCCCTACTGTCACCATCAACTCACTACAGTAAAAAAAAAAAA
>CM041004.1:8797224-8810618 GCA_022985145.1 Pangasius djambal
CATTTTCCTCTGACCTCTCATCAACAAGGCGTTTCCACCCACAGAACTGTCGCTCACTCAATGTCTTTTGGTCTTTTGGTCTTTTTACCATTCTGTGTAAACTAGAGAGTTTCCCAGGAGATCAGCGCTTTCTGAAATACTCAAACCAGCCCATCCGGTACCAACATTCATGCCACGATCAAAGTCACAGAGATCACACTTTTTCTTCATCCTGATGTCTGATGTGAACATTAACTGAAGCTCTTGACCTGCATCTGCAGGATTTTATGCATAGCGCTGCTGCCACATTATCAGATAACTGCATGAATGTGCAATGTTCCTAATAAAGTGGAAGGTGACTGTATATGAGATCCTTCAGTGGTGTGTGGTGCTATTTAGCAATTAGATAAGAAGCATTTACACACTTACTACACACCCAAGGATGTGACCCTGCAAACGTGAATCCAAAACCTGCCTGTAAACCCAGAAGCTGGATCTCTCTAGCGCTTCACCCGAAGACTGACCTTAGCACACAAGGTAGTTTTCACACATCAGGCAGAGTGGATTTCGCCGCTCACGCCTGGCAACTCGCATCAGGATGGCAGAGACGCCCCACATCCTGGCCCAGGAGTGAGTAATCAATCAAATCCTGGCTGGGGGGCACATGTTGGTCAAGGTGGTGGAGGTGGAGGAGCGCCCGGTGGTGTACATCCTCTGGAAGCTCTCAGTGTGAGACAGCAGGTACAGCAAAGTAGAAATAAAGTGCCTGGACATCAAGTGGGCAGACCTCATCAGTCGAAACTACCTGTTAGGACGGGCCTTCACCCTCTGTTCGGAACGCGCCCCGCTCCGGCGGCTCCACCGCATGAAGGATGCCGACGCACAGATCACTCGTCGGCATCTGGCACTTCAGCCGTTTAAGTTCAAAGTAGCGCAAAGGGTGGGAGAGCAGGGAGCAGGTTTGGGGTATGTGGCAGTGGGGGTGTGTTTAGTTGTGTTTTGTGAATGGGAGGAGGGGTCGAGGAGAGGAGAGAGCATGGAAGAGTACTAAGTGGTACAAAAGCCGGGCAGCGAGAGCTGAGCTGTGTGTGTGTGTGTGTGTGTGTGTGTGTATATGAGAGACAGCCTTAAACTTTGAAGCTTCAACAGCTCTGAAAAAAAGAAAAAGATCCCCAGCCTGCTTCCTGCTCCCTCATTCCCCTCCGAACCAACGAGAGAGCTACAAGAACAAGAACCAATTTTCCACTAACTGCTATTTTCAGGCTTTTATGCATGAAGTGAAAACACTGGCGGTAGTGATGAGTATGTGTGGCTAATAATCTAAAAATAAATTGATAAAATACACCTTTAAATCTGAGAAATAAGCAGAATGCAGACTACCATCACAGAAGCCTGCAGCCAGGATGTTGTGTGGTTTAACCGGGAGCCAGTCGAGAGCGAAACACAGTCCACCTCGGCCGTCGTGATCTGCCTGGCTCGAGCCGACCTTCACAGTCACGATGCGCTGCACCTACACACAGACACAAATCTTTTACTACTTATAAGTTTTAAAGTGCCTTTTATAGGAGAATACAATAAGAGAGGCACTGGAATTTCATTTCACTGAAAACCTGCAGCAGAAAATTGCCCAAAATTTAGACTTCAATTTTTCAGTCAAATAAAAGCAAAAATGGTGAAAACGGCCAAAAAACACGACCAAAAAAAAACAAAAAAAAAAAAAAGTGACTGACGAGTCACTTGAAAGCACGTCATCCCAGTCAAGTTCGGACCACGTAAAGCGGTGTTATATTTATCGTCAGCTTGGATTTGTGGAGTAATAATACACACTGTACAATAAGCTTTAATACAATCTGTATTTTTTTGTGCACATATTCCCAGCTGATTGCTTTTAATGTTGGTTAACATTAACATTAGTAGATGAGTAAATGCACTACGCTGCGTAATGCTGCGTTATGTTTAATGTTACTTTCCAAAACATAGAATGCTGAACACACTGATGGGACACACACACACACACACACACACACACACACACACACACACACACTCCTCATTGTTGTCGTTGCTGCAAGCAGAACTGAAGCTGGGTAATATGTAACGTGCATATAAATGAAGCTTGTCTGTTTATTAGGAAAACTGCGATAGGAATGAATTCACTTGGCCTGGTGAAAATCTTTGCTGCACACATTTTCCTACTGCACTGAGAATATATAAATATATGATCCTTCCATGAAGTAAGAGGCTGCAACATTTTGTTTTTAATGTTCACGCACTGATGTGCTGCTATTTGCATATACTGCATTATAGCGTGTTTTTACCTCTTTTTTGAGTGAAACTATCAGTGTTTAGGGTTTGCTCGCTCCTGGCAAGACCCTCAGTAAACTCTCAGTATTCAGTATAAAACACACTCCTGAATGCATGTTTCCTACTTCAGTATGATGAAATATAAATCTGTATATTTTACCTGAGTTAACAAAGCAGTCAGCTAAGCAAGACAGTAATCAGCCAGTCGAACACAGTGTGAGACACAAGCTGTGCTTTATATATATATATATATATATATATAATAGATAAAATAGATTGACTTACCCGGTATATCTGCGGTGCCTGGCTGCTTTCTCCTATTGGGAAACACATTAATGGCTTTTATCAACTCTGTACAGCCACTGATAAACAGATAACAATCCAGTATGACCACACATTCATCATCGAAGACAATGAAAGGAATAAGAGTTGGCTAATGAGAGCCCGTAAACTGATGTTAACATGAACACTGTATTAGAAACCTAGTCTCCATTCAGACTGATAGTAAGTGAAAGATCAGCTTGGTGTAATAACTGGAAAGTAGAAAAGAAAAAAGAAAAAACAACACTCAGACTGATGAAGGGTCTGATCCGTCCTTTCATGCTGAGCAGTATGAGCAATAGTTGTGGTTCTTTCACATTAAAAGCAGCTTGAGGGAATTTTGTGTTTAAAGGATTTTGACAGAATGCTGAACATAATTCATTACAATGCTAATATTACTTACAGTGAATACAAGCTAGGTGGATAGGCTACTCTAAATTTCCCCTGGGTGTGAGTGTGTGAGTGTGTGTGTGTGTGTGTGTGTGTGTGTCAGGGTGTATTCCTGCCTCGTGTGCAGTGTCTTCAGGACTGGCTGCAGATCCACAGAGACCGTGACCAGGATAAAGCAGTTACTGAAGATCAATGAATGAACGAATACAAGCTAGCAGGAGTATAACCATCAGGCTTCCACACAACACGATACGATTTCAGTTCTTAAGGCAATGATTCAGTATCTGATGGTACCACTCGATCTGCTATGATACAATAAGATTCGATTTAGTAGCCTTCGATCAATATGTGACCAAACATAGTTCAGAATCTGGAGAAGGTCTACTGTTAATTTTTTGCGAATGATGACGACGTAGATTATTTTAAATCTCAGCGTTACGGGCAAACCACCCTGTTAGCCTATTTACACATCAGCTTAAAAATATGAATAATATGAACCAGTTTTCTGTTCTTTTTTGATAATAGTCTATGTACAAGCTAGCAATGGCCAGGTAATATGACACAAATGAGATTATGCTAAAGTATCCCTATTAGCCTTCACATAAAAATTGGCTAACGTATTTTATTTCAAGCTTTTACATTTTACACAGTTACTACTGGTAGGTTATAAATCAATTTTAACGACATCGCTTTGGGAAAAATAATACTGCATCACTTCGGAAATAAACAGAGACGCATTAAAAACCTTTGCATCCGTTGCACACGCAGGTTTGACTCTTCAAATGTATGTAAAAGGCAGCAGGCTAATAAAGTACAGATTCTCACAGTGTGTCTCAGTGTGCAACAGCCACTGAAAATGTGGGACAAAAAAAAAAAAAAAAAAAAAAGGACATGGTATAGTATAGCATCTATAACATGCAGAAAACCAATGGCACAATTAATAATAATGGAGAACGTATGTGGGAGAAAATGTGTGTGTGTGTGTGTGTGTGTGATGACAAGGACTTGGAGTCATAAACCCTGGTGAAGGGCTGATCAGGTCGATAAAGCATGTCACCTTTCATCCTACGGGTTAGTAGTGTGCCAAACTGAGGCCCTTTCTCTGGGGTGAAGACGCGTTTTGACTGACAGTCCTGGGAGAAAAAACTGTCAGCTACGAGGCTAAAATTCATGGCTTCAGACACCACCGGCTACCTAGCGATGCATCTTCTTTGTCATTTCCATTACAGATCCTTGTCTGACGGAGCAATCTGTAAATAATCTGCACTGAGAGAGATGAGGAGCCGGCTTCCTATTCGCATCTTTCTTACAGAACACAGAGGCACTCCTGGAGAGAAAAAAAAGGAAAAAGGCTACACACTGAGGCTGTGCGCGTGCGAGAGGTCACTTCCTTTCAGAGTCCTTTTCTAAATTATTCACAAAAAGGACAAATCAGTACAGTACAAGGAGAGACACTTCTCCAGATTCACGGCACTACAGCGAACACAATGCAGCTCACACGTGACAGCTCTTCACTTTCTGGCCCGCGTTTCAGCATAGCCATAGTACATACAAGAGGCGGTTTTCTTTTTACTACATCTAATGCGCACACACACACACACACACACACACACACACACACACACAATAATGATGTAAATGGGATGTAGAGGCACTCATGTGTCACGCCTGCAATGAGAGAGGTACCATGCTTTGTGGTGGGGGATGTTTGATGGTTTTTAGTGGGAAATGATTGGTTGGGTCACTAAACCAAGCTGGCGATGAGAGAGAGAGAGAGAGAGAGAGAGAGAGAGAGAGAAAAGGAAAGACACAGTTGACGAGAAAATAGCTTTGGTGCTCATCATAGACTCGGGGTTGGGAGATGTCAAGCTGGTGAACTGTGAGAAGCAATTTCTGCAGGAATAAGAAAATGATTTCAGACACCAGCCACTATAATGAGGAACAAAGAGGCCTCTGAGGGCAGATAAGATCTTTCTCTTACGAGACAAAGTACATGGAGCTTGTGCTCTTTAGCAAGGAGTCGGGGTCACTGCAACACTCGCATGAATTGATCTGCCGTCACGGACATGGAGCTTATAGGACAAAGCTAATAAAACACGTTTAATTCGATATCCAATCAGCTCTCCTAAAGAGGAAGGGGAACTGTAATTAAATGAGTGTTAAGGCTTTTTCTAAGATCAATGCACTGGGCAAAAAGAGAAGGGGTGAAAGTCCAGGAACTGAAGGATGAACACACAGGTCCAGCAAAACCACAAGAACAGAAGAGGAACGAAAAGAGGAATGAACAAGGGTTTGCATCGACCACGCTGTGGATCTGATGCTGAACGGTCTAGCAAGTGGTTTAACCATGGGTCCATCATGTGTCAATTAAATCAGTGGATCTTACTTTGAGAGCACTGACGCTAAGGTAAAATAAAACATATTAAAACACTATGAAACTCTGTGGTAACAAGCAATTATACCAGTTTTTAATTATATAGACATTCAAGCAGCTTCACCAAATTTGCTCTCAAATCATCGATTCCAAAGAAACCCGGCCCGAGTGGATGTTCTGCAGACTGCTGCTGCAGGGAATACTGTACGTGTGCAGCGATATGATGGATGTTACGGCCAGATGCATAATTAATCGAGCGGTTTAGCTTGTTAACCCAAGGCTAATGTATGATTTACGATGAGCAAGTTCCCTAAAGGAACATGCGGGGCGCGGGCACGCAGAGAAACACGCCTGACCCAGGACGCGTGAGCTTCAGACAAATCAGTGAGACATGAAGATGAGTGACAGGAGTCAGGCAGATGCTCAGAGACACAAATCGATCCAACCGATAATCTTAAAAGCCAATGTATGAAACCCGAAAATGTGAAAATACAGCACATAAGAACACGCTGATGAACTGAAACCTGTCCTCAGTGAAGAGAGGAGCCTTAAAGGAGCGACGGAAGAGGACTTTTTTGTGGGACTGTGATAAATGAGGCTTTGAAGCATGTGCATTTGTGCACGCGCGCACACACACACACACACACACACACACACACACACACACACACACACACACACACACACACGTGCACCCAGAAGTAACCTCAGTATCATTACTCTCATACTCACGCACCTGTAGCCTGATCGTGGGCTGGTAGATGCTCTGGATGTGGCAGACTGTAAACAGCAATATTTCCATTAGAAAAGGCTGCGGCTATGAGTCCCAGTCGAGGCACGTGCGGAGCCTGCAGGAAAACGGTGAGCAGGATCCAGGTTTATTTCCCTCATTAATGCCAACATGGTCAAGTTTTTAACGAAGGAGAACTCACACATGCTTATAACTGCTAAGGGCATGTCCTTTTAAACAGATTCCTACACTGGGGATCTGGAGTTAATCACTGAATCACGCTAAAGACCGACATCCGGCGCGTTACTGAATTGTTTTTTTAGATGTGGGTCTGACATCAAACTCGGGAGTTTCAGCACTGTGAGGTCCGAGAACACACAGCATACAGTGGTGCTGGCAGAACATGCGTCTACGGGTCTGCTGTGAGCTCTTATTGAGCAGTATGCAGCACAGACCCCTGAGTGAGACATGTCACTGTGAATTTAACAGGCTCGGCTTGCTAATTAGCGAACAAGCCTAATTTATATTGCTTTAACAAACCTGCGTCACGTTCTTACTGAGGAGGTGCTTACAACGGACACATTTTGCTAGGCGAATCTGGTCAACTTTGTTTACAGCGTCGTAATCGTAAAACATTACGTCTTGAGCGTGCCAACAAACAACAACGTTGTAAGCATCAGGAGATTTCTATGCCTTCAGTTTCTCTCTAGTGGAAACACTCAGAGTTTCTGTGAGATAAGTTAATATGGTCTGGTCATTACAGGCCTTAAAGTTCAAAAATTTCAAGTACTTTATTAATTTCCCCCAAATTTGGCTAATTCCTACCCACCAGTGGCACTGTGAGGTGTGTCTGAGGCGAATATTTACCTTTCTGGCGGTGGTAGGAAGCTCCCAGGCTCCTGCGGGACACCACTTCAGGTTCCAGACGCAACCATCATCCACTGCCAGGGCGTAGGCTAAGCGCGGGGATGACAAAGGTCTGAAGCATAAACAACAAACAAGAAATAATACTAATAATACTAATAATAATAAGGGGTGAACAAATAATAAGTGAAAGCTTTAATGTGCTGCCCATCCAGTGCATTAAGTTTAAACACGTCTGCATAGCGACTGGAGCCTTGGAACTGAAAAGTCGGGTGTGTTTTCTTTCTCCGCTTGTTGAACCTACCTGCCTGCGAGGCTACGTTATGTGGATATGAACACTAGGAACGCAACGCATAAGCACGTACATGCCTGTGTTTACACTGTACTACGCGAAGGTTTCAGTCACAGTAATGTTTTCATATACTGCACATAACTTACGCCTGATGCGCTAGTGCGCTGGCAGAAAAGGAAGCAATTATATATAAGCAAATATAAATAAACAAGTTGCATTTTTGTACTTTTTAAGTAATGGACCACATTTTGATCAGGCACTAGACCACGATTTGCTCTGGGATTATAACTGCAGCAAAGTAAATTATGATTCAATTTCTGACTGGTTTTATAGTTTACTGATGCACATGATACAATTATAAAAACACTTTTAAAAGGTATTATTTTTGAAGTAACACATTAATGTACTCTCTCATAATGTTTTAATTGCCATTAAAAAAAATCTGTCACTATCTAAAGTATAAATCTTATTACTATTCCTGTAGGTTTTTTAAAAAAAAAAATATTTACAGGTAATAAGCGAGAGCTCCTCACCTACTCATCTGTAGCTTGCCCAGATCCCACAGCTGGAGGAGAGCATGTTCTGTGTGAAGTTTGTTCATTTTGTGCCGGTCATCCATGTTTCTGTTACAGTAAAGGGCAGCATATTGCGTATGTGCAGCACCTTCAGGGATAGGACACCACTCCATGGCCCAGACGGGGCCTCCAACGAAGAACAGGGAGTCCCACCTTTCTGCATTCGGGGACATGGATTCAAACCTGCAACCCAAGCGACGAGTAAATATATTCACCGTAATGAAAAGAACCTCTGCTCCTGCTGTGTCCAGATGTGAGGACTCTAGGGTCTTTCATAGCCTGACACAGGGGTTTTCCAAACTAGGGGTCGTGAGAAACTCAAACTCTCCGCTTTTGTTTCATTTATTTAGAAGAGAGATTCTGTGTGCTAATATTTTAAATGTTACTGGAAGTCACACTTAAACAAACCAGATTTAAAGGTGCAATTGTCGATATTTTTCATTTCATACTTCTACAAATAATCTGCAAAATTATGTAGGAAAAAAAAAAGTTTAAGCCATTGTCTCAACAAGTGTATCTTGGAGCTGAAAAAAAAAAAAAACAGTTTGGAAACCTGACTTTCCGTCCGGGATGTTTGCTGAATTTGGATTTTGAAACCCAATGTTTTGGCTTTTAGATCTTCCAGACACGCAGGTGAGTGTATGAACAATGCCGACACCGTTGCTGCTAATTCTGTATGCACAAAGTATAAATCAGAGCCCTCTGCTTCACATCGAGCCGTATCACACCACCTCAGCATGGACTTTCCTATAACAGCACAACACTTCCCACTGGACTGGAAAGTCTGTGCAAGCAACAGCCCTTTGGGATCGTCTGCCCAATGTTTGGGAACCCCTGGCCTAACACATCTCTATCATAGAGATACACTGTTGATGAAGCTCCATGGTTTATCATACACTATGAAAAAAAAAAAGTTCTCGTTTCTTTACCTTTTCACCCTCTGCAGCGTATCCGGTCCCTTGATTCCCTCGCGGCATAACGTAAAAGTCATCGACTCCTTCTCCTGGGGTAAATATTTTTCTGCCTCCCTGATAGAGAGTCGACGAGATTCATTTAAAAAGTCAGTTTATTGTCAGATATGTAATCTGGAGAAAACAAGTGCTATTCCTTAATATTCCTCAATACCTGGAGGATAATATATGCCAGTCACTGACGGAAGGAACCCACTCAGGAAACACCCACGGGGAGGAATGCTTATCACGGCTAGACAAAGTATTCACAAAGTCAAGGAGAAGAAAAGTCAAGACGTTTGTATGGAAAAGATGGCCGTTTGTCAGGAGAAGGCCTACATCTGTACACGGAGCAGATGACTTACAATTCCTTGGTGTTTCTGAAGGATGCCCAAACAGGTTGCATGGCACAGCTGGAAAGCCCATTATTTCCAACCACCTTGTGGTTATACGGCATCTTCTGTAAGGAGAAACACGTGGATTAACACTGATGGTAAACTTTTCTGCCTACAAACCTGAGAACAAATAACTTTCCCAAGTTTGACTCCGATAGACTAAAAACTTTCTTTAGTTTTTGCAAATAACATATAAAGTCCAACAAAGTAGATACGAGACGTGACCCTGTATGACTTCTTATACACAGCAGAAAGCATTACGCTATGAGCCAGTGACCACATGCTAACATCCACACTAAATATCCCCTTAATGCATGCATTCAGCTATTATTGTAATTGTTCTGCAATAATAACACTGCCAACTTAATGTTTTAAAATCGTAATGCGTCTTTACTTTATACTGTGGTTTACATGACACTGAATCTTCATACTCTTCATCCTCATCTTCCTCACTTTCCACCTGTCCGTGGTCCCCTGGGTCGAAGTCGGCATCGTCGTTCTGGTCGCTGTCGTAGTCCGGAGCTTTCCTTTTCTGCCCTCGGCCTCTGCCTCTTCCTGAGGGTTTCCTCGGAGAGGGACTGCTCGACCGGTCCAGTCCATTTTGTTCACCCTTTGTGAAGGATTTTTCAGACTTTTCAAGGTCTTTGCTGATATTCTGAAGGTACTCCAGAGCACTGGGCATAAACAGGTCGAATAGTAAAGAGACAGAGTAAAAGCATTACAATGAAAGTCTCACTACATAGGAATAAAATACAAGAATACAAGAACACACACAAGAATAAAATCAACTGTAAGCACCTGATCTTTGGTCGCTTCGATGTTACAGTATTTTACGTGATAATGGTACAGCCATCAGTAGCACAGTGACTACATTATAATAGTTATGAAAAGATCTGCTCTGGTATGTATAAAGCTTCTGAGAATTACTCCCTCAGAAGTCTACTTATAATTAAAAAAATCAGTTAAAACCAGGGATTAACAATAAGTAATAAAGTTATTTTGGGGAGAACTAGGCGTTAATCCTGTGAGTAAATCGTAAGAATTAATTATGACAGTTCTATTGCTGTAGATTGGCGGGATCCAAGCACTTTTCGCAAAAAAAAAAAAAAGCACCTCCAGTGGCCAGTTCTTGCCAAATTACCCAGAACACTACAGAGACCATAGATTTCCATCCTGTTCAAGTTTTGTGATTTCAGCTCAATGCTAACACTGAGAAATGCTAGCTGAAATCTGATTGGCTGATGACAGACATGTTTTTTAACAACCCAGTCATCATTAGAAATCCACTTACAGATTGGCACGACACAGTATTCCAAATTATATCAGCTGATTAGACGTAGAGTTCCTGAAAAACAGCTATTTGAACAAAAAAACCTTGCACACGTAGTCAGAAATCTGACGCTGAGGCGGGGCTCCTGAGGGGCGCAGCAGAAAAGTGTTCGCCCCCTCATCAGGAGACCGCATGTTCAAATCCAGAGGATGCTCCAGCCATCTGTGGCCAGGAGCCACGCTCTCTGGATGGAAGAAAGCGCTGTCCTCCGAGCGTGTTACGCTGGCAGGCTTTAAGTGTTTCGCAGGAAGCACACGCTAGCCTTCACCCTAGGAGAGCGTTTAATCTAGTCTGGAGTGCTCCTCCATTTCCGTCAAATGTGTTTTTAGTAAAGTGATGCAGCGCAACCCAGGGCTGTGCTTCACAACACAGTCCAACTAATCCATAATGAAATCCCTTGCCAACTATTTTTATTGATTTTGACAATTAGCTGCTGCAGGCTTAGACCCAAATACACAAAATATAGCCGAGCTGGATGAAAGAAAAGACAGTCTGACTCGTCAGGATAAGAATATCATCAGATAGAGGATGTTTTTAGCTCACAGTGTTCATCCTAAAATCTAGAATGCTTACACTTTGGCAGCTTTTCTCTTTGGGCGTCCACTTGGAGTCATCTCGGAGCTTTCTGGAATGGCAGGGCTGTCGTGATTAACAGCAGCTTCACTGGTGGCGGACTTCGTTTTTGCTGGACCCATGTCTTGGTTGTTTTTTATTGTCTTTCTTGGACGTCCCCTTTTATTTGATTTGGGGTGTGGTGGCAAAACCTCTTGCTCAGTATCAGAGGGACGCTGAGAGCTGGCTCCTGTCTGTCCTAAAAAAATGACACAAACTGTTACTTTCTACGCATTTCCTCAGAGGAAAATAGAGACGACCAAACAAATCATCTTGCACAAAACAAAAATGCATCCGACTCGCCTTCATACATCTCTTCAAGTGTGTTACTTTTAATATTAGAGTCTTGAAGCACTTTGGCCCCTAGTGTATCTCCGTTCAAATCACCACTGCTTCCACTGTCCATGTGGTTTTCCTGTTTATTCGGATCGTCTGTGTCGTTTTTGCAGGGAACCCCCATTAACCAGGTTTCACAGCACAGCTGTCAGAGCAGCACATCAGCACCTTTAAGGCAAAGCAGCAAGAAGTCGGTTAGCCAAAGATAATGTGCAGTGTGTGTGTGTGTGTGTGTGTGTGTGTGTGTGTGTGTGTGTGTGTGTGTGTGTGTGTGTGTGCGTGCGTAACCGCCAACTCAGTGCATAGTACGAGGACACACTAACCTTTCTGAGGACATGGCATTACATTAGATAGCTAATTACTGAGTCAAGACAGTAACGAGGACACAGTTCTAACCCTCCTGCTGCATATTGTCCTCAGTCATATCTACTCATCTGTCTGACATAAAGCTTACTGACTGTCCGGAACATGGGTCTGAACACATCACATTAATGATAACTGTATTCACTGACTTTTCTGGAGGTTTTTTTTTTTCTTTCCCCCAAATTTTTCATTTTCTAGATCCGTGGCGTTCCAGGCAGATCTGATCGGCTATAGGCAAATAACAGGACAGACTATAATTATAATAATAATGATGATGATGATGATGATGTGTGTGAAACGTGTGAAAGAAACACAGCATATACATTTGTAAGGAACGCGTCACTGTGAACACACACACACACACACACATGGGGCTGAATGAATTAGTTAGGTCTGGAAATGTATTGATTTTAATGACTTGTTATTTTACACTGTTCATCGTGCCTTTATGATGCAAAGCAAGTGAGGTTTTGTTGTTTAGGCCACTTTTCCTGTCACCTTTCCAACCTGATTTGATCTGTAATGCTGGAAAAGTAAGTATCTCGTGTAACCTTGGACACAGCAGTGTAGCCTGTCAGCCTTTAACCATCACTCCAGAAGATCTCTCTCTGTTTTCTGGTCCAATGTAACACTAATATAACGAGAATTGTGCTTATTTTACTCAAAAATGAGTGGCAAGTGACAGGTTTATTCTCTATAAAGCACTGAACATGTGATAATGACTAGGAATGGGCTTCTTAAAAGGTTTAATGCAACAACAAGTGAGAGTAAATATTTAAATATATATATATATTTTATATACACAGGGGCTAGTTAAGACACTTAAACTTGAAAGGCCAAAGTCCTGCTTTTCTGGAAACAGCCACTAAAGTACTCATGAACCTTATGTTCGGTTCATTGAGGTACATTATTAGCTAGGTAGCTAGCTATCCAGCTAGCTTTTCTCTCTTTCTTAATCCCACAGTTTCGTGCCGAATGTCTGAATTATTATGAGCAGTTTTTCATAAACACGAAGAGCTCCAGGAAAGCGGCGTGTACAGGAGACATATAAGCGGTTTTTTCAGGGTTTGGTGGGCTTTGTGTGTGGCTCACCGTGTTGGTCCACGCCACAGCTCCAGCCCCAGCAGCTCCTCTCCACCGGTTCGAATCCGCCTCACGACTCAACACACTCCACCTTAAACGTTTAACTAAAACAAGCCACTCACACCCGTCTAACGAGCACTAACCCTCAGCACGGTGAAAAACTGTTTACTATTAATCACCAGGGCATTAATACGCACGTGCCCCTAGTTAGTCGCCTATGTCCGGTTGACATGTCCGCCATGTTTTCATAGGAGCAGAAGTCTGATCTCTACTGCCCCCTAGTGGCGAGCAGAGAATGCGCACCGGTTATACAGCATAAACAACAGGAGTGTTCATCTTCAGCCCATTTGTGTTGGTAAGAAATTTGATACAGACTGCTAAGAACGTAAATAATCACAGAGGATGCCAGAGGTACACTTTATAACCAAAAGTATGTGCACCCCTCTCCATCACACCCGTAAGTCTGTAGCACACAGTTGTACAGAGCGTCTCTGTG
>CM041004.1:8810718-8828882 GCA_022985145.1 Pangasius djambal
CAGTTTCCCTTCACTGGAACTCAGAGGCCCAAACCTGCTCCAGCATGACGACGCCCCTGTGCACAGAGCGAGCTCCATGAAGACATGGTGTGTGAAGGTTGGAGTGGAAGAACTCGAGTGTCCTGCACAGAGCCCTGACCTCAACCCCACTGAACACCTTTGGGATGAACTGGAACTGGAGACTCCTTACCCAACATCAGCGCCTGACCTCACTAACGCTCTTGTAGCTGAATGAACACAAATCCCCACAGCCACGCTCCAACATCTAGTGGAAAGCTTCCCAGAAGAGTGGAGCTCATTGTATAAATCCATAATTTAGGTCAGATGGTCAGGTGTCCACAAACCTTTTGGTCATATAGTGTACAGTTATGACTTTTGTTATTAGAACTGTCTCCTTTCAGATTAGTAATGTGTCTTGTAAAGAAATAATAAAGAGTGAGAAAAGATTTATGCAAGCGGAGGTCTTAATGGCTGCACGATCTGAAGCTTAACAAGGTGAATTTTCTCCAGTCTGGTTTGTCACGTTTTGTTGCTGTAGCAAATACTGCTTGGAAATCAAATGTCCGAAAACAGTATCATTCAGCATGTAATGGAAATGACTGTCTGTTTTCATCATCTTGATAGTAATAACACACAAAACAGACAGAGAGGTCTGGTCTAGTTTAGGCGCAGGGGTTTACATTCCTCTACTCTTAACACTTAACTTCTCCCATCACTCTGCCTCTATCACAGCAAAACAGTCAGCCATCCAGCTCTGAAAACCTGGAGAAGCATACAGAAAGCATTTGATTTAGTACTGTAGCTACATGTATGTGGGTCATTGAGAAAATCACTTTTAATAAGCCCAGCTATTTGTGAGACTGAAACACTTTTTATCTCTTGATGTAGAAGAGATGGAACAGAGCAGCTGAGAATAACTACTGTAGAATATTCGCCCCTATTAGAAATGCACACAGATCTCACGTAGCAAACTGATGTTGGCCCAACGTCTATCGATCTTCGGGTGACAACGCTGGGCCAGCATCGGTTTGCTACCTGTGGTGCGTTCAGAGATGTTTTTCTGCTCACAGCTGTTGTAAAGAGTGGTTATTTGAGTTACTGTAGCCTTCCTGTCAGCTTGAACCAGTCTGGCATTCTCCTTTGACCTCTCACTGACATTCATTTTTTGTTTTTCACACTATTCTGTGTAAACTCTAGAGACTGTCGAGATCAGCAATTTCTGAAATACTCAAACCATCCCGTCTGGCACCAACAACCACGCCACGGTCAAAGTTACCGAGATTACATTTTTCCTGATTCTGCCTGCATCTCTTGTGAAGAACACAATAAACTCCTGCAGTGATGCATGAGGACGGGTGACATAAACCCATCCTTTTAGGGCCTGTGATTTTGGTGCTTTTCTTAATAATAATCCAAACATCTTGAAAGGTTGCATGCAGAAACAGCATGGTTATTGTTTGGCTTGTTATGTAATTAATTCCTGATGGCCAAGCATGGTTACTAACACTAGGTTCCTTACAAGGGAAGCGGTTTTTCTGGAGTATTTTTTATTTTCATTAATTGGTTTATTTGTGCCCACCAAAGGAATTCTTTCAGTCGTGACAGTAGACTGTTTATAGTGTTCATTCTCTCAAAAGTGGTAACACGAGCCATGACATCATATCACTTTCTTAGGAAAGGAATTATTTATAAAAATGAGCCCCACATCTCCTTACTTTTTCTGGAGGAAGTCTTCATTCTCCGTGTAAATGTGTTTAAATGTCACTGAACAGTCAACACAGAACAGAATTTTATATACAGATGTATGAACTCAAATGACTCATTTACTCATTATGTGTAGTTTACTCAGTACGAATAAAGTGTAAAGTTGGTGAACAATGTGGATATGAATGAGCCAAAAAAAGACCGTTCTTCCTCCAGATACTGTGAGAACCTACATAACATAATGGACTCCATAAGGTACAACGAGATTTTAAGGCCAAGTGGAGGCCATACTATACTGGCCTCATTTTTATTCCTGTGCTGATTATACGTTCAAAGCAAAAGACCCTTCAGACACTGTTGTCATTGACCGTTTTACGGTTGTATTCCATACCTTCTAACACCAAGGAGCTGTGAGAATCACCTGCATGCCGAGACCTTCAGCAAAGTCACAAACTGACCATATGACTATATGAGATAGTATTTGATATAACTGCTGTTGTCACATGGGCATCATTCCCCTCTCTTTTTCTCACCTCTCTGCTGGCCAGTGCTCCGCCTTCCTACACCTCTAGCCACCCTTTTTGGGGTTCATACCCTCATCAATTTCAGACATCAAGTTTGGGTTTGGGTTTGGGGGCAGTTGTGGCCTAATGTTTAGAGCCTCGGACTTGTAACCCTGAAGGTCGTGGAGTCGAGTCTCAGGTCCGGCAGGGATTGTAGGTAGGGGGAGTGAATGACCAGCGCTCTCTTCCACCCTCAATACCACGATCTAACCCTAACCCTTGAGCAAGGCACAGAACCCCCAACTGCTCCCTGGGCGCCACAGCAAAAAATGCTGCCCACTGCTCCGGATGTGTGTTCACGCTGTGTGTGTGTGCACGCACTAGATTGACAGCATTCCCCTGTTAGAATTAAGAAAATTTCAGAAGAAGTTTCAGCAATCAGAAATCCACAGAATCCTACTGGTGGCCCAGATCTCCTTGGTAGCTTCCTCCCTGAATAAATCTGTTGTCCCTTGGTCAGGTTACTTGAAGATGTGCATTTGGCCTGTCAGGATGAAAAGCAGGTGGAGGACTGTGCCCCACCAGTCCAAAAGAGAACACAAGAGCTTTTTATGCCACAGTTTGTCTGCATCATCTCGATTCAATCATATCACACTTTTGTTAGCCTATCTATATCTATTAACTTTGCAAGGTTCCACGGAAGAGAAGTTGCTGAGCGTTCTCGTTATGCCCAGGAAGTCCATTCTGCCACTAGGTGTCACCTTGTACTACACGGTTAACACTGACCCTCCCAGTGGCATGAGTCTGAACAGTCAATCCTATGGAGCGTCGGTTCCTCATGACATCGTGTCTTAGGTTATCCCGGTGATTCTCCCATCCCAGGGGGTTAGGAAGGGTGAAAGGTTGCACTTGTTAAGTACATGTGGTTCTATGGATACTGGAAATCTGGCATGGTTCCCTGTCATACGGATCCCGAGCTGACCCAACAGAAACTAGTGAGAAGGTTCCAGGGAATGATGGCCATATGACGATCATATTTATATCAAATACTACATCACACTGTCTTGGTAAAAGAAGGTATCTGCTGCCCCTGTTCATAGAACCCATGTATGTTTCAAACAATGTTTTTCATAAGTATAAAAGACAAGATTCACAGACCATACATTCTCCATATTTTCATTACACAGCACCATATCAAAGCGGGTGAATGCACAAGTTTCCTTTTTCTTTCAGTATTTCTGTTCACAGGATCACTGACAGTAACATCATAAAATGTCCAGGTGGCCTACGTCTACTCTTAGTGGATCCTCTCATGCAACATTTCATGATCTCACGTTTATGACTACAGAACTTTGAAATAAACCAATAAATCAAGTCTCCTAAATTGAAATGAGTTCCCCTCTGTACACTTATATACAACTTTTATTTCATTTATTAGGGTTTGGTTAATAAAGTACTTTAACAAAGTCTATGCAGACATCTTACAGTCTAACATTTAAAAAAAGTCATGTATTAAAAATTAGATCCAGCACACTTTTGGACACACAGTAGTCATACTCAATCATATACAGTATTAAAACAGAGATCTGAATGAAACCCCTTACGATACTGATATACTCTACTATATTATAGTACTCTGTCGTTCCTCAGTCCTTCTTCAGTCCACTGTTTCCCAGCCCTCTCAACGATGCATACAAGAGCAAGATGTAGATGCCGTAACAGCATACGTCAAAGCTAATACAGCGTGAAACATCACTGATACAAAACTGCTAGTCAAAAGCACTCTAGTATGCACATGGACAACAATACATGCAGCAGTTTACACACAGTACAGCTTGAACCAGAAGTGGTTTGTACAACAGCAGCAAACTAAAAAAAATTAAAAGCTCTGCATTCAATCTGGATCTGGAGAATTGGTGCAGGAGATAAATAAACAACATGAACTGCTACGGAGTGAGAAAAATATACTTGGTGTTTTGTGAACAACCCTGAAATATTCTGCTGCATTGTTTTTTTTTTGTTTATTTTGTTTTTTTAAATGGGTCCAATACATACCACCATTTTTTAATACCTTCTAATGTAAATGCCTTTTACATTAAAAAGGAAATTATGTACAACCTTCACGACGAGGCCGAGACAGTCAGGGAGAACGCATGCTAGCAGCAGCTACACATCATCTTAGCTGAAAGGGAGGAGGTTTAAGTATAACCTTTCTCCCAAACTTTTGTTACTGAATAACTCCGTGTACATACACACGCGCACCCAGCAACTTAAAGTGCTTTCGCATGTGTCCGGCGACTTTTTCCTGGAGCTGTAGGTGCTATAAAGCTAAAACTTCCTGTAAACTGCAGTTAAAATAATTATGCACAATTTTTTTTTTGAACCAACCAAACAGAGCACAGTACTGCCTTCTTGTTTTCTAAATTCACAAGTTCACCTAGATGAAGTTGTCTTGGTATTTCCACCAGGCAAAATTTTACTCCCGCTTGGCCTGACCGCTCCTTTAGTTGAAAAGCAGAAAAGCACAGTTTTCAGTGTCTCCCATATTGCAGTAGCAAAAGGGTCAAAATCATAAAAGCTATGGCTAAACTGTAAATGTCGTCAGAGTCAGAGCCCTGTATAATATGAAATCACCTAAAAACCACAGATATTTAAAAAGTCAAAAGCTTGAAAAGGGAAATAAAAAGCATCATGTATTAGAGGAATGGTTTAGTGGTTGTCATTCTTAGCTTTCTCAGGCTGAGGTTGTGGCTTGTTTAGCTTCCAGGCATCATTCCCTGGAACCTCTGCTTCTGACTCACTGCTGGAGCTCTCGCTTGCACTACTACTGCTCTGGCTATCACTGCAGTCTTTCTCCTGCCCTCTCAGTCTGTACTTTCTGCTCTTTCTTTCATCTTTTGTTTTCCTTTCTGGAGTTTCTGGGCATACGGACTCACTGGTCGTAGCATCTGCTGGAGTCTGTGTATCCTGCCAGGTGCAGGGTCCCTGGGGGAAAAGGAGAGCTGGGTTTGGCGTGCAAAGCTTCTTTGGCTTGAGCTTTTTGTTGGAGGTGAAACTCTTGGCCTTGGAAGTGACCACAAACCAGTCCTGGCCACAAGACAAGCTTTCAGGTAACTCTCATGTTCTGGTGACTACTTAGCAATAGTTGACCCACACAGTTATAAAAAATGATTTCTAAATACTAAAATATTTTCATCTCTGTAAACAGTTGTACGAGATTTATGGAAATATATACACAAAACTCATGACATTCTCCAGCATGTAGGTGTTCTTTTACCTGGGAATGAACAGAGTTGATGTGGTATTTCACACCACTCTCTGAGTTGAACTCTTTCTTACATATCAGGCATGTGTATTTCCCAACCTGAAAGCTGCCCTGCAGAGAAAAAAAAAAAAACACTGACATTCACCCTGGGGTCATTTTCACTTAAATCATATTCACAAAACTGCAATTATTAATTAATAATGATTTAATTAGTAAAAACCCTGTGTCCAAGCAGCAGAGAAGCACTGTGCAAACTTATCCTGCAGTCATTATAATACACCTTCACAGCAGGTTGACAAGAACTATAACACGTACTTGAACTTGTAGGCGCCGTTAGCAGCATTAGCCATTTAGGCTCGTTTGTGATTCGATCTGCGTGACTAAGGAATGGTCTGGACTCTCTGTAGGTTTCGACAGGTTTAGGATCTGCTTTTAGAGCTGAATTGCTTTATGAATTAGAATTAACATGCATGTATTGTTTTAAAATGCATTTCTCATAAACTGTCCAGTTAGGAACTAAATTTAGCCGTAATATTCTTTGTGAAAACGACCCCAGGTCTTAAACATCCACTCAGTGCAGAAAGGGAGGACTAAAATCATGACGAGATTATTCACCGTATGAATCCAAAGTGAAGAAAGAGCAGTGGCTTCTTACCAGAGTGCAGAGTCCCAAATGAGCCTTCAGACCCGACACACTTGTGTAGTAGCAACCACAACCCTACAGAAATAAAAGTAAACATGGTTACAAGAAAATGATTCAAATAAAACTTCTGAACCCAGAAAAACACTCTAATGTTCAAACCTTGTTGGGACACTGCATTCTTCTGTTCAGTTTCACCTCATTCTTCCACTTTCGCAAGACCTCCTGGCTGAAGGCGGGCAATCCAGGACGGGAATAACGTAGCTGACATCAGATATACAAGTCAAAACAATTATATAGTCATCCATCTGTATGCAGGTGTACAGTCGGACTAAACCTCATGGCTTCAGGACCGTGCTTCAGCATGCAACTATATGATGTGAAAAGTGTAACATTACACGGCATAAAAACTACATAACACGATATAAAAATAGCCGTTTGGTGTGTTAACATGTCCGCCCGAGACCGCGAACACAGCAGAGACACTTCTTGATTTAGCTCCGAGTGGGAATCTCAAACTCTGACAGAAAACTAGTGTTAATGTGTTATTTGTCATGATGTGCAAACTTCTGCAGTGTGATATCGCTCAGCCTCACGCAGATTAGGCAGAACTCACAACTCCATAACTGTTCATTCACTTTAATATCCAGCAGACTAATGCAAATACATCGAGCAATCAACGGGGAACCAAACTGTGAGCAGCCTGTCTGAAGATGTGCTTATTCAAATGTCAACAGGAAAAGCAGTGTTGTGTAAAATTAAAAAAAAAAAAGAACAATTCAGACGAATGTTTGTGAAAGAAAGTGATTCAGGTGTGGAAATAAGCCATCAGCTACAGTTTGTACATTCTGATTCCCATGCAGCAGTGACATGGCTCCATGGGATATAATATTCACAGTGCAACATCCTTCTACCTTCCTGTCATCGGGGACCAAGTCTCGCTGCACCTTCCTCTTGGGCCACTCCTTGAACAGCTCCTGGTTGGCAATCTCACGCAGATGGAAAATGGCCACCTGGGCTGATGTGCGCTTGGCCCTGCCGCTGGATTCACACTCCACGCTGGGTTCCCTTTGGCCATTTGCTTCAGCCTGTTGGGGTTCCTGGAGCAAAATGCCATCATGTGCTTTTAGTGCTCCAATCAGATCATGTTTTTTCCTTTAGACACAATGGCCCTTATTAACACTCAATGCATAGAAACGACCACAGATTTGACTGCACCAAAGACACACGGCTGCAACTAACAATCATTCTGACCATCGATTAATCTGTCGATATTTCGTTTAAATATGTATTTGCAGCATTTCAACTAAACTAATACTACTACAGAAGTCTTAACTAGGCTTAATTAAATAACAGGTCACTAATTGCAATTCAACATTACAGACACTTATTAGATAATCTTCAATTTTCAAGTGCTTTTTCAAGTGCTAAATGAGACCCAAACTAACACAAGCTTACACTGCTCTACACTGTTTTTGCAAATCTATACTTACCTGCATTTCAAGCCCTGAGATTTGTTCAATTCCAACCAGACAAATTCAAAATGAAGGCAAAATAAATATCTGCTATATTTAAATGTCTTGCTAGCAGAGTGTAAAGAGTTTGCACACTTTAGAGGAAACTCGTTGTTATACTGTTGTACTGGTTTCTCTGCTGAAATGTGCTCTGCCATTTCCATCAAATGTGCTTTTAGAGTAAATGAAATGACACTAGCGTACGCCACAACTTCATACCACAGTCCAACTAATCAATAATGATATTCACTGCCTACTATTTTTTTTTTTTAAGCAGCGTTGTTGATCAGTTGTTGCAGCTGTACAATGAATAATTCATAAACCTGCTGTATGACATCACATAATGAATCAGCTTCAGTGATGTGGAAACGAGCTCCTGGCCACTAGTCCCTTATTAACTTGTTATGTGCGTATGACATGCCCCAGTTTACCAAAATGCATTCACTCAGTAAATCAGTAAATCCTCTCTCAGTATGGACTACAGGAGGAGCTCACCGGACCATGCTCGGATTTTAGATGGTACTCCAGCCCTGCTCTGGAGCGATAAGCCTTCCCACAGTGCTTGCAGTTCATTAGGAGCTTCTCCAGCTCGGACTCGGCTTTACCGCACTTTTTCATGTGATAAACGTAGCCCATTATACTGGTAAAGCTGCCAGTACACCCCTGGAAAAAAAAAAAAAAGCAAGAAAGGTGCAAGCGTCGATGCAGGGCTAGCGCAAGCCTTAAAACAAGAGACCTTAAGATTTGAAAGTCTCTTTCGGAAAAATGCAATGAAATGCAATTAACAGAATAACAGCGCTTTTTATCATTCAGCTTTTTCATATTATCCTTTCCAGAAAACGCATACATACCTCTTTTGAGCATTTTAATTTTCCCAATCTTTTTAGCACTTTTCTCAATTTTTCTTTCACTGCGTGGTCATCCAGTCCACGTCCATCATCTGGGGTGGGCTAAAGCACATACACCACCACATTTAGAAAATACATCAAATCTTATTTCAACCACTATCATTACATTGTTTACTATTATAAACATGATCTGGGAACTGAAGGGCTGTAGAGGAATTTCTTAGTTCACTTAGATTTAACCTTAGAGCTAACAGATGGATTAAAGGAGCAGAAACTTCGAACCATGTGAATGTTTCTAAGCTTGAGTGGACTTTACGGACTTTGTTACGTGTGCATGAACTGATGCACATTAGTCTTTTCTAGTTAGGTCTATTTATATTCACTTTTATTTATGGTTATTCTTCCTATTTTGAAGAACACTAGATATGGGTAAAGGCGTCCTTCGGCCGTACTAAATACCAGCCCTTACAGAGCAGTGTGTGTAGACTGGTTTGTTTTGTGCCTTAATTCATTTGTATTATGTTTGTATAAATGACACACATTTTACTACGTTTCAAGGACAACCACTGATTGTGACTCCACTGTGCTCCATATGCATTAGGGGTGTAACCACATACGAATACGTTATTTGGATTGAACAGATAATATGTCCTAAATGAATTTTATTTCCTTTACAAAATTCTTTAAAGTTGAACTTTTTTTTTAAAAAAGAAAGCTCGTGAAATTTACCTGGAAATGTACCAGCCTTCAGCACAATTACAACAATCCCAACTACAACACAAAACGACTGAAACTAGCCCAAAAGCTCAGGCATAGAAAAAAGGTAGACGTATTTTTCTTCTGTTTCTCAGTCTTTTCGGCGGAAAAGACAAGATAAGACTAGTGCGCATTTCTGATTTGCAGTATATCCAATATTTATAAAGCGAGGGACCAGTGCTGAAAGTGCTGAAATTCCTACTGTTCACCCAATTTGGATGTTAATAACCTCAAATTATTAATCATATCAATTATTTATTTTTTACTCCAATACAGCTAAAATAACAAGAACTTTGTCAATGCCCACATATTTATGGACCTGACTGTATAATTGACCAACCCTTATTGAAGCCTTATAGTCATGTAAAACATTGCTGCTGAATTAAAGTGCTGTAACGGCATTCTGACTGGCGCACCGGCGTGAATGTCACATTCAGCCTTTCTCAAAATACCTCATTTGCAGTGTGTGAAGACAGAAAGCCTGTTAGAGTCTGCTGGACAGAGCTACAGGGTTAAAACCGAGAAAAACACCATCATCGAATACTGATCTCTGAAGATTCTGACGAGCCAATAAACGTTCCTTCTCTCAAGCTTTGTCCCTGTGTGTCCCTCAATTCTTGTCAGAATCTGGGACTGAAGACAAGGCAATCTGATAAAAGCACAATTAAGAAAAACTAAATAAAAGAACATACCAGTTTATTGTGGTCAGCCATGAGGTGGTACTTCATGCCAGTGGAAGTCTTTAGCTGTTTCCCACAATGTGTGCATTTAAATACATGCTAAAATAAAGTATCAGATTAGTATCAGGGCAACCTTGACTGCTACAAAGCATACTGCATGTCCAATCCAAAGGTCCTAGTAAGCACTACTAGGTGCATTTACCAGTTTGCAGGCTACCATGTGTTTTTTCAGGCCCTCCACTGTTTTCCTCGCTACACGTTTACACTTGGGGCAGGTTACTCGGCCTTTTGCTAGAATCTGCAGCTGCCAGGTCTCCTCTTGACTTCCTGCCAAAATATAAAAATTAAGCACCATTGTATAGTTAAATAAACATACGCCTGTATACTACAGTGTGGATACTACAGTCTTTGCACACTGTCATGTTTAAGGGAATACTTTGTCCAAAATTAGAAGTGTTGCAGGTAATAACTAGAATTAAGTAGCGGCCAGATCACATTAAGCACATTATCTCGTGTCAACTGCTTAGCAACTTCAGCTAAACTGGAAAAGGAAAGGTACAATATATATATATATATATATTTTTTTTTTTTTACCTGGAGGATAACTGGGTGTCTCCTTCTTCATGCAGTAGAACTCAGACCTCTGAGTTCTACTCTTAGCACTGTTAGCTGAGGGACTCCTCTGCGTATACTGTGCTACAGGAACTATGACGGGAACTGTGGGGAGGACATGTGCCCCATCAATCAAGCTGACAAAAACAAGGAATGTTTCACCAAAATGATGAATGAATAGCTGTCACCTCCTTAATATATACATATTTATATTTTAAATATACTCTTGACCTACTTCCTCCATCTTCCCTTTTCTTCTTCTTTTTCATCTCAAAGTTTGGATATGAGAAAGTGTACAATTCTGAACAAATAATACAAAAATGGAAAATTATAGGAAAAAAAAAGCAGTAAAACCAGTAGATGATTACATAACACACGGCTGACAGCTGGTAATGGAACAAAATAAAAATCAAGGAGATGATGCAAATAAAGTAAAATCGACTCTAGACACAATTAGGGTTGCATAATGCATCAAAACTTCAGTGGTTTTGAACACTTTCGTTGTTTTTTTTTTATTTCAATATTGTGACATTGTTTTCCCTGGGCGAATCACACTGCACATGCTGCTAATCAAGAGTGCGTAGCGACGCAAAACACACACATATGACGTGATAAAATCAGGGCTGAGGCACTTTTCCTTTCCGCTTCTCAAGACGTGAGGTATGGGCACATTTTTGCCTACACAAGCGTCCTGACCTTCAGCGAGAGCTTAAAGGCTGACAGGTTAGCTAACTGTCCAAATGTCCAGGTTATTAGGATAGTCCCTATATAATTAGCCTAGTTTTTCTAACACTTCTTGTAAAATTCTGCATTGTAGCACAGTGCAAGTGGCCAATCACCAGAACTATCAGTTAACATCATGTTCATTATATTATTAGAGAGTGACTCGTTCTTCTTCATTACTCTTTAACGGGTTATAAACACACATTATTGCTTGTAGATTAATATCTTTAATTTTTCACATAATCAAGCATGATTAAAGACTGGTGTTTTGCTCTGGTCCTTTGCCAAGTGTGCGTAGAAATCATAAAAATCACCAGAGCGCAGAGAACACAGCCACGCTCCATATTTTAATAGCTAATTATATAAAAGGACAAAACATTTTGTGTATTTCATCCACTGTGTATTTTCCTCTGCATTGTGATAGTAAAGTTGGTATTGATATCGAAGTCGAAATTCTGGTATCGTGACAACCCTAGGAGCAACACATATCTCTTCTAATAAGGATGTCCTCGGAGAACAAACAGTTCTCTTGGGGTTATGCCATGCCCAATGGTCCAGAGACTTATCACCACTGTACTCATATCACCCAAGCTGCAGTGAACATTGACTACAAGGAATATCTGAGGGATGCGCCCTGGTGGAGAACGTGGTAACCTTACAGCATGAGGGATAAACTGTGGAAGCAACAGATTTCTCTCTCTTACTTTGCTAAGCGTGTACAAGCCAGAACAACAGACCATAGCATTCGCTGGAATCCTGATTAAAATAGACAGCCAACCAGAAGCTGACCATATGTTTGAAATAATTAAAAGAGGCACTAATTAACTCTCAGCAGGAGGAAGCCCATGACCTGTGGCGAGTGCGCCCGCTGCTCCTCACCTAGACGACTGCTGATGATGATGACACAGAGACCTATTTCAGTTTGTTTAAATGCACTGCAGACAGCACAGGCTGGACAGATGTGTGTAACAGAAGATATGTTGGTGATTGCTGGATCCAGTTATTAAAAGTTAAAGTTCTTTCCTAGATGGGAATTACCTCCCCGTTCATAGCTTTCCAACTCCATAAGTGGAACTACATGCCAGGCGATTCCCCTGAGAAAAGAGATGAGCCTGCTCCTACAGATGTCCTGCCACTGGCTCTGGCCAAACAATGCAAGCTCGGTTAGCGAGTGAACTGGTGGAGGAGATACAAAATCACAGGCTTCTTCAGACACTAGGCACAGAGATTGCAGCACTGTCTCACTATTGTGTGCGCTGTGGGGAAACACGGTAGCAAGCCAGTGCCTAGGCTAGGCTAACACTCACAGACCAGCATGCCCTCATTATTTCCGGCAATCTTTTGCTTGCTGCATGATAAAATGGACTGTATTATTTTCTCACCAACAATAACCCACGGTGCATGTGGCAGGGAATTCGAACCTGATTACAGGAGGGGAAAAAAAATGAATAGATCACTGTCTGCACAAATAACGCCTCCCTCCCAGACATGCTAAATGACTTCTACACCTGATTTAAAGCCTCTACTCTCATCCCTGCTGAGGGTGAACCCATACCAAGCTGCTGGCCGTGACACCTTCCCTGGCGCCTAGAAGAGGCAAAGTTCCACTGTTTTACCATTTCAGGTACCGCCACTGCTCTGTTGCTGCCTTCACTCAAAGCTCAGTCTGTGTGATATGCTATTTCCTCTGCGGTGCTATACACATGTGCGTTAGTGATGAGACTAAAGAAGAGAGCACAGCTTGCCTTCTTTCTATCACTCACACTTTCAACAGTTCAACTGAAGTTCAAACAATCTTGCGTTCATTGAAAAGAAAAACAAAAACTGCATTACTAGTTTTTAAATGACGCATTTCTTTATTTTTGTAATAGCTGGACCGACTGAAGTCCTGCACACAGTACTGAAAAGAACCAACAGAAGCAGCGCTGTCACTGACCCCTGCAGCTCCAGTAGTGTATTACATTCTATCCAGATGTGGAGGCTTGTGCTCTCTTACATTATAACTCCTTTTTGTTGTTGGTTAACTAAAGAACGTGTCAATAAAAATCCATGCTGACAAATTTCCAGCAATATGCTGTTTAATCATTGGTGCCCTGGAACACACCCCATCTGGCTGCGAGTAGGAGTAAGAAAAACAAAGACGCATAGAGGAAGAGAGGAGAGGGACGGGATACTGGGAATGGGAAAGGCAAAAAGGGAACGGCTCTCCAGCCCAGTACTAAAACGCAGCCTGATCCACTTCACTGAGAATCTGACGCTCAGGCATGCAGAGCATGACAGAGCATCACGCAGCACTTCGACACATCCCTCGATCTCTTTCTTTCACTCTCTACTAGAGCGCAAAAGTAAATAAATACTCTTCCAGGAAGTAAAAAAAACGATTGAGTTGTGTGCATGAACTGGGTCGTAACAGTAACCACAGTTCTTACCAGAGGTCTCGTGCTAAACGACGCGCACACGTTTGTCATCTGCTCTGCTGTTGGCTGAAATCTGCTCACCTCTCTCTCTCATTATCTCCAAACCAGAGCCAACTTTGTCCTTTGCCCTGCACGCAGCTGCAGGACCATAAGCAACGGGCTGCGTTTTAGAGCCATTCAACGAGTTAGCATGGACCACTGAAGTGCACGAAGATCCGTCTTCTGTAGGAAGCCTGGAGACCGGCTGCAGATCATGGTATCTAGAAAGGTATATCGCAAGGTAAATTAAAGCCACGCCGTAGGGCCAATCTAGAGCCATGCAAACAGTTTTAGGGATCTGAGGTCGGGCTTTATTTAGTCTAACGTTTCAACAATGTGGGAACTTAATGAAAAGAACTGAAAATGCTTTTATCTCCTTGATATGTCTTCAGAATTTATTCTCACTTCAGTGTACATTAGGTACGTTACCCTCAATTCTAATCATTTGTTAGAGGTTCTGAAATGATCAAGTACTTTCACTCACTTTTTCCTGCCATATGTTCTTTTTATCTTTTGCGGACTTGCCTCTTCATTCTGAGATACAAGAAATTAGGATTATGCACTCAATACTCCACGATGTGGGAACACAGCTGCTGTCAGACCTGTGCAACATGTTAGTTTACTGGCTTTTACAATACTGCTACTGCAAACCTCTCTAATATGGAAAGGAAAATGATCAACGCACACTTTATATCAGTTAAGCGAGGAGAAATGAGCTTACCATGGATGGAACCCCGCCACATACTGCAACCACTTTATCCATAGTCTTTCTGTCTCCTGATTAAATATAAATAAAGCAATACGTTTACTTATAGCTGTCTTATATTGCCAAATATTATTTTCATGAGTTTGAGAATCTCCAGGTTTATGGGACACAGTGAGAAGTACACTATATGGCCAAAAGTATGCGGACACCCGACCATCACACCTACACGTCGGAAGCAAACAACTGTATAGAACGTCTTTACAATTTCTCGTCACAAAAAAAGCACATGGTTGTGATGGTCAGGTGTCCACAAACCTTTGGCCATATAGTGTACGAGAGTTAAAAATGAATACACATTCTTCAGAATGGTCATGATTAGCTACCTGTTTGAGGCTTTTTTTCAGGCCTTGAGATTTTCCTCTTGTTGGACACATATATGACAGACATGTTCCCCTGCGTGTGCTTGCTTCACATTCAACACTGGGATGAAGAGTTAAAAGGTTAGTTACACACTGCATGCGACGCAGCACAGTGTCGACCTGTTAAATTCTCAATACTACTTTCATTCTTAATCGCCTTGTGTCAGTAGCAGATACTGGTTTTACAGTCAGCTCCAGAATAATTGGCACCCTTGATTAAGATGCGTAAAAACATGGTAAAAACCACCACAAATGCTGTTGTGGTTAATTGTATTATATACATATATATATATACACACACACACACACACACACACATACACACAGTGGGGTCTTTTCTAATTTAATGCAACAATTTTCATTACAAATGATATTACTGACAACAACTTGAGTGAAAAGTAGAATCTATGAAATATTTACATGAAAGTCAGAGTGTCTTAGTATTCGGTTCGTTCCCTTTTTGCTTTAATGACGGTGTGCACTCGAGCTGGCATGGACTCTGTGCAAAACCTTATGATCCATCTTAGATCAAATCCATCGGAGTGTCGTCTGATCACACGCTTCAGAAGAAGCGATTAGATTAGACATGAAGAAAATGATCAGTATCACACATTTGCTTACATTTAAATAGGGATGTAGAAATAGAGTATTAAATATTCACCATATTGAACATTTACTTTCTTTGTTTTAAATATTTCAAAATTCTAAAACCTTCTGTTTATTTGTTTATTATTGGACCCCACTGTATGTATGTATGTATGTATGTATGTATGTATGTATGTGTGTATATATATATATATATATATATATATATATATATATATATATATATATATATATATATATATATATGTTATATTCACACTTATCCATTCTACAGTGCATAAAATCATGCAGATACAGGTCGAGAGCTTCAGTTAATGTCGCATGGCTGTTCGTGGTGGTTCTGCCAGTGGAAACGCCTTGTTGATGAGAGAAGAAGTCAGAGGAGAATGGTCAGACAGGTTGAAGCTGACAGGAACTCAAATAACAACAAGCAGAATAGCATCTCAGAACGCACACCACGTCAAACCTCAAGGTGGATGAGCTACAACAGCAGAAGACCACATCAGGTTCCACTCCAGTCATCCAAGAACAGGAATCTGAGGCTCTCATGGGCACAGACTCACCCAAACTGCACAGGTGAAGATTGGAAAAACTTGGCCTGCTTTGATGAATCTTGATTTCTGCTGCGAAATGCAGATGGTAGGGACAGAATTTGGAGTCAAGAGCGTGAATCCATGGACCAAGCCTGCATTTGTGTCAACAGTTCAGGTTGGTGGTGGTGTAATTGTGTGGGGAACGTTTTTTTTTGGCACATATTGGGCCTCTTAAGACCATCTGAGTATCATTTGCACGCTCCAGCCTATCTGAGTATGGCTGCTGACCACATGCACCTCCTTACTGCCACACTGTACTACCATATAATACCAGCATGATAATGCACCATATCATAAAGCCATCTCAAACTGGTTCCATGGGTCAAGTGTACTTCAGTGGCCTAACCAGTCACCAGATCTGAATTCGGGATGTTGTAGAACGTACGATTCACAGCATGAATGTGCACTAGAAGGGAATCGAGCTTTAGATGTGGTCATCTCAGGCACCTGACACCACTGCAACCCTGTGAGATGTGGACCTGGGACCATGGAGGACCTAGAGCCAGTCTGCATTGAGGAGTGGTCTCAAACCTACAGTCTCGTCAAGCCTCACAGGAGAAGACTACTGGCAATGAGAGGCTGCACAAAATACTAATAACTGCAACACAACTGGGTTTGTTTCAGTGTGAGATTAAGCTAAAGACGTTTTCCCCCCCATAACCCCCCCTCACACACACACACACACACACACACACACACACACACAAAACCACCGCCACCATTTTTACCAAGGGTGCCAATAATTCTGGAGCAGTCTTTACTATACTACAGTCCATCTGATTTTCCAGCAGTGTAAGGGAAGGACTTATTCCGAGTGCAGATTGCATTCCTGTAGAATTCAGACCTACCCGAAGAGATGCTCGGATCTGTCTCAGAGCCACCATCACATTGTTGTTGTTGTTGTTGTTGTTGTTGTTTATTAGCGCTCTCCTTCTGGCGTCCTTCCAGCAGCTTCTCTACTGCAAACACTCGACACACGGATTACAGGGACGGCGCGAAAACACACGCAAACGCACGCAATCTTCAAGCGAACCGAAGCACCGCGATACAGTGTAGCTGTGACGTCACCGTCACCATGCTCATTGCTCAGTGTCCTAGCTCCACCCAGCCTGACTGCTGCCGGATGACGTTTCTGACTAATTTGCATATTCATTTATTCATCATGATCATGACATATTTCATTACAAATTAGGGTTCATGCAAGATTCTCACTTAGAATATAATAAAATGGAATAGAATAGAGTTTCTATCAGAAAAAAAAATGGTCGCGGCACCACAAACTAAACTTCTACACATTTACAAAATACAGTATTTTCTGTCAAGAAAAAGAAGGTGAGTAGCTATGAAGGAAACAGCTACTCGCTTTTATTACTTGTAAATATCTCTAAGAAGAGAGTTTAAAATTAAGAACGAAGAAGTGAGAGGCTGGGACGAGCAGGGGCGATCAGTGATTGGTCATTAGAGAAACAGTGGTGATCAGTGATTGGTCGAAACAGTGGTGATCAGTGATTGGTCATTTTGAAACTGGTGATCAGTGATTGGTTATTGGGAAACAGTGGTGATCAGTGATTGGTTATTGGGAAACAGTGGTGATCAGTGATTGGTTATTGGGAAACAGTGGTGATCAGTGATTGGTCGTTGGGAAACAGTGGTGATCAGTGATTGGTTATTGGGAAACAGTGGTGATCAGTGATTGGTCAAAACAGTGGTGATCAGTGATTGGTCATCAGGAAACAGTGGTGATCAGTGATTGGTCATCAGGAAACAGTGGCGATCAGTGATTGGTCATTTTGAAACTGGTGATCGGTGATTGGTTATTGGGAAACAGTGGTGATCAGTGATTGGTCGTTGGGAAACAGTGGTGATCAGTGATTGGGCGCTGGGAAACAGTGGTGATCAGTGATTGGGCGCTGGGAAACAGTGGTGATCAGTGATTGGGCGCTGGGAAACAGTGGTGATCAGTGATTGGGCGCTGGGAAACAGTGGTGATCAGTGATTGGACGCTGGGAAACAGTGGTGATCAGTCATTTGTAAATTGAGGGAAGATGTTCTCTCAACTTGTATATCAGCAGCTGTGGTGTGAGCTGGACTTCACAGACAGTCACTTACCTGTACTCAAAAAGTCACTAGATTTGTTGC
>CM041004.1:8832198-8859236 GCA_022985145.1 Pangasius djambal
TGTGTGTGTATTTATTCTAGGTTAGTCAGCTTTTTGGGTGACATTTTGTCCACAAAACATTTTAAGCTGTTCTGATGACTGATGAGTCAAGTCCTCAAAAGTATCTGAATATGAGAGTTGAAGGAAATAATGCCAAAAAGCCTTGCTTGTTGAACTTTCATCCCTTTCTGGTTGGGAAGTCTGACATGATGGCCCAGATGAACACACTGCGAGGCTTGGTGCAGCAGCTGGAGGAAGAGCTGTCGGAGACACGCAGGATCTGTGAGCAGATAAGGAGTGTAAGTGAGAAAATCCCTGCATTAAGCAGTTCCTTTAGAAATAATGTGAGGATGCAAAAAAAAAAAAAGTATTTCAAAGTGCTTTTAACACTTTGAACCTCTTCTGCTCTTCTGCTTCTGTTTTAGGAAATGGAGCGAGAGCAGGAGGCTCACAGCATCCTGAAGTATGAGTACAATGAGATGAGTGAAACATTAAAACAGCGTGATGAGTTACTAAAAGTAAGTTTCTTCCTCTCACTAAGTCATTACTGCTATAGGACACTGTCTGTCAGTTGTGGGTCAGAAATGTAAATACAGTACCTCTGGGCATTTCACACACGGATATTTAGAAGCAACTATTCAAACCAGACATGCTATTGTGATCTGTGTATGAGGACTTGTGATGTTTGTGCTGTATGATGATTTGTACACTGTTTGTATTTTGATCTTCCTCCATGTGACTGGTATGAATGAATGAATGAATGAATGAATGCCTTTTTATTGTCATTATTCTTATGTACAATTTACATTAAACATACTCACAATGAGATTGAAAGCATCTCACTTCAGTGCAGTATATATTGACATGTGCCTTTTCTTGTGATTCTAGTCTCATCTTTGCCCATTTCTATGTAGTTGGAGTATATCCTGATTGTACTCACCTGTTCTCGCTGTAGACTTTGATTAATTTGTCTGTTCATATATATGAGCCACTGCACCTGTATCACTCTAGCAAGCAAGGGCTCAAAAATTGTAAAAATGCTATGGCTAACCTGTATTTATTTATTGGAATCTCTGTCTGATGTGTAAATTTGAAAATGAATGAAAAATCAGGCCGTGGTAAAAACAAAACCAAATATTTCAGGTTTAATTGCATGACAGAATCTATTTAATATATATTTATAATAAGTGGAACGTGGAAAGAGGGTCATTGTAATGTGAACATTAAGCACTAAAGTTTTAACGTCTTCTGCTGCATGGCTATGTTTTAAGAGTGTGAGCGAGAATGAGAGGCTCACAGTATTCTGGAGTCACAGTGTGATTGTATGTCAGACAATGAGAAGTCACTAAAAGTAAGTTTTACTTTTCATGTAACCACAACTGCTGTTGTGAACTCTGTGTGTGTGTGTGTGTGTGTGTGTGTGTGTGTGTGTGAATTCATTCTTGATTAGTGACCTTCTGGGGACATTTCTTCTTTTGCCCTGAAAACATTTCAGGCTGTTTTTGATTATTGATGAGTCGAGTCCTCAAAAGTATCTGAATGTGTGTGTGTGTGTGTAAAAGCCAACAAACTTTGGTTGTTGAACTTCCAGGTCTCTCTGGCTGAAGCCGAGAGGAAATATGAGCAGGCGATGGAGTTCAACACTCAGCTGGAGAACGAGAACTCTGACCTGAAGTCCCAGATGAACATACTGCAAGGCTCAGTGCAGCGGCTGGAGGAAGAGCTCTCTGAGGCTCACAGAAGGCGTAATGAGATAACAAAGGTAAGTGAGATAATCTTTGAATTAAGCAGTTCCTTTAGAAATAGTGTTGAGGACTCGTGATGTTCATGGTGCATAATGAGTTACACCACAGGTTGTATGTACTATAACAAAATAAAATTTGTATTTCTAGTACAAGATGCTATTTTTTTTTGTAAATGCAAACATTAAGCACTAAAATGTAATCCTCTTTTGCTTCATGGATGCGTTTTAGGACTATGAGATAGCACAGAGTGTTCACCAATACATGTTCTCTGAGTACAATTCGATGGAGATAATTTTAAATCAGAAAATTGACTCACTAAAGGTAAGCTTTTCTTCTCATGAAATCACAATTTATATTGTGAAGTGTGTGTGTGTGGGTGTGTGTTTGTGTTCATTCTGGGTCACCTTTTTGAAGACAGTTTTTCCTCTTTCCACAAAATTTTAAGCTTTTCTGAACAATGAGTTGAGGCCTCAAATATGTCTGAATGTGTGTATAAATAATAAAGCCTACAAGCTTTGGTTGTTGAACCTCCAGGCCACTGTGGCTGAAGCAGAGATGAAATACGAGCAAGAGGTGGAGTCCAATGATCAGCTGCAGAACAGGAACTTTGAACTGATGGGCGAAGTGAACACACTGCGACAATCAGTGCGGCAGCTGGAACAACAGCAGGCCGCTGCCCGGAGAACATTTTGCGAGATAACAAAGGTAAGTGAGAAAACCCTTGCGGTAAACAGTTCCTTTAGAAATAATGTGCTGAGAGTCATCACAGGCAATAAAATTATTGTATTTCTACTACAAAATGCTATTTTATATTGAATAGAACTTGTGCAATTTAGATGTGAACATTAAGTACTCAAGTTTAAATCTCTTTTGCTCCATGGCTGTGTTTAGGACAATGAGCGAAAAAGTATGGAGTTGCGCAGAATGCAGTCCAGACACAATGAGATGCAGGAAATTGTATTCAAGGTAAGCTTTACTTTTAGTGAAACCACTTGGCCAAAATGCAGTCTGAGTACTGCTTAATAATCAGCAGTAACCATAACCCTCCATTTTCAACTCTACGTCTGAGCCTTTGCTTTTTTTTTTAAAGCCAGATGCTCATGCATTCACACACCAGTATTCACCAAGATAAAGTGGGACATGGAGGGAAAACCCTGGTAGTCAGTGATAGGAGTGAGGAACTGGAGGCAGGCTTCAGAGAGACCAACACTGGTGTTTTATTTATTTTTCTCTGCACGCTTTTCAACACATCTCTTGGCAGGCTAAATCACTATTCATAAAAATATAGAAAAATTAAATCCAATGATCGAGCAGTTCATCGATGCGTTGCATACACCAGCTGCCTGCATCGCTATGAATGCCTGTCATTGGATATGTATCAAACGTAGAAACCACATTGACTTTTCTAAAGTACACACAGAACTGGACACCCTGTCCACCTTGGGCACAATGACGAGTCTCTATGGGGCCCCTCAATTACCCCATGTCGAGTATGGACCAGAGCTCGTCCTGAAATGCTTCTTTTTGTGTTTGGGTAAATGTTAGTTGGCCCACTGTGTGGGGTTTTGCTCTCAGGTCCAGGACATATTGAATTTCAGTCTTACTTTGTAAGGTTCCCTCCCCGTTTTCCCAGATAACACTAAAGACACCCCGGGGCTTGTGCCCACACAGTAATTGAAACCAGGAGAACCTTTTGGAGGCTTACGGGACCTTTCCCACTGCAAAAGTGTTTAAGCCACTTATTCATCCTTATTCATCAAATTACAAATTATATTTTTATGATTAAATTGTCCAACCAGCCCATCTGTTTGCCAATGGTAAACACTAGTGTGAATCAGTTTAATCCCTCATTTTTCATAAAGTTTACAGAGTGTGTGTGACATAAAGGAAGTGCCTTGGTCTGTCAGAATCTCTTTCAGGGCACAGACTTGGGAGATCACTCTGAAGAGCGCCTCCGCAATACTGTGTGCAGCACTGCTTCTGGGTATCGTGCTGTGTAATCTACCAGAACTAACACAAAATGCTACCCTCAAGCACTCTGTTCTGAAGGCCTGACAAGGTCCAGGCCAGTTCCTTTAAAGGAATTCCCTTAATGGAAGGGGGCACAATGGTGTTTTTGGGGTGGGTAAAGGATTCACTAACTGACATTCGCCCCTGCTGCACACCAGCTGCCTACATTACTACAAATGCCTGGTCAACCGAAACGGCCAATGAGACAGTTTAATGCTATGTCCTGTTCTAAATGCCCCGCCACTGGATTTCACATTTATCCATATATCACTTCTAACAACAGATATTGTCACAAATCAGCTTTACAGAAATTTGGATGTAGATTTAGGTCCCTAATGAGCAACTCAGAGATGACAGTGGAGTGAGGAAAAACTCTCGGAGATGAAAAGAAACCCAGAAAAGGGAACTCATCTGGGTAACACCGGATAGTGCAATTATTCATTCTCATTTGTTTTCGCACAAGTAATCTTTCAGACAGCGGATATCATTATGAAATTTTATTTAGGAGCTTTGTTGTTTGCAAAACAAAAAGTCACCTAAGTCCATGTGATTCCAAGACCGCAGTTTCTACTTGACCAAAATTCACAGTACTTTGAAGTTACTCCTTTTAAACTGAAGTGAAACAACACATTTATCACTAAAGTTCGAACCTCTTCTGCTCCATGGCTGTGTTTTAGGATTATGAGGAAGTGTGTCAAGCTCATTCCACGTTGATCTCACAATACAATGAGATGAAGGAACAGCATGACAAGTTACTAAAGGTAGGTTTTTCCTCTGACTGCTGTAGTACACCGTGTGTCAGTTGTGAGTCAGAAAAGTAAATACAGGACCTCTGGGCATTTCAAAGACGAATGATTAGAAGCAAATATTCAGCTTCAAACCAGCAATGTGTGTGAACTGTGTGTGAAGACTTTTCATGTTCATGATGCGGTTGCACTACGGGCTGAACAGTCCTAGCGAATAATTCTTGTTTCCTCTCCTTTTAACGCTGTAATAACCAGCTAGTATTTGCGCATAATAAAACAAGTGCCTTATACAATCATAGAGAAAAAAAAATTTAAATACCAATGGAAATAACAATGGAAATGATACTCCTCAAGCAACATTACAAGTTTTTCACACCTGGCTCACAAGACCAGGGCTGGCGAATTCACATATCAAAATTCACCTAAATAAAGTGGTTGTTGAGGGACAGTAATGGCTATCAGAACTAGATGTGCATCTTTTCCATTCCACATCCTTTCCCCTTCAGTAAATCTGTTTTTCTCTGCATTAGCTCTAACAGCTGATTTTGCTGCAAAAAAAGAAAAAAATGTAGTTTTTAGGTGTCTCCTATATCACTGTAGCAAGGGCTCAAAAATTGTAAATGCTTACATGTATTTATTGCCACCTCTGGCTGGATGAATGCTGAACTCTGGAACTGAATGAAAAATCATACCATAATAATACAATCGAGTATTTCAGGTTGAATTACATCAAAGCATCTATTTAATACACATTTTCAAAAAGTGGACCTGGTTCATTGTAGATGTGAACAATTAAGCACTAAAGTTTAAACCTGTTCTACTCCATGGCTGTGTTTTAGGAGTATGAGCGAGAGCGGGAGGCTCACAGTATCCTGAGGTCGCAGTATGATCAGATGAAGGAAACTTTATCCGACAACGAGAAGTCACTAATGGTAAGTTTTGTGTGTGTGTGTGTGTGTGTGTGTGTGTGTGTGTGGTTTGATACTTGTTTAGTCACCTTCCACAAAACATTTTAAGTCTATTCTGACGAGTGATGAGTCAAGTCCTCAGAAGTGTCTGAATGTGTGTGAAGAATAAATAAACCAGCAAACTTTGGTTGTCGAAATTGCAGGTCACTCTGGCTGAAGCTGTGGCAACATATGAGCAGGCGATGGAGTCCAACACTCAGCTGGAGAATGAAAAGTCAGACCTGATGTACCACGTGCACAAACTGAGAGGCACAGTGCGGCAGCTGGAGGAAATGCTCTATGAAGCAGACGTAACGTGTGGTCTGATAAAGCAGGTAAGTGAGATAGTCCTTGCATTAAGCAGTTCCTTTAGAAATAATGCGAGGAGTCATGATGTTATCAGAGAATAATAACAGAACCCCCACTACAACATCTCTTGGGAAATTTCATCATTGTCTAACGGCAAGGAAAACGCTAGTTTAGGAAGCTAACACAGATGTATGCCTCGCCCTAGATTGCCATCCCAATAAAGCCATTGTAATAGGTCTGGTAGATCTACGGTAGATCTGTGACTAAAGAGAATTTCTACATTCTGCTTATGCCATTAATAAGCCTGCAGAAATGACTACTACTGAATGACTCTCATGCTTTCAGAAATGACGCTTTAAATGTCAAAGAGGAGCAGTTTGGAGTTTGGAAAAAGATAAGAACATGAATGGCAATTAAGTGAGCTTAAGCATACAGGAAACTGTCATGTATCCACTATTTTTCCATTCCGCACCCTTTTCACCCCGTCATAGTGAAAAACAAATGACACAGCAAAGACACTGTTGCACCCTGATTGGCTTGAGGAGTTGAGAGGCAGGTGTAAGGGCTGATGCTCTCTGTGAGCATGTCAGGACATCATGCACGGACACTCTCGTGTAATCAAGTATTCATACTTGCCACAAATCTTTTTTAATTTTATTGTTACCCTCCATACGACCTTTGCACACGACCTTCCCCAGGGGAGCTTGTATGTGTTGCTCTATGAAATTGCTACGAACAGGTAAAGGTGAAAACACATGGGAAAACCCACTGTGCAGCTGAGCAGTGTCTGTTCTGTTCTGTTCTGTTCTGTTCGGGTCTGTTGGCACAGGGACAGGTTGTGCTCCACAGGGGACCGGGGTGAATTCAACCACTCTTTTTAGGTTCGCCTCCTGTCCCAGCTCCTCCCTCTAGGTTACTACCACTACCAAAAGCCACACACTCTGCTCACTCCATGGATTTAACCAGTTATGGTTATGTATTTGCAGTGCACCACCCTCTATCTGTTCGCCTTGCTGACTTACCGTCTGACCTCAAAGGGTTTTGTGCCCGTACAATAGTTCAAATTGGGAGATCTCTGAAGGCTTGCAGAGCCCCACGTACTGTGTATAACATGGGTTCAAGCCACTTATACTAATTCCGAGCATCCATGTGTACAAATATTTGTACTCATATTTTTAAGCATTTGATTCAATTGTTCAACCAGTCCACCTGTTTCCAAATGGTAAGTGCTGGTATGAATCGATTTAATCCCTAATATTCCTATTGTTTTTGAAGTATACATGACATAGTAGTGCCCTGGTCAGTCGGAATCTCTTTCTGGGGTTCTGATTGCAAAGCAGGAGATTACTCTGAAGTGCGCCTCTGCAACACTGCATGCTTATTTATATAGCGCCTTTCTCATACCCAAATTCACTGTACAAGCCAAAATGCACACAAACATTGTAAAAACATGGTATACAGTTATGTAGCCCCTTGTTATGTCCCAACTCAATCAGGGAAGATATGCAGCACATCAGAGAGCTGGCCAGTGTTCCCAATTCCATGACTGGACACTGGTCCTGGAAATATTGAGCTCCCCACATCATCAACATGCACCCACCTTTTCTCCTGGAAACTTGCTGAAGCTTACTAATGGACCTGGTGTAAGCTGGTGAAGTACATTATATGGCCAAAAGTTTGTGGACACCTGAACATCATACCTGTGTGTGCGCTTGTTGAACATCCCATTCCAAAGTTGGTCCCCCCTTTGCTGCTATAACAGCCTCCACTCTTCTGGGAAAGCTTTTCACTAGAATGTTCCTGTGGGAATTTCTGCCCATTCAGCCAGAAGAGCATTAGTTAGGTTGTGCACTGATGTCAGACGAGAAGGCTTGGTGCACAGTCTGTGTTCCAGTTCATCCCAAGGTGTTCAGTGGGGTTGAGGTCAGGGCTGTTTGCAGGCCACTCAATTTCTTTCACTCCAGTTTTGGCGAACCATGTCTTCATGGAGCTTGCTTTGTGCACAGGGGCATTGTCATGCTGGAACACGTATGGGTTAGGCCCCTAAAGGAAAATCTTAAGGCTGCAACATATACATTTTTTTTGGCAACAGTTTGAGGAATGCCCAGATATGGGTGTGATCAGGTGTCCACATACTTTTGTCCATATAATGTACTTGATGTTCTCAGCTAGGGGTTAGGTCTCCATGACAGAGTATGTGTTGCAAATTCTCCCAGGTTTTGGCACCACTGTTGCACCTTGGTTGATTGAGGAGGCAGCCGTGAAAGAGCAGGGCTGTGTTTATTTTGGGTATTTTTTCTCTCTACGCTTTTCAGAATGGCCCCCTTGTAAACCAAAATAAAATACTCGTAAACTGAACAAAAACTTCCAAAATTCTCGTGTGTGCACATGCCGAACCCTAGTGTATCAAATTGGCATGTTGTAGCGTTCAAATGCCTCTGCATATTGAATACATTCAACAGACTGCATAATAAAGTATATATGACAAAGTATCGCTTATATCGCTTATATGTCTTATATACCTTGAGTCATGATGTGTCTCTAAATTTGAGTTTTGTGGATTGTTACATCCCTACACACCATCTGTTTAATACACATTTTCAAAAAGTATACATAATATTTTTTAAACATTAAGTCTGATTCTTTTTATTTTCTCCATGCCTGTGTTTTAGGATCGCGAGCGTGCATGGGAGGCTTACAGCATCCTAAAATCACGGTGTGAAGAGACATTAAAACAGCATGATGAATTACTAATGGTAAGCTTCTCCACTCTTTAAGCCTTGAATGCTATTGTAATGCTATTTAAAATTTAACCTGATGTCCCAGGTGAACACACTGCCATGCTCAGTGCATACAGCTATACAGTATGTACTTGAGCAAGTCAAAAACTGTATTTTTAGTTTAAGTTGCTGGGTTTATTTTTTATGGAATGCAAGTGGCCCATTGTAACTGTGAAAATGAAGCACTCAAGTTTGAACCTCTTCTGCTTCATGGCTGTGTCTTAGGAGAGGGAGCAAGAGCGGGAGGCTCACAGTATCCTGAAGATGCAGTATGATGAGATGAAGGAAAGTTTAAAACAGTGTGATGAGTTACTAAATGTAAGTTTTTCCTCTCACTAAGTCATGACTGCTATAGGAGACTGTTCAGTTGTGGGTCAGAAAAGTAAAGACAGTACCTCTGTCCATGTCACATATGAATATTTAGAAGCAAATATTTAAGCTTGTACATGATCATCTTACTACATTAAATCTGTATTTTCTTCTGGATACACAAAGTTGATGACAGTGTCATAGTATTTACTGTAACCTAATGTAAACATCACTATGGTTACTGGAACATACTTGCCAAGTGCTTGCTAGCATTCCCCTGTTCTTTACTGGTGGGCTCTGAGCGGTTTTGCGAATGTGGGTGGGGGGGTGCGTGATATTTGGGGCCCCGGGAGCTCGGCTCTAAGTGCCTATAGCTCCAGGTGGGCTGTGGGCCGTCAGGGGGCACTGGATCACTGGCTCAGGTCTAGTGTGACCACATCGCCGATCTGTGTTACTCTGGTATTTGTACGACGTGCAGCGATACTATAAGCCCTTGATATGCAGTCATCAGTTTGGCTGCACTCGATACTAGAACAGCGGACCTCAGAGCAAAATGTTTCATCTGGTGAAAGCACCGGCAATGCGATGCAGGGGTCCAAGGGGCCATGTGGCCCAGACTGAACCCATCAGTGCCGGTTGTGTCTGTGAGCTTCTAAATGCTGAACTCTTGCCATAAGCTGCCAGAGCCCTGTAGTCCCGAGAGCTCAGAGCATGAGCAAACAGCAGCCTCATCATGATGGGAGAAGAGAAATTGAAGAAAGAAATCTGGAGTCCATCACAGCATGGGAGGACAGAAAACTGTGGCTCCGACTGAAGTCACAAGCTGCAGAGGATAGATCCGAAACTGTACAAGCGTTCTCGGCACGTAGTGATGTTTACATCTGAGTACTTAGCCATTGATGTCATATGACTAACAGGTGTTAATCGCTGCTCCTGGTGGTTGGGAGCGGTGAAACTAAATGACCACCAACATGCAGGTGTTCATGATGAAGACTGGAAGCAGTAAACAAAAGTGGAAAATTTGCATCTGGAAGCTGTATTGCTAACACTTTACTATAAGGTTCACAGATAACTAATATATTAATACCATGATCAGAATTTGAGATCTCCACAATGCAGAAATGTGTCATCGTTTATACACAACACTGAATGCACATGTTCATTTCTGATTAATCTGTTATGTGATCCTTCCATTCTCCTATAAACTGCTCTGACTCCATTTATACCATATAATTTTACTGATTTAAATATTTTAGGTTACAAGAAAATTACAAAAAATACAAGAATACAACATATTTTACTGTGGATTTCAGACCCCAAAATAAATTCAAACATCACTGTATGTAAACTTTAATCACTGCACTGAACAGCATACTGATGACGCACCTGAATCCACATAAGAACATAAGGATGATGTTCTTTAGGCAGAAGCTACCTGCAGAATACTAAACCACTGTAACTGTGATCTTTAATGAAGCCAATGTTGAGTGTACAAATATTTTTTTTTGTCTAATTTTGAACAGTATATCTATTTTTTTTTTTTTTTAAACAATCTATTTTGGAAATGGTTTGCTTGAAAAAATTCCACTTGGTTTGACATGTTTTCTAATGCAGTTAAATTCATTCATTTATAAGTGTGGCTTAAGACTCCAACTATTTTGTGTGTGTGTGTGTGTGTGTATATATATATACATATATAAAATGTTGTATGTACATTAAGTTTTTTATTGTATTACAACAACGATAAATATTTTTGAATGATAAAGTTGAAGTTGAGTTATTACTTGATAATTGAGGTGTTCAGTATTTCTTATATTTCTATTTCTGGAAAAAGATGTTAAGCACAATATTTAATGAAACGTGTGCATGTAAACTACATTTTTCATCCTGCCTTGCTTCAGCATAAAACCGTGGTCTAACTAGCCACAGAAGGAAGCTGCAAGACCAACTTTTTTTCTTCTTCTATTTTAAATTTCTATTCAGTTACAGTCCACAAGATAATTGTGATGGAAAACACAGGTTTAGCCTCTGGTGGATACAGTAACCCACTCATCAGCAGTAAGAATCAGAAGGCCAGATTGGAATTCGCAAAAGAAATACAGAGATGATCCACAAACGTTCTGGAACCAAGTGATAGAAAAGCCAAAGTGTGGAGAAAGAAAGGATCTGCTCATGATCCAAAACATACAAGCTAATGGGTGAAGCATGGTGGAGGTAGTGTCATGGCTGCTTCTGGAACAGACTCACTAATCTATATTGATGATGGAACTCATGATGGTTGCAGCAGAATGAATTCAGACGTCTACAGAAACATTCTGACAATTTACAGAGAAATGCATCCAATCTAATTGGGAGGAACTTCATCATTTAGCAAAACAACGAACAAAACACACTGCAACACAACAAAAGACTTCATCAGGGGAAAAAAAGTGGAAGGTTTTAGACTGGACAAGTCCATCAGCAGCCCTTAACCCAACTGAGCAGCATTTCACCTCCTGCAGAGGAGACTGAAGGGAGACACCTCCAAAACAATCAACAGGAAGCCTGGAAAAGCATCACAGAAGAAGAACGCAACAGTTTGGTGATGTCAGAGAGTCACGGCTTGATGCGATTATTGCAAGCAAGAGACATGCAACCAAATATTAAGTGTTCTTTACTTTCATTTACTTTAAGACTATCTGTTCCTATAGTTTTGCTCACCCAAAAATTAGGTGGTCTGCCACCAAAGGTGCCATGTTCTGAGTTGTTTAACACATCTAGATGGAAATATCAGGAAATGAAAGCTGAAATTCTGATCGATCATCTCACATTCATGCGTTACTTTCATGTTAAGGAGGTTGAGGTCCTTTGGAGTGTGTGGTCAGGTGTCATCTTCTACATTGCTGTGTGCTGGTTTAGCAGCATCACTACAAAGGACACCAACAGACTTTAAGTCATTAAGAGAGCTGGATCAGTCATGGGTTCCAGACTGGACACAGTGGAGATGGTGGAGGAGAGGAGGATAGTGTCCAAGCTCACTGTCATCATGAGCTCCATCCAACAATCGCTGCACAAAGGAGCACAATGAGGGGGAGGTTACGCCTGCCTCGGTGCAGGAAGGATTGCTTTCGCAGGTCCTTTCTACCTCAGACTGTGCAACTCTGCACATAACTTCTCCATCTCGGAAGGAATATAGATTTTTCTGCACTTCTTCGAGGATTAACATCATACTTTAAGAATTTTGCTCAGTCCAATGCTTCTCAACCTGCACGTGAGTGTATCTAATTATAATTTTGTCCCATTCTGCACATAATCTTTTTTCTGTGTAGATATTCTCTATGTTTTTTGTATATTCGCGTAGTTGTTTGTTTTTAAATTATTTATGTTCTTCTGCTGCTATATTCTCAATTGTCTTTTGCCTGGTGCTGTAACACTGGAATTTCCCACCTGTAGTGACGGAGCTCAGGTACCTTTTGGATTGCAAATGGGTTAATCAGATCTTATGCGAAAGTAAGGAATAATGAGTTCAGGTGGCTTTATGACTCACAGAGTGTTTGCAACTTAATTCAGTCTCAGAGCCAGTGAACGTTTCAGTGTAAGGTATTTTTCCATTACACTACACGTCCACTTGCACATTTTGCAGTCCCATAATGCCTTTCTCTGTTGGCCATCCTTGGGTGTTTCTATGATGGTTAGTTAGATTTGGACGTGGCAAATTAAAAATCTTTTCCTTTGTGAAGCCCTTCCCTGATCGGCTAAACTTTGGTGTGGTCTCACCATCAGCTACTCAGGTTTCAGGGTCTCAGACGCCAATCAGATGCCAAAATGTGCACGAGGGTCATATAGATTCAAAACCTTTTTAATGAAATTAATGTATGTATATTAATTGAGTAGAAAAAACATTATTGACAGATTTTACAGAATTTTTACAGAATTATGCGGTAAAACTTGGCTTTACAAAATACAGTTACAGGGTCAACTATATGTTGTATATCTTATATGTTCTCTGTATGTGATGTTTAGATTCAACAGGTCTGGCAGTAATCAAGCCTGGATGTGACTAGTCTAATTGAACCCAATTATTAATTAGGTTAATTGGTTGAGTAACTAAGGAAGAAATTACATTTTCCACACAGGGCCAGTTGGATAAGTTTTTTTTTCCTAAATTAAATGAAATGATCATTTATAAACTGTGTTTTGTGTTTACTCAGGTTGTTTTAATCTGAAACAATTAAGTGTGACAAATATGCAAAAATAGAAGAAGTCAGGAAAGGGCAAATACACTTCCCGGTCACTTCTAGAGGAACGCCTGTACACCTACTCATTTATGCAGTTATCAAATCTGCCCATCATGTGGCAGCAACAAAATGCATAAAATCATACAGATACGGTTCAAGAGCTTCAGTTAATGTTCACATCAAACATCAGAATGGAGGAAAAGTGTGATCTTTGTGACTTTAACCGTGGCGTGGTTGTTGGTAACGGATGGGCTGGTTTGAGTTTTTCAGAAACTGCTGATTTTCTGGGATTTTCACACACACACACCTCTAGAGTTTACACAGAATGATGCAAAAAACAACAACAAAAAAACCCCCACCATCCTGTGAGCGGAGGGTCTGCAGAAACACCTTGTTAATGAGAGAGATCAGAGGAGAATGACCAGATTGATTTGAGCTGCCAGGAAGGATGTAGTAACACATATAATCACTCTTTACAACCATGGTGAGCAGAAAAGCATCTCAGTGTGTACAAAACTTCAAACCTTGAGGTGGATGAGCTCCAACAGCAGAAGACTACATCAGGTTCCACTCCTGTCAGCCAAGAACAGGAATCTGAAGCTATCATGGGCACAGACTCACCCAAACTGGAGAGCTGAAGATTAGAGAAAAATCACCTGGTCTTTTTCCAGCCTTCAACTGTAGGCAGAGATTCAGGCGAACAGTAAACCACATAAACTAGGCAAAAATCCAAAAATCGAGAAACCAGGTAGCAGAACAAAGTTTAAAAAAAAAAAAAAAAAAAAAAACCAGTGCAGAAAGTTCACAGCAAAGGCTTGGTAAGTCAGGCACGAATACACTGAGCATTACTTTGCCATTGTGTGGAGTTTTCTGTGTGCTTATATAGTGTGTGAGTGTGATTGAGTCCAGGTGTGTGTAATCAGTAATCTGGTGACTGTGAACGTGACAGTGCTGGTGAGTGCTGGAAATCGTCATCCATGGTGTGTTTGTGTGTGTGTGTGTGTGTGTGTGTGTGTGCTTGCATGCATTCTGCTAAAAGTTAAACTGCTATCATTCCAGCTGATGCTCCGGCTGTTGATTAAGACATTGAGTTTGACTCCTACTTTATCTTCATCAGATGCTCAACAAGACTAATTGTCGCTCTGCCACACTCACACTCTGAGGAACAGATATTTAGGTACAGTGCCCCACACTCCCTGCAAGATCTGTCAAATTGCGATGGGATCTCCTGTGCACAGCCCTTTTCAAGTCACAGGCTCCACGGGTTTTTGATAGGATTTAGATCTGGGCTCCGACTGCAACATTCCAAAACATTGATCATCTTCTTTGGAAGATGTTCCTTTGTTGACTTACAATCTTATTGTGCTGGAAGGTGACATTGTGCCAGAATAGACTGGAATTTGGAGCTATCCATGAGTCCCTCTATTTTGACTAAAGCCCCAGTCCCAGCTGAAGAGAAACAGCCCCATAGCATGATGCTGCCACCACCATGTTTCACCGTGGCTATGGTGTTCTTTGGGTGATAAGCTCTCTTGTTTCTCCGCCAAACATATCTTCTGGAATTATGCCTACAGAATTCTACCTTGGTCTCTTATGGAATATAAGACATTTTGCCACCTGGTTTGGGGTGATTTTTCTCATGAGAAACGACCTGTGACATGTGAAGAATATGAGAGATTGTTGTCACATGCAGCGAGTGACCAGTACTTTGCCAGATATTCCAGCAGCTCTTTAAATGTTGCTGTAGATCTCTTGCCAATGTGTGTAGTGTGTGTGTGTGTGTGTGTGTGTGGTGTGTGTAATGTGGTGTAGTGTGTGTAGTGTGTTCACTGGATCTCTTCGTTACATTGCTGCATTGTGGCATCAAATAAGCAGCATATATTTGACATGTTATCTGTCTGTCTGTCTACCTATCCATCTATCTATTACTATTATTATTATTATTATTATTATTATTATTATTATTATTAACAGTAGCAGCTGCAGTTAAAGGAATTCTGAATGTTTGGGACATTTTCTGGGGAATGAACTAAGCAGATTTTGGTATTTGTGGTGTTTGTGTGCTGCTGTAAAATCTTGTGGACATTATATGCTAAATATAAACATCTATCTATCTATCTATCTATCTATCTATCTATCTATCTATCTATCTATCTAATATTTTATCTTATTTATTTACTTTTTATTTATTTATCAATCTATTTGTTTGTTTGTTTGTTTTATAATAATAATTTATTATTAATAATAATTTTTATACAGTGCGCGAGAGCTGCTCGTTTGCAGGTTAGACGAATGAATCTTTTAGAGCGCACAGTGATCCGGTTCAGTCGGTTCACTCCAAAGATTCACTGAAGAAGATTCGGTTCGTTGTCGTGCTGCACATCACTACCCGCTTTCTGCTCTTGTCTGGGCGACCTGAGAGCGCGAAGTACAGCTGATAACGTTGTCGTACAGTTTCATACACATACACATACACATACACACACGTATATACAGTTTGTAGTGAAATGGAGCAGAAGGAGACAGAGGTGAGTGAGAAAGGAGTTTCCTCCACAAGCGGAGTTGTTGTGCAAGTTCGGGAGAAGAAGGGAGCTCTGCGCGCGGCCATCCCCTGCATGCCCTTCCCTGTAGCTGTCATCTGTCTGTTCCTCAACACCTTCATTCCGGGGTTAGGTAAGTAACCAAAACACCTCACAAGCGCATTGTCGAGATCCAGTCCATCCTTACACACTCCCAGCAGTATCCTACACCACACAGAATGATACACACCCACTGTTTGGTGACATTTTACACCCATCTTTTTCTGAACTTCTTTTTTGTTAATACTGGTAAGAATAGCTTCAGAACCTGTGTGTGTGTGTGTGTGTGTGTGTGTGTGTGTGTGTGTGATTGGCTGTGTCCTGTACGTGTAGCTATAGAGACTCCTGTTTTCAGTACTAGTTGTTTTTTTTTTTCAGTTCTAATAACAGTGAGCATAACTTACCTGAAAAGGTAAAATGACATTATCTTTAAGAACCCACAAGAAGTGTCCGTCAATGCACATCCTTCACTTCCTCTGTTAAGGATTTTCACCAGTTGTTAATTGCGTACTTTATTCTGTAATTGTGTAATTTTCATAAATAGCAAATGCACAATATATAAAAAGTCTACACACCCCTGTTAAAATTGCAGAGTTTTGCAATGTAAAAAATAAACCAAGATAAATCATATCAGGTATTTTTTTATATTACGATAACCTGTAAAGGTTATATTACGATAACCTGGTGTGTGTGCGTGTGTGTGTGTGTGTGTGTGTGTGTTGGGGGGGGCGGCGGCGGCGGCGTAGTGGTTAGCCTAAGACATGCATTGTAGGTTGATTGGCATGTCCATATTGTCCATAATGTGTGTACCGCCTGTGCCCTGCGATGGGTTGGCACCCCATCCAGGATGTCCCCCGCCTTGTGCTCCAGGCTGCCCCACGACCCTGTGTAGGATAAGCAGTACAGAAGATGGATGGATGGTTGCATAAGTATGCACACCTCTTAACTAACACTTTGTTAAAGCACCTTTTTGCTTGTAAAACAGCACTCAGTGTTTTTGGGTAAGAGTCTACCAACTTAGCACATCTTGATTTGGCAGTTTTATTCCACTCTTCCTTGCGAAACCGCGAGGGGATCATCTGTGCACAGCCCTCTTCTAGTCATTCCATAGGATTTAGATCTGGACTCCAAAATGCGGATCATCTTCTTCTGAAGCCGTTCCTTTGTTGACTTCGATTTGTGCTTTGGGTTGCTATTGTGTTAGAAGGTGAAATTGTTCTTTATCTTCAGCTGTCTAACAGAGGCCTGCTGGATTTGGGCCAAAATAGATTGGTATTTGGAGATATCCATGATTCCCTCAGTCTCAGCTGAAGAGTAGCAGCCCCATAGCAGGATGCCGCCATCACCGTTCTTCACGGTGGCTATGGTGTTCTGTGGGTGATAAACTGTCGCGTTTTTGCGCAAAACAAACCCAGGAAGTTCTACCTTGGTCTCGTCAGACCATAACACATTTTGCCACATGGTTTGGGGTGATTTAGGTGGGCTTGGATGTTTCTTTTCACGAGAAAGGGTATCCATTAAGCCACCCAACCCCAAAGACCAGACACGAGGAGTACGAATGTTATGCAGAGAGTGATCAATGCTTGCCAGATATTCCTGCAGCTCCTTTAATGTTGCCGTAGGTCTCTTGGTAACCTCCCTGATAAGTCCTTTCATCACTTTTGGAGGGACGTCCTGTTCTTGGCAGTGTCACTCTGGTGCTTCATTTTCTCCACTGATGATGATGGACTTCACTTTACTCCATGGTACATCTAATGTGTTGATGTGAGATATCGTACATACTTTGTAAGCTCTTTGTGGATCACGGCTTTAGCAGGCAGATGAAACTGGGTTTGAGAAAATGGGTTTGTTACACTGAAGCAACAGCGTGCAATAGAGCTTTAATAGGAAATTAGGCCATTTGACCAGAACACAACAGCAGGTTTAATAAAATTAAGGAAGCATAGCGGCATAGTGGTTTTATATTCCATCATTAATCATAGCAATGCCCTGGTTGAAAGCCCTATACCAATGTCTTTGGTTATTTTAGAAATTATTCTGAATATAAACTGCTATAAATGCAGATTAGTTTAATGCCTCACTTCCTTCTTCCAACCCTTGTTGACATAAATCCACTCCCCTGGATTTGTTCGTATGTGGCAGTATGTATGCACGTACCACTGTGTTAAGAGTTATCAGGATATGGGACATAACTACAGCCTTGCTGTAGAATAGAGAAAGAATAAAGGACAGTGCATTGAAAAAGTATTTGCCCCTTCCCAATGTCTTGTACTTTTTGCACATTTGTCACATTTACTTTAATTTGTCAAATTAAATATAAGACAAAGACATCCTGAGTAAACACAAAATGCATTTTTTAAATGATCATTTCATTTACTGAAGTAAAGAAGCTTATCCAACACCAGCATGTGTGAAAAATGAACTGCCCCCTTAATGAACTTGATAATGTTCTGTGGACTGATGAGTCAAACGTGGAACCTTTCGGAAGACACGTTAAATCTGGCATAAAGCAAAAGCAGCGTTCCACAAGAACCTTATACCAACAGTCAGACATGGTGGTGGTAGTGTGATGTTGTGGGGATAGTTTGCTTTCCGTAACTGACAAAACCATGAGTTCGGCTGTCTACCAGAAAATCCCGAAGGAGAATATCTGATCATCAGTCCGTGATCTGAACCTCAAGTGCAGTTGGGTTATGCAGCAAGACAACAGTCGGAAGCACAAGGGCAAGTCCGCAAAAAAAAACCCCATGGAACCATGGAACCATGCAGAGATGCTGCAGCAGGACCTTAAACAGGCAGTTCATGAGAAAGCCCTCTGATGTGGCTGAATTAAAGCAATTCTACAAAGAAGAGTCAGCCAAAATACCTCCACAGCCATGTGAAAGACTGATCTCCGGTTATCACACGTGTTGTGGCACAATCAAAGATTATGTTTAGGGGCAATTGTTTTTTTCACATACGTGACATATAGGTGTTGCATAACCTTTTCCCTTCAGTAAATAAACTCATAATAAAAACTATGCATGATGATCTGAAACCATTTAGTGTGACAAAAACAGAGTAAATCATGAGGGGGACAGATACTTTTTTTTACAGCGCTGTAAGTAGATTACATTGTCAGCCATGTACAAGCAATCTTCACCCTTTTCAGTCTGTTCATGTGCATCGTTGATGGTGCTTTTGTTTGTGAGAGAGAAATCTACACACCTTAGAAACCCTTGTATTTCTTATCAGTCTCCAGTCTGGGGCATGAGGCCATCGGAATGAGAAATTGTGACAGTGAGGCCACATGTTTGGGCAATGCAAAAGAAAATACTCAGAGCAGAGCATACCCAAAGGCGCTCTTATTCAGTTCCTCGAACATCATGCCCAACACTCACCTCCCTAGTCAGTCACTCCTGATGTGCTTCTCTAAATCTACTCAATTTCTGCTACTTCGCATTTGTTAGGTGACGAATATGGCTCAAAATGAACAATCTTGTTTCAGTCCACCTTCTCTATGCAGCATATGAGCAACTCAGTTGCTTAGGTGTAGAAGAAATCTGCCTGCATTATCAGCACCTACCGTACAACATGGCTATGTTTGTGAAGACACAGGAGATTGTGCTAAGCCCAATCAGACCTAATGGCTTTCTCACAATATCATTTTTCAGTGTTAATAGGAGTGTAGAATAGAAGGGTCTCTAAAATGGACTCTTCTTTTGTCTTTGGGATTGTACAAATGCCAAACGTCATAAATCCTTTTGCATAACAGACAAAAGGACCTGAAAGTATCCCAAGTATTTAACGACTCTCTGCTTTTTCCATTTTCGGAACTAGGCTAAGTAAAACATACACCTCTTTAAATGTAGAACTTTTTTTTTTTTTGAGGAAATGGAGCATAAATGAGGAAGAGATGTGAGATCTGGTCTTGCTGTTAATCCAAGGCTCTGTGGATGGTATACAGGGGACCTGTTGTACAAGACCCAGTGCTTTTCCTGTTTCCATGACAGCAAATGTTACCAAAAGGCTTTTCTGCAACAGTCTCTGCCAGTCTTGACTAATATTAAACACATCAACTATGTAATTTGATGAATAGGAGACAATCTTATAAGAATGGTTTACATGATGAACTGACATTCTCTTTCCATTTTTTTTTATATCATGTGGCTATATGTATGTCACTATAAATGACACAGCAATAGGTGACTGACAAAAACCCCCAAGACAAAACAAAACAAAACAAACAAAAAAAAAAAATTCCCCAAAAAATTGAAGTAGAGGTTTATTCTTGGGATTTACAAAAAAAAAGTGGTAGGCACACCCTACATTTTTCTATCCTTTGTCTAACATGCCTATTTTACTTCTTCAAGATGCCTGGAACAACCTACCAGCTTATTTCCTTAGAAAACCACACCACAGTCTAGCCATGCAGCTTTAAATGCGAAGAGAAATATCATTAGATTTTTTTGTTGTTGTTGTACTGCTTAAAAGCAACATTATAAATAACAACTAGGATACAGTATATAATGTGGTTCTATGCATATAATCTTAATTCATAGAATAATTTTTAATAATAATAATATAAACGGTCATTATTAGTCAAATTTCATTAGCCTTGATTCAATTTGGACTTCTAAAGCCCATATTACACCAGACTGCAGCAGCACATCCAGCGTGCTGTCATGTTAATCAAACTGGCCTTTACACCGGACACTGGCAACTCGCAGAGCAGCTAGGTAACACGAAAATAAGCATCATTTTGCATGGCACAGGCATGGTTTCTGGCTCTACAATATACAATATTCATGATATTTTTTTGTAGTGTATGCCCATAATCTAAACAGCACATTAGTGATAATTCAGTCTGTAGCTCACTGCAGCTGTGCACGCTCTGGTGTTGATTGATCTGGCGTAGTTAAAGCTCTAACTGCCACATAACCTAGAAGAGAAACGTTATATTTACTAAAACAGTGCACACAAATGAATGTTCCACATCCTGACATCCCGCAGGCCATGGTGCTTTTGGTATAAAATGGGCTTTACACTCATTAAATATATTACAGGAAATGCAATATGTGAAGTTGACTAAACCGATAAACCAAATAATTTATGGGGTGCAGAATTCCTTCTCCCCACTCCTGAAGGAATTCTGACCACGCCCACCTGCTCCCAGTCATTCCCATAGCAAGTATGACTTGTAGATCCATGGAGATATTATTTACCATATACTGAGTTGGGTCTCAGTCTGTTTTTATGTGCATTGTTATAACTTGTCCATCTTGGATTCCCTATCAAGGACAAGGACAAGGACAATACTGCTATTTTTCTCCCTCAAAGTGTCCCATATTCTTGCAGTTTCTGCTAGTTATCTGGATAACTTGTGTTGCTCTGTGGAGTTGGTACTCCCTCTACGTACCACATATTGTTTACTTTTGAGTACCTATTCTTAGCTGGGATTTCCACTCATTTGCAGCTCTTTATTTTGGGGTGGGTATTCCCTCCACACACATGGTCTGGATTGCCCCCATAGTCAACACTGTACCACAGCCACAGCTAACCATTCTACGGGGCTTGTGCTCATGCACACAATGTCTGAATCTCTTGGAAAATGATAATGGGCATCAGATTTTGGCATTGACCATCTTAAGCATGCCATATCTGACTCATGTCTGATCTCCTGTGTTGACTGTGTGATGATGCCAGTGCCAACGCACATGCTCAGCTGGCAGATTTGAAGCCTGGCTCAGAGCTGAATCTGGCAAGAGCTCCTTGGTCTAAACAGCCTGTTGTTGTAAATGCTTGAGCCCAGTAACAACTGATAAGCACCACAAGAAGCTGCAAAAGCAGTCACTACATTCATGGCTGTTGCTTGAGTAGGGTTGGATGCATTTCAACCCACAACATCAAATGCTCTCCACAATGCACCTGTGACTGCAGGGTTTTCCATGAAACAGTGCAAAGACTTACTGGGCATAAGGTTCACCAGAGCCCGGGCTTCTTTGTGTGAATTCTGGAGAGGAATTTCCCAGAAGTCTATGACATATGCTTGCTGTTGATGCTTTCTGTCACTTGTGGTTTCACCATACTGAGTACTATGTCCACGTATGCACTGAACAAACTCTGAATGATGCACTGGTGAAAACTTTCAAGTTTATTAAAAACATCACTGCATGACACACAAGTGCATGAATTAAGATGATTAATATATTCAAGAGAAGACCTAGCCAAAACAAATAAATACCCAAATAAATAAATATAAATATCATATTATTATAAGAACAAATATCAGTAAAAATACATTTATATCATCTAAAAGCCCTTGACAAAAATGACAACTGATGTCTTTTGATGTGTGACTCAGTGGTTGTACAAGTTCCCTATTGTTCCATAAGGAATAGCAACAGTTCAAATGAAGAGGTAGAAATACATGGAAAGAATGACTTACCTCCTGTAGGACCCTGTCCATTTTTGGTAGCTGTCACTCTTCTCTCCTTCAGATGGGTGGTGTGTGTTTGCCCAATGAACACCTTCTTTGAATAGATTCAAGTTCTGTCACAAGGTGCTTGGGCATCCCTGCTTAAACAGGGGAGGTGTACTCCAGAACCGCACTCCAGTGTACTCTAAAACTGGCCCTGTGTAAAAACTAATTGTCCCCTTAGTTAATCAAACAATTAACCAAATTTAATTGTTAATTGGCTTCAATTAGACTAGACAGACCCAGGCTTGATTACTACCAGGCTTGCTGAATCTAAACATCACTTAAATAGAACCTTTCCAGCAATGTGAAGTAGTCTACCAGGTCTCAGCAAGCAGCACACTATGCCATGATCAAAAGAATCTCAGAAAGAGATGAGAAAGAACGTTATTTAAATATATCAGTCTGGAAAGGGTTACAAAGCCATTTATAAGGCTCTGCGACTCCAGCGAACCACAATGAGAGCTATTATCTCCAAATGGAGAAAACTTGGGATAGTGGTGAATCTTCCCAGAAGTGGCCGGATGACTCATCCAGGAAGTCACAAAAGAAACCAGATGAACATATAGGGACTACAGGCCTTGTTTGCCTCAGACAAGGTCAGCGTTCATGATTCCACCATTAGTAAGAGAAAAAATAATATCTATGAGAGAGTTGCAAAGCAAAAACCACTGTTAACCAAGAGGAACATAAAGGCTTGTCTCACATTTGCCAAAACACACCTTGATGACCCCCAAGCCTTTTGGTATAATGTTCTATGGACCAATTAATCAGAAATGAACGTTTTGGAAGACATGTCCCATTACAGCTGATGTAAAGCTAATAAAGTATTCCAGAATAAGAGCATCATACCAACAGTGAAACATGGTGGTGGTAGTGTGATGGTGTGGGGATGCTTTGCTGCTTCAGGACCTGAAGACCCTGAAGGAGAATGTCCGGTCATCAGTCTGTGATCTGAAGCTCGGGTGCAATAATCTGAACCACAAGAGCAGGTCCATTCACACTTTAGTGTAGCCAGTCACACCTACTTGCATGTTTTTGGGATGTAGAAGGAAACCAGAGAACCTGGAGGATACACACATGGATTTTGAACATGTAACCTCATTCCTGTCTCCAGCTTTGAAGGCTCCAAATGTAAAGGATATACATATACGTAAATGTGTATTAAATGACAGATCTTTAGTATAAAAAAAAACATTATAAAGTGTGTTCCTAGGGGCTTTAAAAGCTATGAAAACGTCACGTATTTCTACCCAAATCAAACCAGTCAAGAAAATGCCAAAAAACAAGGAAATTCAGATCTCTCAAAGTCCAATATCATTTTACTTGTGCAGTCAATAGTACATTCTAATCTAAAACTAGGAAGCTAATCATGCACGTAGTTGACAGGGGCTTTAAATATATTTTGTGATTTTAATCTGAAATATAGTCTCAGTCAGATGCACTTAATCACTTTATCTTAAATTGTAATCAAAATAAGTCAGAAATTTTGCAGCCCCCAGTTTCATCCCTGTCCCTGCATCCTCCCAGCAATCCTCCAACAATCATATAAGCATTATCCACACACACACACACACACTAACACACACACTAACACAGCACAGTAAATGTGCAGATGAAGCAATGTTTTAGCTTTAAATCTTGCAAAATGAGAAAGCTGCACTGTTGCTAATACAGCGCTGTTTGTAGCATCTTTTTTTCCCAAGGCACTCAGATAACTGTTTCAGATGAATAAAATGAGTGAGAGAGATTTATCCAGTTCCTCTATCCAGCACAATTTTAAGAAAAAGCATGTATCTACTATACCCAGGTGTCATGGACGCCAGGCATAGGGAAACTGCTATTGTTTTTATTTCAAAGCAAAGTGTCTTGATGACTGTCAGCCAGAAGTCTCTCGAACACCAGTGTGCCCTCCCTGATGCCCAAAGTAGTACAGTATGTCATAAGAAGCCGATTTTATTTTGGCACACAGTACAGTAGGGAGTATATGGCACTTTATTGCCACTTGAGACATACCAGATCGGTCACTTATCACTTAGTCCTGGCTCTGTATCCATTTTTCTATACTTACATGATTTTCATGAATACCAAATTTCAGATTTACAAATCAATCTGTTCATGTCCAGCTTGATAAATGAGGGCCATTATTTCTCAAAGTTACCTTCTTCTCATGCCAGGGTCACTGGAGGACTAGTGGTTAGGTCACGCGCTCTTACTGCGGCCCGGATTCGATTCTTGGCCAGGGAACCAACCCCATAGTTGCGTGCAACAGTGTGCTCTCAGTGCCAGTCCCAAGCCTGGCTAAAATTGGGGAGGGCTGCATCAGGAAGGGCATCCGGTGTATTAAAAAAAACTGTGCCAAATTAAATACACGGACCAATGATCTGCTGTGGTGACTCCTAACGGGAGCAGCCAAAAGAAGAAGAAGAACAGCAACCATCTTCAATATGCTGAGTTCTACATGAGTAAGAATTGTCTTATAAACCTAAATTTAACCTTACACAAGAATAACTGCTATAAATCAGTCAGAAGGTGAGCTGCTTGCCCTCTTTATTTTTTCACCATAAATTTAGGTCAGTATCGCCACCCCTGGAGTTTTTGACTCAGATCCCTATCTGCCATATTAACTATCTGCCATATTCCGGCTTGCTTTGCGTTAAGCCAATTTTACCAGATGTCGCATTTATTCATTGAAGCCATGAAAACATTGTTTTTGTTGTTTAGGCTTTTTAAATCTGAAGCTTGAGGGTTTCTAACTAAAGGGAGCAGTGGATGGTATCACAGCCTTAGTGTGAGTGATCAATGCTGTGGTTGTGTGATAAGATTCTGTACCTAACGTCTGTGACGCTAACGAACATCATGCCCACAGGTCATGTGAAAGATGACTGTACAGCAGCGAAAGGATGAGGGGATTTATAGTAGTTGTGCTTTTGGACATTTGTCAGTCCTGTCCGATTCTACTTGAGGAGAGTTAGGTTGTGAATGTATATGTGATGTGTATGTGTAGTTGCAAATCATTCCACCGTGCTCTTTAACACAAGCAAATGCATTATTTCCAGTCAACAATTTTCTTAAAAACTCAAAGCTCATCTTTGGAATGGTATACCATAAGCACTGCTCTGACGAGAGGTACAATGCAATGTTTTTTTTTTTTTAAATTCCTCTCAGCAACCTCAACGGTCATTAGCGCTACTTTTAGTCAAATTGCTTATATAACCAAAGTGTTACAAACACAGTAGAATACCATATCCTGCTCCTCCAGAGCAGACAAACTCATAACAAATGTAAAGTGTCTGTATGTTAAACCATACTGAGCAAGCACTCGCTCTATCTTGAACTGAAAACTAAGCTGGATAATTAACTTCCCACACAGATGCCACGCTATGAACAAGGCTGAGGGAAAATTACAGTCATCTTCAGCCTAATATGTAGGGACAAGGACCCCTCACCAGCACTGTATTTCTCCTCAATCCTGTGCATCATGTCTTCATAAGGGAGTGCAGTATTTGACTCAGAATGATAGCTGAATAGGGAAGTAACGTTAAATCAATCACAGTCAACTAAAAAGTGCATGTAGAAAACAAAAAGAAGGATGAGTGGGATAGCGTGTAAGAGTGTCAGAGAGGACGGGGGATGTAGGAGAAGTGAAATGGCAGAATGGGGGTATTCACGTCACTGTCAGTAATTAGAGTGCCATTAACAGCCATCCCCATAAGCTCAGTTAGTCACACACAAGTAATGCCCACTCAAGTATACAGATGGAAACACAAAACCGATGATGGGATGAGTTGAGAGGGAGAGAAAAACGATGGACTGAAAATGCAAAATGGGGCAGCTGCACATTATAGTTTGACAAGTATTTGCTCACATAAGGAAATAAACTACCACAATAATCCCACCACTTTCATAAAAATATTTCCTCAACATCTGTGATCTTTTAAAGAGAATGAGAAAAAACAGAGAAAACGGATCATGATGGTTTAAAGAGTAACAGAATCTTTGCTCAGAAATGTTTGGCCAAAGTTGAGCTGAAGGAAAAACATTGGGTGGAATGAGATCACAGTTTCTAAAAAGAGCGAAGCATTTCTTATTTCCGCTGGCCCTCAGGACCGCCCGGTTCACAGGCCAGTTTTTTTTAGTTGAGTATGGACGTTCATCTTATCTACCCCTAACTCAAGAGAAGGGAATTTCTTTTTTTTTTTTTTTTTGCCAATGCCTTGGAAATTTATGATTCATAGCTGCTAAACATTAGGATGCATCAGTTGTGACACAATGCAGTCAATGTAGCGTTGGCTCAGTAGGAGCCCAGGCAGTGCTGCCTGTTACCAGCGAGACCTGTAAACATTAAATTGTGCTTAACCGCCTCCAGGAGAGCTGTTATTTTTTTCCCCTCTGGTGATGGATACAGTGTATGACTGGCAATTAGAAGAAAAGATTACCAGATACCAGTGATTGAGAGAGAAAGTATATTTATACAGACAATTATTCTTATTCCATGCTAAACATTTCCCACTAGGCCCCACTTAACCAAAACAGCATTTCTGTGTGTGGTATGTCTGTAAAAGGTGAACAGTTGAGGTGAAAGAGCTTTATGACTGGTGTGAGACTTCCTTCACTGTTGTCTTTCTGCTGCTGAAAACTCTAGAAGAAGTGTATCTAAAAAATGTGAATAATTTTTATCTACTATGCCTCAGTCTATGCTGCTTGTACAATATTGTACATTTTGATTAAGGTTCAAGGTGCTTCATTATTTATAGCAGGATATATATATACACTGCCCTCCAAAAGTTTGGAAACACCTGAACAAAATAGGGTTTTTGGGCAATATCAGCATAAATCCTCTTTAGTTAGTGACCATTTTGCATTGATAATAAGGGACAACACTAGGCATCCGAGCAGTCAGTTTATTCAAACATTGACTTGATATATTACTCCAAGCCTCCTGGAGGATTGCCCAAAG
>CM041004.1:8859336-8907124 GCA_022985145.1 Pangasius djambal
TTGAGTATTTTTCTATGTTATGTTCATGTTTATGTTCATAAACTTTTTATTTAATAAAATATGTTTTCATAGTTTGTGTTGTCCCTTATTATCAATGCAAAATGGTCACTAACTAAAGAGGATTTATGCTGATATTGCCCAAAAACCCTATTTTGTTCAGGCGTTTCCAAACTTTTGGAGGGCAGTGTATATATATTTATATATATATATATATATATATAGACTCTATTCTAAAGCCTCTGGCTGTTATATATACAGGTATTGCAGCTCCAGATGAAGTCAGTGCTGCTCAGGAATGTTCACTCACTCTTTCAGTAACCGCTTTACGCACACACACATTCACACACTCGTTCATGCCTAGGGATTAATTCATCTTAGCTAATCAGTGCTAATCATTTGCAGTATCTAATGGCTTTTCTTTGTTCTCCTTGCATCCAAATGGCTAGGTACATTTATCTCGGCCTTCACGGTGCTGTGCGGCGCCAGGACGGATCTGCCGGACAGACACGTGTGCTGCGTGTTTTGGCTCAACATCGCTGCTGCCTTCATCCAGATCATCACTGCTGTGGTCATGGTGGGCTGGATCATGAGCATATTCTGGGGCATGGACATGGTTATCCTTGCAAGTGAGCATCATACATGGCCAAACAAACTATAACAAACTATATCTCAAACAGTGAGACACTGCCTTATGCGAGATCAGATATAGATCTGTGTCTGTAGGTTAACATGAACTTCAAATAGGTGAGATAAAGTGGCCAACATGCCTGACATAGATTTAAACTTTTCTGATTTTACGTGCTCAAGGTTACGATGGTTGGTAACCAGTAACCAGTGTTTCCACTCTTCCAGAGCTACCTCAAAGGCCAATAGTTCAGTGTTCTCCACATTATAGATAAATTCTGCTAGGAAGAGTTTTCTGGAGTAGAAGGCACATGGATTTAACTTGGGGAGGGAGGGGGGGAGTGTTAATGGGTTGAGGTTCCCATTGTGTTGTGAGAGGGTCAGTCCTGTGCCTCTCTTGGAGACATCCCACTCAACAGCAAACAGCATGGAAGCACTGGTGAGTCAATCCCTGCGTGTTTGGAAGGCCACTGGTGTGACTTCAGTCTTTTTTCGCTTCCTCTTGAATCCTGATAAGACGATTTATAAGCTCTCATTACACGCTTAGCCTTTAGTTGATATGGAATCTCACTGCATATCTTGTATCAATCAATATCATTTTTTTTTTACCTGCTGTTCAATACATTTTTAGTTGTACATATTCTAGAGTAAACGAATGTTTTAAGCTGTGGTTCAGAGCCACTTCTACAATGTGCTTTTGAAACCATCTCTGCCATCTTAATGTGCAGATTTGTAGTGACCAGTGACAGTTGTTACTGTATGACTGTAGAGATCAGATAGAAATCATTGAAAGTAATTCTTCCAAACCCACTGTAAACATTGCTCCTGTCCTCCTTCTGTATTTGCCATTGTAGTATTTGACTGCATGTGTTTGAAAGTCATTGCTATATTTCTATGCTGTCAAAAATTAACAGTTATTTTCCTATTTATTTTCCATGCTACCCTGCCTCCCTCAATCCAAAGTCTCTGAAGGTAGGTTCACTGCATGGCCTTTGTTCTACTTCCTTAAACAGAATAGTTGGATAATATTGTTTAAAAAATTCCATATAATATCAAAATAAGGCACTTGTTCATTTATTCTGCACTTACTTTGTTGTTAAATGGTTCAGTTGGTGCTTTGAGGCAGGTCTGATTACAGCTCAGCCTGGCCAGCCACTCAACCTACTTTAACCACACAGACTGTTAGCCGTGTCGCTCTTGTTCTGTTTATTTCAGACTGCTAGGTAATGTGCCTCCCACCTCCCTCCATCTGTCAGCTTTTTACCAGGCCATTTGAGCTGACTTTTGTCTGCTGAGTGCCAGCTGAGTTATGTCTATGCATTACATATTATAATAAGATAATAGCAAAGTTTCATAGAGGCATATCATCATCTTTATTATTGTATCGTTCATAGGGTTACTCATTTTTAAGCCTGATTTTAAACAATAAGTTCATACTTAATACTTATATATTAAAGGTGTGCACCTATCAGAGAGGGTTTTGTAGTCATGGACACAAAAATGGCCTTAGCTTCAAATAATGAGACATAGCAGTGTGATCCCTCTAGGTGGTCTTCTGATGTGTCAAATACAGCACTCATCCAGGTGATGCTTAAATCCTAGTCAGGAATTGCTGCAAGTGGCAGGCCATCGCATTCTCTTCTGTTGGTGCAGCAACATCACAGATGCCACAATGTTCACAGCACAGCAAAACTAAACTGATTTGAAACAGACCAATGTGTAGTTTTCGACCTGCTGCACACTTTGCCAGTGTACGTACTAGTCTGCTAGTCTTTTCTTATAACTGTGAATGTTGAAGATGAAAAGATAGAGAAAAATGGCTGTTAAACTTGGCAACTTAATGAACAAATGACTGTAACAAAGAGCTCTGTAAAAGTATGAAGTGCAGACTTCAGCTAATTCATTGTTTGGGTGGAAAAAATGTGCAAAACCTTTTTATAGTATCCTTCTGACTTCTAGACATATGAGTGTTAATCATTATAAGCATAACTTTTCATTTGACTTTGTTAGACAACATGAGCTTCCAAAATTAGCAATATTTAGAAACTTGGGACGCCAGTGTTTGTATCAGAGCCAACAATCATCGTGGGCTCGCCAAGTTCTGCTCGCTCGAAATTTATTGCAGTAGTGGTAGGTCAGAGATCAAGGTTGCGTTTGTAACTTACTGTGGTATACTGTTGGTATGCACAAGGTCATCTGCTACGACCTTCAGTGTTTGGGTCTACACTGGTTTTTGTTAATTAGATTTATTAATTAATTCTGAAATCAAGAACTACTAAACTGCCACTATTGGACCTTAAACCTGTACTGCTCCAGATGGCTTCTGTATACTGGTGTGATGGTTCAACTTTCATTCTAACCGGAATAATAATAATAATAATAATAATAATAATAATAATAATAATAATAATAAATAAAGAAATAATCTCAAGATGAGAATCTCTCACTATGAGCTGATGTCTCAGGAGCTTTACGTAGAGTGTATTATGTGATTCAAAATGCCTGAAGGTCTTGTGCAAGCTACTCCAGCATGTCTCCTGTTGTATATAGTATAAGGTTTGTGTGTGTGTTCATGTGAGAATGTCTGCTGAGAATGAGACTGTCTGTTGGTCTTTTTTTTTTTTTTTCTCATATGCAAATGCCATTTGTCCTTCTCCTCTCAGGCTACAAGGAGCAGACAGCCGCCCAGCAGCTATGAGCGATCCTCCTCTTCGGTCCAAATGAATATGCTTCCCCCCCCACCACACTACTTCTGGCCACATGAGCCAGGAGTATTGAGGTAGCCTCCACACAAAGAAGGGCTAACAGCCAAGCTAGTCAGAATTCAAGGCTGAAAATGTACGTTATCCCCTAGTACACATATATATATATATAGTGCTCTGTGATTACTAGCAGATTCATGCTAATGTGCCAACTTTTTGTGTACCAAAAACTTTTCGTGTACCGTACGTCCAACCCAGTCAGAGCTATCTTCTCTTTAATCTGTCTTCTTTAACCTTACAGTGTATTTTATTCATGAATTGTAGAGATTTACATAAATATCATGTGAAGTGTAATTATTTAGACAGCAAGCCCAGATGGCCCAGTGCTGGCCCACATATCACCGTGGAGCGATGGCAGTGAACCTATCCAATTCAAACAGCTGAATGCTTAAGGAGCCCATATCTCAGGGATGTTGGGCCACTTTTGGCCTGTAATTGAAATGCTGCATATGTTCGGTTGGTCGCATATGGACCATTTTTGTGGCTGGTCACACATGGGTTACTTTTGGCCCCCAGTATCCCAGCCGTTGTCAGAACTGATCCTTATGTGCCTAAACCCAACCATATTCGACCTGGAATCATCTGCTGTCTGGGTTGTCTGTCAGTCTGGTTTTTAATTTTTCACTGATGCAGGCCCTGATCTTAGATAATGTTTTCATCGTGATCTGCCCCTGTACGCTGTAAAGAGCACTCAGTCCACTCGATAAAAGGGTGCATTTAGGTCGTGATTTATTTCAATAACAGGGCAAGAGAGAAGAGGGCAAACTATTATTACATTTAAGGGTGACACTGAAAAAGGATCAGCTTGAACAAAATTGCTCTGAAGTACTTAACAGGGCCTTTTTTAAATTTAACTGCAGCGTTAGTGACATCTACAATAATATTGTGCAGAGCAGGTTTTTTTTCCTAAATAAATTGGGTATTTGTTGTGCATAATAGCACATTAATATTCCCATACTTTTGTCTCTTGTTCCAATTCTACTCTCCAGAGATTTACAGAGAAAAATATACTGTTGTTCAAGTACTCCCAACCTTTCCAATACGTCACTTCTGATTATTAAATAGGCGTGTCAGTAGATACTGTATGTGCTGTGTTAAAAAATGGCTGCCGTTTGTGTACAGAATCATTTAAACAAATGCAACAGTGAACAAAACTGCCTTTGTCATATCAAGACATCAAGACAACCAATCCTTCAACAGAATTCAAATAAAATATATTGAATAAAATAAAATATAAATTGTGACATTTCTGTAATTTTATTATTTTTTTTAAATATCGCAATGCTGTATTGTGTTGTATCTAATAAATCTTTCCTAAATCCACTTGCTGTGTGGGTTTAGCATTTAAACAAAACTGGGCTTAAATAGATTTGTGGTTCTGTAAAGTGTTTTTGTCCTCATTTAACAGACCATGGTCCATTTGGATTTTTCTTAAAAAGCTTTCCAAATGCTCTAAGTAGGAGTGTAACCAAATACACATGCATTATTCTGATTGAACAGATAATGCGTCCTAGACGAATACAAACACAGATCCAAACAGTAGGTGAAGTATTGTTTTTTTTCTGAAATGCACACAACAAAATTCTCACCTGAGCTACAACTTAAAAACCGCAAAAAATAGGAAAAGGTAGATGCATTTTTCAGTTGTTTCACAGGAGCAAGTTAACAGTGCTGCACATTTCTGATTTGCAGTGCTTTGCTGCGTTCAACTTGAGGTCGCACCTTGGGAAAGTATACATCATTCATCACATTTATCTAGCTAGTCTGTTGCTAACAAAAGATGAAAATGGAGGCATCCATGTTTTTATTCCAGTTCATCTGCTGAACGTGCCGAGGTCAAAAAATGACGTCATTCAGACTGGCAAAATCCCACTTACTAGATGAGTCGAACGCATAAATCTTCAATACTCAGACATTATACTAACGGGACGTGCACTGTTCAGTTTGAACCTGACCCAAACACTGCCTTACCCAGCTCCAAAATCAAACTATATTTCATATTTCTGTACAAACAAAATAAATATGCTTTCATATTTTGAGCCGTTGCTCCATACAGACCATGAAGACCACAGGCTGAGCACAGGGCAACATATCTCTGCTGGGCTCTCTACAAAAATAAGCAGTTAATACATTTTAAAACACGTTTATGTTTGTATTTTCATTTTTAAATGATCATTCTCTATCGTTATTAAAAGAAGATCTTTTCGGAACATCATACAGGCGTTATAACTAAATGAGTGAATTAAGTAAGTCTTATTAGAAGTTAATTATTTGATGGCTGTTGTTGTCGACTGTAGCCTAAGTAGCCGTTTCCTGATTGGGGGAATGACAGCACGGCTTTGAAACAGTTATCTTGCTTACTCAGTCACATTAGATAGAAGATAGAAAGCTTGCAAGAAATTTCCAGAAAGGGCGTCTGGTTTATTTATGTTCTGCAGACTGCTAGTTGTTATAATTCGTTAATGAAAATGTCTTTTTCTTGTTTTTTAGTGTTTCCAGGGCACAGTGGTAGGGTTAACGCCCACTTCTGGTTTAAATCCAAAAACGAATATTTTGAGCACAAACAGATACAGATACAGATACAGATACAGATAATGGCATTGGGTTACACCCCTAGTTCTAAGGCAACTGACCAAAGGACATTTTATTTGTCTGCTTCAAATCAGGCAACTTTTAAAAACTGTTTTAATTTAAGTGACATACCAAGTGAACACACCAAAGCTTTTTGCTTTGTCATTAATTCAGAGATATATTAGGAATTTGGAACAGATAGAAGTGGTTTCCCAATACTTTGCTCGTGCATATAAAGTTTTTTTTATTCTCTTTTAATTGTGCCTGCCACTTTGCCCTGGGAATTACTTTCCCATCACAACCAGGCTATTTTTTTTCTTTTAGTTCATTGGTTTAGCACAGGACATTCGATCAAGGAAATGTTCTCTCCAAATAAGGAAATGTCCTGATTTCCAGGCTCACAGGCCCATTTCCAGGTTTAGTAGTTTTGTCTGTCCTTTATTATGATAACCCGAAGCAGCACCTTCATGTGCTGTGTTGTAAAGGTTTAGTTTACGGTGGTGAGGCAGGTCTCATTGCTGCATCCACAGCTCCAGCGTCCCCAGTTCGCTCCTCAGCTCAGCTTACTCCATGTGCAGAATTGTGCATGTTCTCCCTGTGGAAGAGGATTGGTTTCCTCTGGGATCTCCAGTTTTCTGCCAAAAACATGCTGGTATTCCTGGGATCCGCTGCAGATCCACCACAATCCTGACCCACCAGGATAAAGTAGTTACTGAAAATAAATGAATCAGTGAACTGACCTGCAATGATACACATTTCACAACAAGGGAAAATTGTCTGACTGTTATTCATTTGTTATCCAAAAATTACAAAACAAATAAATGGCTTTTAAAAAAAAAAAAGCTAAAACTACTGAATACTTTCTCACTCTCACAATCCCCTGTTTACATTTACAGCATTTGACAGAAGCCCTAATATAGAGCAGCATGAAGTGCTTTTATAGTCTTCGTTTGATTTATTATTATATTTTATTACACTCTACCAGGCCCCTGTTTGATTTAATTACAGTATTAGAATGGTATCATTACTCTCTCTCTCTCTCTCTCTCTCTCTCTCTCGAGAACAGATCTCAAATAAAATTGCTTTAGGCTATGGAAGTTACATTGTGCAAAAAATAAAATTAAAACCCCAAAATTATAAAAGCAAACCCCTATTTGCCATTTCTTTTCTCATATTTGTGCACTATCACAGACTTCTTCCTGTTAGTTTAAATTTTAATTATGACCATGAAATACCGATATTATGAAATGATGACAATAAAATAAAATCAAAACATCAATTTAGTCGTTTCAGTTTTTGACACACACGTTGCATGGTTACATGGGAAATTAAAACACGAATAGCTTTATTTTCCTTTTACTTTTCATTTTGGCACCATCTTAGCACCACACATATAGGAAAAGAAATGACACATGGGAGTTTGCATTTTAATTTGAGGTTTAATTTTATTTTTATTTATGGCACAAAAGCACAAAGCTGCCTGTGTCAAATCATGAAGCAAGGCATCATCCCCTTTAATCATTAGAAGTCTTTTATAAGATTTTACTTCAGATTTCACGTGTTAACTGTCTGCAGCTTGTTGTAAACAGTGAAATCTGTAATTACTGATTATTCATTATTTAATCAATAAGCTGATATGATTGACAATATGTGGGACGGGTTTCTGCATACACATGGTCAGGAGTAGTTTTAAATACAGTAGATTTAAAAGTATTCACCCCCAGTGATTATTTCTCTTTTTGTTGTTTTACATCAGTTCTTACAATGTAAGTATCTTACGATGGGATTTTTTTTTCTGCTCCTTTTGAACCCTCTCATGGCGATTTGTCCTTTTGCAGCAATTACGGATTTGAGTTGTCTTGATTGTGTTTCTATGAATTCTGGCATTTTCTTCCATTCCACAAAGCAAATTTTCTCCAACTCTGCCAAATTAGATGGAAAAAGTTGGTGGACAGCAATTTTCAGGTCACGCTGCAGATTTTCAGTTGGATTTAAGTCTGGGCTTTACTCATCCATTCCAAAACACAAACCTTCTTTTGTCGAGCCGTTCCTTTGAGTGTTTGCCCTGTGCTTTGGCTCATTGTCCCGTTGGAAAACAGTATTTTCACCCAAAATACAGATGTATGCCTGACTGGAGCTGATTCTTCTCAACCATTTTGTGGGTATTTGGCTTCATCCGTGTTGACTGATTTGATCTGCATTTTAGTTGTGAGACCTTGGCTTGGGACCAGCACAAATAAGGCAGCGGAAGACAACGGCGGGGGAGCGACGTCCTCAGCGGGTCAGGATGGGGGCCAGAGACGTCATCAGCTGGGCAGTGAGGCAGAACAACGTTCTCTGTAGAGAGGGAGGGCAACAACGAGATTCCCGATCTGGGCTTATGCCCCCTCCCCTGACCATTTTTCCAGGGACAGCATTGCAGTGACGTTATTGCAGTTGCTGGCCAGTTTTTCAAGCTGCTGCTGGTGCTGCTTGAGGAGCGTTCTGTCACAATTCCAGGGAGACGGGTACAAGTGCAGAGTGTCCTTAACAGTTAAACAACTAATAAACAAAGACAAGAAAAGAACCATAAAACTAGAACAACTAAAACAAAGGACTACAGCAAGACAAGGCAAAGGAAATTCAACATGAAAACAAATGCAACAACATACAGGTTACCATACAACATATAATGCCTGGCAACTAAGGAGAGAAAACACAGAACTTAAACAGGGTAACTAATTAGGGGAACACAGAACAGGTGTGCACAAACAAGGGAGGAAGTGGGGCAGACAACAAAGGAAGAAATTCAAAAAATGTGAGTGAGGGTGCCCTCTGGTGGTCTGGGGTGGGAACTGTCCATGGTGAACCTGACGAGCTTGGATTTTCATACAAATGGGACAAGAATCGCTGCCTAGATTAACCGATAATAACTACTTGTAAGAAACTGAGTAATTCTAACTTGATTAGTTGAGTTAATGCAATGTCAGGGATTACAGTGTACCTTTCTTTCTGTCCTCTTGCAGAAAGCTCCAGTATTTGTCACCTCGACATCTCTATGGTCAGAGTGTAGCTGGCTTTCAAACAGAAATGGGAAAAATGTATTATCCTGATTGGTTAATCCTGTTCCTCACCATCACTGGCAGCCAAATAAAATGTGATTAAAACAAACTAAGCGACTGGTTCATTTGACATCTTGGGTATAGATGTGTAACATGATCTAGACCATTATCTCTATCTGGTTAGTGCTCAAAATATTTGTATCTGTTTTTGTATTTGACCTGAAGCCAGAATTGGTGATCTATATCTGATTATTTATTTATTTATTTATTTATTTATTTATTTATTGAATGTTAACCTGACCACTGTGCCCTAGAAACACTGAAAAAAGGGCAGCTGTGATTTTTTTCATTCAAATTATAACAACATATAGCAATTAACAGAACATAACTTTATTCAACTCCTGACCCAGATGCCCTGTGGAACTTTCTGGAAAACTTCTGTCTAATGTGACTGAGTAAGCAATCTAACTATGTTTCAAGACACCAATGTCTTTCCCAAATCAAGAAACCAATATTTAGGCTACGGTTGCCAACAATAGCCATCTAATAACATTTTATCAGATTTAAATCAGTCTTTGGGTCTGTAACGTTATCAAACCCAAATCTGATAATGCATAGTTCATCACCCATTAGCAATGAACTTGAGGTTCCGTTAGCAGGGTTGCCAGGTTCTCCATATAATGTCCAGGTATTACAGGTATACACTGCAAATCAAAAATACAGAAAAATACGTCTATGTTTTCCTATGCAAGAACATTTTCGGCTAGTCGGTAGGCTACTTTTGGTGTTGTTTTTAAGTTGCAGTTGGGGTGGGAGTTTTGCTGAAACATGGCAACCATCCTCATGAGTTTCAGCAAGCTGTTCTTCATGATTAACATTAAAGTAAAAACTTTTTTTTTTTTTAAGTATTTAGTATTTGGCAATATCTTTCCCCTATCATACGGCAGAGAGTGTGCTGCTCCCACTCAGATTTTGCCATGGCCATGGATGGCTGTGCCATGGAGCAAACATTCTTCTGTTGTGCCATTTGGGAGCCTAAGGTAAACACTGTAGTCCCTGAAGCTGGCAAGCTTTCTTAAAATCCGAAATAAAAAAAAAACCTTGATACTCCACCTTCGGGTCTGCATTCATAGTTGTTTAGGACGCATTATCGGTTCAATAGTGTATTAAAATGAATAATATATTTGTATTCAGCTACACCCCTACTGGAGTGGGTAAATGGGTTGAATTCTAAGTTGTCTAAGCTTTCTTGCCATTAGTTAAACAAAATATCCAAAAAAATATACACCTCTGAAATCCTGAAGTTAAAATATTTATATCATATTCTATTGAAGCATGGCATACTCTTTATTTTCAAGACTGACTGAAAGCCATTTTCAGTGACATGTCCGGTAATTTGGTAAAGCGTGTTTGGATATTTGAGGGACATTTTTTCATTGCTTCAGATCTATATAAATGATTATATTTAACTGCGGAGGTCTACAGAGATTTCCTTGGAATTTATGGCTTGGTTTTCGGTCTGACATGTAGCGTGAATTGTGAAACCTTATACACACACGTGTGTGCCTTTCTAAATCATGTTCAGTTAGCTGAATTTGGCCCAGGTGGACTCCAGTCAAGTTCTCGAGAAATCTCAAGATAATCAAAAAAAAAAAGGATGCACCTGAGGTCAATTTGGAGTGCCCTAGCCAAGGGTCATAATTATCTAAATGAATGGTTTTAGTTTGTTTTTTATCTTTAAATAAATTCATGAACGTTTTCGCTTTGTCATTATGGATTACCACGTGTCGATAAATGGCAAAAAGTTCAGTTGAATCCATTTTAAATTAAATCTATAACACGGAAGATTTGCAGCAACTGCGGAGGTCTGAATACTTTCTGAAACTACTTTATATACGTTATCGCTTTAGCTTCAAATTAGAGGTGTTAGTACAGTATGAGCACTAAAACTGGACCTTCTTTTTGCCAACCTGTGGGATTTCAAGCAAAAATCCACAGGATATGTACCTGTACTGTTCTTTAGATACGCTGACAACACTTTTGGAATGGTTCCATTTTTCGCCCATAAAAGACCTGCTTGTCAGGAGGGAATTAAACCATCAGACTAATCATAACCATTGTACTTCTGCATGCTACTGTTTATGATGTTCAAGGTGCAAACTTATTAACAGAGACATCAGCAAAACAGGCCCTAAAAGGATATGTTTTTACCGCTCACCACTCCTCATGCTTCACTGCGGGAGTTGTTTACTGTCTCTCCTGCAAGAGATGTAGTCAGTTGTTCATTGGAAGAAACCAAGAGAAGACTGGCTGATCATTCTGTCACGCTCATTTGTGCCATTAGCATGGAGAACAACCTCTCTTTCCCAGTGCTGAGATTATCCAACAGCAATAACATAACAATAATGCCATGTCTTTTCGCATGACTCCGGGAGCAGTGAAGTGCGGAAGCTTAAGGATTGATAGATTGCTATGGGAGCAATGATTGCTAATGAACAAAATGACAAACGGAGGTCAAGGAAGTGCTTATGCCAAACAGAGAATACTGATCTAGAAGGAAATGCTCCATCTTTGATGAGTATAGATTGTGGGGTTTCCAAGATTCTACCATAGAAGATAACAAAAAGGTACAACAGCCTGGGATTTATCTGCGCTTTTCAAAACAGATGTCAGTCTCTGTAAAAATGCGCAAAGATTAAAGGAGGAAGCTTATTAGAAAGCATCCCATATCCAATCATATATCAGTAATGGTACAGGTACCACACCAAAGGTGAAAGCAGGAGATTTCAAGGCAATTTTCCCTTTTTTTTTTTTATATCTGGCTATATTATGTCTGGCTTTGTGTTTATTGTATATACAGTAGCATTAGTTTGGTAATAATTTGGCCAGGGCAGTTAGAGAGAATTGTCATATTGGCATAAACATTTCCGATGTTGGAAGGTCGTGGTACCCGCGTGTACAAGATGTGCCTTTAATCAGGGTTAAGGTTGAGGTGAGATTTAGGTCCAGGCATAGCTAAACTTACCTCCAGCTATACATACTTCATCGAGGAAGACTGCAACTGTGCAGTGCGTGTGTATGTGTGTGTGTGTGTGTGTGTGTGTGTGTGTGTGTGTGTGTGTGTTTGTATATGTGTGTGTGCTTTCCTCTCTCTTGTACTGGCCTCACTCCAAGAGTCCCTATCCCACAGTCAGTGGGTCCGATTACGCATGACTAAATAAGGAAGCCCAGCTTTTTCAGAGGACCAAGGACACACAGTGGCAATGAACTAATGTGCAAGACTAAGGAGAAAATCGACATGCTTGAAACGCAGAGAGAATGGGAAACACAGGTACATGAGAAAAATAAAGACATTTTTAATTCGGCTCATATTGACTCGTATTGTTTTTTTTTCTCTAAAGTTTTTTTTTCTTGTCTCTGCTCAGTGAAGTCAACCACAAACGATCCAGATAAGACTGAAAACCAGGGACAGACCCAGATGAAACCACTTGAAGAAAGCATTTCATACACGTCTCACTAGGAATTTTAACATACTGTCTTTTTTCCATTTGGCTCATTCCTATGTCTGTGGATAGTTTGTAGTGCTGGAACTACGTCCCTTTTCAAGTCTAAGAAGACTTGCTTAAAGTTTAGGTGACATGAGTGCAGTAGTCTGTGTCGTCCTAAAACTATTTCTTACAGATTTGTCCCTTTTGAAAATTTTTTATCCTTTTTAACTGCATGATTTTTCAAATCATGTGTGTGGTTAAAGGCCTGTGAAAATGATGGATACCATACGTGAACCATAAGCTTAGAGACATGAGGTGTGTTCTTTAGCTCGATGTTTGGCATTACTCAGATGGTGAGTGCCACCAAGGGGCGCTGTCGAACCACCATGAAGCGATCCTATTATCCTGTTAGCTCTGATACAGTTCACACTGTTACAGTGATAGTTGCACGATAAAACAATGAGTTGCGTAGAACATGCTTGTTTGGATTACAGTGTGTAAACTGTGTTTGGGAATAAGTGATTTCAGTTGTATTTTTTTTTTTTAAATAGATACCATTTTACTTTTCATAATTTTGCTGTAAACGATTCTTCACTACATAATAGTATGTCTAGTTTATTGATAATCGCACTGCAGAGCAATCAGTAGCAAAAAATAAAGTCAAGGCAACTCATTATGATCTACAATCTCCATCTGTGGATGAGAGTTACATGCAAGCAGGAAAATCTTTATTTATAGAAAATGAAATAAATCTATCCTTCAAACTGGCATTAGTTAAATTAAGGCCTTACGACAGAAACAGATTAATCAAACGCTTGTTTTAATATTTCCATGATATCATGTAGGAACCCCATATTAAAGACTCTTACTCATGAGATATTACTCATAATGTGAACACTGTTGCTATGGCACCTGAAGGATATGAAAGAATTTTTTTCTTTTCATTTTCCTAAAGGGAGAACTTAACATTCCTTCTACACTTCTTCTTGCTGTTTGTTTGTTCTTTTGTGGAACTGGACCTTATTTGCATTGATAGTATTATCTTTCTTCATGTTCCTTTGTTTCTTGCTTAAATCAAGTTTTTAAAAAAAATTTTTTAACGTGCTCTCACTTCCTTAATCAACGTTGTATGATCAGTTGTACTGATACTAGTCATGACTATACCTGTTAGACCTTTAATCCTCCAGACATACTGGATTGGGTATAGACAGAATCCAGCCGTCTGGTCACTCAGACAAGACGCAGACCATACACACTCTGCACTCAGGCTGTCCAAACAAAGGTCAGAGTGTTCATATCTTCTCTTTTCTCTGAGTATTATGTCACCTATGAAGTAAGTAGGGCTTATCCACCTTAGATCCCAGTTTAACCCCTGGTGGCCGTTGCTGCTGTTGTCGCACTAATAAAGGGAAACAGGGATAGGGATGTTTACATGTGTATTTTATCACATAATGTGTACATTTACATGGGACATGCAGTTTCACAAGTCTTTATGCTATGTGGGCTAATTAATGTTATATATTTCCCAATAATTTACATGAGACACACCCCTGTCAGACTCTAACTCTGACTCTAACTCGGCACACCAATTGCCCCTATTTAATCAGCAGTTATGGTTTAGACTTATTCTAACATTAAATAAATACTCACTCAAAAACACCAGCAAAGGGACCATTAAGTTGTCATTTGCATGATGCTCACTCTGCATTAATCAACATCAGACTAGAATTTATTGCATAGAACTGAGTTCCGCTCCATAATTCTGTGGCTATTTTTCTGTGCTAGTGCTAAGGACAGAAGGAGGACAGGAGACACACAGCAACGTTCAACTAATTGTTCATTTACTTCAGTAAAATTGTACAACCAAGCATATTTCTTTGCAGCATGAGTGTAGTAAAACATACAGCAGGTTACAGCAGAAGAGCAAGTTCTGAAAGAGCAAACAGGCTCTTGGGACAGGCAGTTTCACAATGCACCCTTTTATATTAAATATCACAATGCTGAGTAGGCTTTGGAGATCATCTGCAGAATAAAACCAAGGCGTGATTAAAACAAGACATTACTGGCCGGATAATTCTCATCAAAGCCAAAATGCAACTTCTCACCGAGCAAGGTATTAAAGAAAAATCAATATAACCAAGTCAATAGATGTCAAAGAGAAGATACATGCAACTATATTTAGTGTTCTTGCGCAAAATGTCACAGGCATTTAATGAGTATGTGTATGACACCCTTGAAAACACACACACAAAAAAAACAACACTAAAAATCAAAAGTTATTAAGACGTGTTAAAAAAAGTAGTTTGCTTTAGGCTTTGCTCTATAAACTACCATCACACAGCACCTACACTATAGCACCATTACAGCAGGGGGCGCCCCACTCCCAGAGCTCAGCTATAGCAGGTCAACTAGCGCATCGCTATGAGCTGTGCTACTTTTCAACTCATCACTTGGATTGTTATTTATTTGTTTATTTATTTATTTATTTATTCATTCATTTCCTTCTTCGAAAATGGACCTTAATGGGCTTGGCTTGTCAAGTTTGTCTACAAACTATTTTAAAACTCATATTTATTTCAGCTCTACAGACATTACCTGCAGGTCATTTTACCAGAGTTCTCAAACCTACAATTATTTAAGTGTGATTTTGTGTCTATTTTTATGTTGTTAATACCTGAGCTGAAGACGTACTGGGTATTTTAAAATAAAATACTAAAAATAAAATAAATTTTTTAATAAATTTTAGTTGGCCAGGGTCAATGAGACCTTCGCTGCTAAGTAAGCTAGTGAATAGAACATGCCTTTTTTTTACTGAGTGCACATTTCAAGGGATCACATATTACAAAAAAAAAGATGCAAATGATACATAAAAAGACAGTTTAGTTCTGCCAATGGTCCGCAATTTAATGGCAAGACACACTTCTATACTGTTTTTCTTTAGTTCCTTTAGGAGATATTACAAATAAAAGCGCATAGCTCAGTAGATGATAACTGGAGACTACACATCATGATTAAGTTCGTTCGGCACAGTTTAACTTTCAGGAGGATAAACATGGGTTATGCTGCTGGCTGTAAGTCCCAGCTGTTCCTTACCCACATTCAATTAACCTCAATAAACCAGCTGAGGACCTCACAAATGTCTATCAGCAGGCACTCACACACGAATGAGCTTTTATCGCGGACTCTGTTTTCGTTGGACCGCAGCCAAATGCTTGTCCGGAGCAGAGACTGACGGATTTGCATAGCAAATAGCCATGCAAACGGCAATCACCTCAATCTGAACCGGATGCACTTCACGTCATGAGTCTTTGGGTGATATCTTTTTTAATCTGAACTGCGTTTGGAATGATTGTCCGAATGACCCATTCAATAACAAACCACCAAGGTCTATTTCAAAGAGGGGATCTAAAGGAATGTATCGATACAGGTTACACTTTTGGTCATTTGCGCTGCATTTTAAGACAAATAGGTAGCGGACTAGAGAAAACTGTAAAAGTATACTGTGTGGATGAATTAACAGGTGAACAGTTAACAGGAGAACAGGAAAAGCACTGTATTTTTTGGATTAAACTGCAATCCTACCAATTTTCCAATACTTCGGCATAATTTGCATGTTGAGAAGTAAACAAAGTTGAGATTTGTTCAGAAACCCTGTGTCCAAAATGCCTTGTGCCTTGCTATTCAGCAATATGCCATCTTCACTACGAAATCCTGACCCCCAGAATATGTATGTTTTTGTATTAATACAGCTTATAGCTAGAGGTATCAACATCTACTGCAAGCTGTAGCCTCCTCTTTCATGAAGAGCAGGGGTTCCCAGACTAGGGGTCACGACTCTACATGAGGCCGCTTGATTTACAGAAGGGGTGGTGAGAGAAACTCACGATCTCCTCTTTTGCTTTATTTATTTTACAAATGAATATTAGAAATATCAAAGATGGATTTTGTGTGCTAATATTATAAATCGTTCCTGGAGTCACATTTAAATTAGTACATAATATATTAGCTGCCCTAGAGTAGGAATTCAGTAATAGTAACCAACTAATTAACCCGTCCATCTACCTCCACTAAACTAACTAGCGTTGTGCCCCAAATCGCATACTTATGTACTGTTCTAAGTGTTACTGAGTACTAACTCTAACCGGTTTTCCTATTACATGTAGCCTTAAAAAAAAAAAAACTCTCACGCGGCCTTCGAACCTACCAAAAGATCTGTTTTGCATACTAGATTGCGTTCTGGAGTTTCTAGATTAGTAAATACTTTTGAATGTAAGGTCAGAATTTTTGATGTAAAACGCAGCTCATGACAACAATCATGACAACACGAGAAAGTTTTAAAGAGAAACCGTGGATGTCTTTTTGGGGTTGTTTGCCCAAAAAGAAGCCTTTGAGAAGCCTTGACTCTTTCGTATTAGAAAAATACTATGATGTAGTACCAAACGGACTAAGACAGACTAACAAACGGACTAAGATTAACTCTGTGTATCTCGAGCTGTATCAGTTAACATCACATTATACAGATGAAGCATCGTAATGGGCTATAAATATAATGGGGGGTAATTTCAAAACCTAGCAGAATCCCCCCTTACACTATGGCTAGTTACTTGCTTATGAGTCATATGCTTATGACTTTTTCAAAGCCATATGAGGGTTTGCCAGCTTAGCATTCTGTGAAAATTTTTTTTTTTAGAATGAACTTGCGTGATTTCAGCACACACTGCACCATCATCTGATTCCAGAAATGTTACTGGTGAGATTTTTGGGCCTGTTACAATCTTTTTTTTTAAAAGGCATGTAGAATAAATTACTATAGGCACAATGTAACACTACAACAATTGTCAGTTATTACAGTTAGGCACTACATAATAAATATCATATAACTACACATCACTAAATGTCCCAAATAAAAAAAAAAAAAAGACGGCTACACCCATTTAAATAGAAATATAATTGTAAACCTACAAGTTCAGATTTGTATACGTGCGCTCAAATAAACTTCTGGTAGCCTGTTCTAGGAGAAGGAAAAACACCTGCATACCAAATTTGGAGACAATTTAAAGCGCGTTAGGTGAAAATGCGATCAGTTTCTTCTTCATCCTCTTTTCTGAAACAGGGTTAAGTTGATGCTCATGCTATTGCGAGTGTCATCAGAGAGATGAAGGCACAAGTGGTTGATACTGTAACACTAGCATTATACAAACAGCTGAAATTAAAGGTAGAAAATAGTGGGATTTTACATTCGGATGCAGACTGACGAAGTATTAAAGCTGCAGAAAATCTTCGAAGTGGCCTCCACTACTGAAACATTACACTGTACAATCTCTACACTATATATACTATACATATATATATATACTATATGTACAGCCTCAGTATCTTTACATACATACAAATACACACAGCACATGTGGCCCATCTATTTTGCAAACTGTGTGTGTGTGTGTGTGTGTGTGTGTGTGTGTGTGTGTGTGTGTGTGTGTGTGTGTTGGGGTGTGTTAAGGGGGGTGGGGGGTGGGGGGTTGGGGTAGCTTTCTGTGGTAACCCTGGCAGGTCCTGTATTGTAGTGCGAGTGATCTACCCAGGGCAGAATAAAGAGAACTCCAGGAAGAGGAGGACGTGCCCTGTGTTCCAAATCTGTTCTTAACATGCTCACTGACTTCTCCTCAAGTCTCAGAGGTATAAAGTCATACAAGTGGCCATTTGCAGCACAAGAGAAACAGGGTACAGCAGTGTAAAACATTTCCTTGTGGCTGCAAGAACAATGTAGTTGTAATAGTTGTAATGTGAAATCTGCGAAATCAGATTCCTTTGGACTATGCACAAAAGTTGTTCAATCCCTCAGTCCTTCACGGGCATCTAACAAACAAGTACTGATTAAGTATAGAATGGCCCTTGGGATATCAGTGGGAATTCCCACAAGGCAAAATAGTGAAGAGAAGTCAACAAAGGCACATTAAAAACAGTACCGGAACACAGCAATCTCCTTTTCTTTACATCGGCTTTGTCATGGCCATGTTGTTAAGAATGTCTATGAGGTGGTCAAGACCATATAGGTAGCCGTCCTCACGGTTGCCCTCCACCCATGGGTTACGGTGGTTCAGGACCTGGCCTTCAGGCAGCGGTGTGGTTTTGCCAAAGTCTATCATCCACACTTTTGCCCTTTCATGCTTGTCATGGACGAAAAGGAGAGAGCTGCCAATCACCTAAACATGAGCAAAGTAGGAAAAGGATAAGAATCATAAACAATTGTACCCTCCAAGTATATGCCTATGCCTTACTTTTACAGTAAAGCAAGCAGAATGTTACTTGCATGAAGATTACAGTGTGAATTCTACAGGTCAGCATGGAAAAGAAGAGACGTGGTTTTTAATTCATTTCAAAAGTCATCCTTTGCCAAAACACTCTCATGGGTCAGACCATTGCTTACTTTTCCAAAGGTGCATAAAAAGATGATGAATGCTTTGACTGGACAAGAGTAGAAACATTTCAAACCTTGAATATTCTGTATAAAGTATGATTTCCACTATCCATTTTCACTTCACCTCCAATCCCAATGCTAAAAAAATCGCAACAGTCCTAATAAGCAAAGTATACTAATAAATAGAACGATCTAGAGATGTAGTCATGGGCCTAACTTACATTTTATTGGATTTTTGCAAAGCTTGAGTCCAGAATGATGTAATTATTGCTATAACACTGCACTCTGTGAATCTAGACAACATGAGCTACATCTCTATATTGCAGCAAGCTGACATAAAGTAACCAGCCATTGAGAGGGGAAACTGCAGTGCTGTTTACCTCGTGTGTCTCGAAAAACGGTGATACTTCCAGAGTTTCCTTGATTTCCTGTAGCCGGCTGAGATATTTAGTCTGCCCAAGAATAAAATTGAATCAATTTGATAGAAACATACAGGTATACATATAGACAGTTACAGAACAATATGCATACAGGACAGATACTATGCAGTATAATATATCATATAAATTCTCACAGGACTGAATAAATTTATAATAAATCATGCCACTTAAAATGGTGACATGTACACTAAAGGAAAATAAAAACAATCAAACAATCAAATTGGGAATATAGTAACTGAATAAAAAAACCACTCTGTCTCATTTGGAGAACTCAAACAGATTCTCTGCAGTGTTTTGCTTTGTGATCTCTATTTAAACTTCGAGTGAGGTACAGAGGAAACCCTTAAGCTGAACAAACCTCCCTTGGGAGTTTGCGGTAGTGTTTTGAGGTGTTCTCCTAGCTACTTGGTCCCCAGCCCACAGGAGTTTCACACTGGCAAAAGGCCCTAACACAAACACACAGACACTCTCTCACCAGGATATTCCTGTTTCCTTTGAAAAAATCTTGGAAAGCCTCAGTCACTTGTTCCCGAGTCTTGGTCTTTTTAAAGTCTCTGTTTACTGTTCCATCTTCCTTCTGTGAGTAGGAAAGTAAATGTCAGACATTAGAGGATTTGTTAAAAGTCCTTCATTAAACGCAGAAGCATGGCTAATAATAACAGTAAAGACAATGTCAGTAAGCATTAAGTTAATCACAGAATCTAATCTTCACATTACAGTAAAATGCATGAAGTATAACATAAATGAAACCTAACTTTGATTTACTTTTATTGTAAACAAATGAAATAAACAGGATTCAAAATCTTATGAGGTGTTATAAGTGTTTTAACTAGACTAAACTCTGTCCTTATTCTAAAACAATATCTTAATTTGTGCCAATGGTCTCGGAAGGTTTGGCCGACGTCTTAAACCTCTAAGCCAGTGTTTCCCCAGACTGTGATTAAACCTTCATTACACTAAGATAGACATAATATGAACACTGAGCTCAGTTCCTGAGACATAACAACAGCAACCTGGTCTTCAAACTCGCAATCACATGGAATCCCTGAACCATGGCAACAGAAAGGGTGAGAGAGTGAGACAGAGAAGGAGAAAAAGGGAGAAGTAAGCCCTAGCCTTCTATGGCCTTTCACAAGAGGAAAGTCTGAAAAGAATCCTGCAGTCTTTTTATCATCACACACCACACTGAGAGAACTCCTTAATGAAGACATTTGGAAAGCTGACCAAATATGGTCCCCCTAATCCTCTCTTCATCTGACTTAACGCAACCACGGCAGCCTAGTTTAATTCAATTAGCCAAGGCATTCTGATCAGTATTTTGTTCTTTAGACATTTTCCTATGAGGACTTATTTGGGTTTGCATAGCAACCGCCACTGCGTGTGGGCAAAGGCCTTATTTCGAGAAACAAAATCTTGTGCTGCCTGTCACCAACTGATGTTGTGTTCAAATGGAGGTGCCACCACCAGCCTTTATGGATGACAGAAACAGTCATCCGAGCCAACCTTCTTCAGAAATGGCAATCCTGTGCTGCTACTTGGGCCAGCCCTGTTCATTATGCAACATACGCTATATGGCCAAAAGTATGTGGACACCTGACACACACACACCCATATGTATTTGCTGAACAACCCATTCCAGCCCTTTCCACTCTTCTGGGAAGGCTTTCCACTAGATGTTGGAGCATGGCTGTAGCTACAAGAGCATTAGTGAGGTCAGGCGCTGATGTCGGGATGTCGAGGAGGTCTGGGGTGCAGTCAGTGTTCCAGTTCAAGGTGTTCAGTGGGGTTGAGGTCAGGGCTCTGTGCAGGACACTCGAGCTCTTCCACTCCAACCTTCACACACCATGTCTTCATGGAGCTCGCTTTGTGCACAGGGGCATTGTCATGCTGGAGCAGGTTTGGGCCTCTGAGTTCCAGTGAAGGGAAACTGTAATGCTACAGCACACAGAGACGCTCTATACAGTTGTGTGCTTCCAATGTTGTGGAAACAGTTTGGAGAAGAACCACATATGGGTGTGATGGTTAGGGGTGCACATACTATTGACTATATAGTGTATGCACAAGGCCAGCACTGTGTTTGAATTTTGAAGGCAGGCCCTCACGCTGGATTTAGTTTACCATTACCCATTACCATAGGCGATTACTTTGAGACTACATAGGAAGCATGGCCTACCCTAACATTTCATTAAAATGCAGCAATAGAATGTTCACCAATGTGTCTATATATTATTCATCACTCTCAATGAAATTCTTTAAATCTATAATTCTATAAATATTTCAATGTATCAAAATATCAAATACCTCTCCATTGTAGTATCACACTGTTCATTCATTTAATGCAAACTGTTTTTAATGAACAACGCAGCCTGCGTTAAAACGTCCACAGAAGCCAGTATGATGCACCATCGATAGAACGCTACTGACGCACGGCTCTAGTGGGATCCCATTTAAGTGTACTTTGTTATAATGGAGAAAAAAATCAAGACAAGTAGCTTTGAATGTGTCATCTGGGTGGGGTCACCCAGACGCCAAGCTTCACTGGGAGTCAGTGAGTGCATCACAGATGGTGTTTGACCAGCAAAAAAAAAAAAACTCCTAAATTTATTGGACAGTGCCCTCTACGTAAATATATTTTTGGCTCGTTCGGATGCACGGCTTCTCTATATGGTGTTTGGGAGATCTCTCAGCGGCGGAACCCCATAACTAGCTGCCAATCATTGAAACAGTAATGAAGATGACGGACAGCATTTCGAACCTAAATATATCGGAGCCGCTCAGTCAACCGCGGACTCATGGAGCGCTCGCAATCGTTGCAGTAGTGGTCAGCAGCGACTAGAACGGCTAGAATCTCTGCATTTTGTAAATATGGTAAATAAATTGTATGTATTTTAAGTTCTGTTTGAGAACTATGTTTCAGCAATTTGTTGTTTATTTATACGTCTTGCTAGCTAGTTGTTACTACCTTCTTCAGTGAAATTTAGCTGCTTTTTGGCACGGCGTACAAGTAGACAAACCGATTTACATGAAACACGTTTAACAAAATGTACAGATACTTCAGACAGCTGTGCGTCCCATATTTTAAAAACCACCAGCTGCCATTGCTTTTGACTCTCATTCACAAGAGACAGTAACGATTAATGAAGAGAGGGATGTATCTAAATTGAGTGACAATATTAGTATATAGATAGAAGTATCAGTATAGTGATGGGAATATCTGTACAGTCATGGCTTCACATAAGGATCACACCCTACTGAATATTTGGTAAGGCTGAATCATAGGGTATGTTTCTAATCCTATGGCTCTATAGAAAACCTGTTGGTTAACTGGGTATGCTAATTTATATATATATCCATCTAATAAAAGAAAGTCGGTCCGAGTAGCTCCCTTGCCTGATGCACACTGGTATTGGTTTAATCCTACAACAGAGACTTTGGCACTTTGGATGAAATATTCTCATTTATCTCACCTTGATGCCTTCAATGCGGAAGCCCAGTGTGGCTGTAGAGCTGATGGTCTCTCTCCACTGCATGTAGCGTGGTTTGGTAACTGCTTTCTGCTCATTTTCCTCTGGCGTGGGGGCATCTATATCCACTTCGATCATCTTCTGGTACATATCGGCCCTCATAGTGGGCTTCTTCCTGGCTTTCGTCAACTCATCTTCCAGATATGTCCTGTGTAGCACAAACTTTCCCATGTCACTGGATTTTGACTGTGTATTGCTATTTGTAATACAGATAACAGCTCAGCAAATACAGATTTAACACCAGTGATATTGAGAAATAATTACAAAACTGTCCAACTACTAGTCTAAACTAAAAAAAAAATATATATATATATATATAAACCTGGACTCCCAAGAATTACCTATCATATTCCATTTTTGTACACATTGAAAGTATTTTTGACACTTGGTTTTAATTGTGCCAAAGGACAGCAGAACAAGAAAAAAACAACAACAACAACAACAAAACAAACAGTCTTTAGTGCACATCCTTAAGACCAACCTGACGCCCATCTTGCAATCCATGACGCAGGGCGTCTCAAACTCAGCCAGCAGATCTTCCATCTGATTGTACTTCTCACCGTCCTTCTCCACATCGCCGTGGTAGGCTGGGACATACGGCTTCAGCACGTCGTTCATCAACCGGGTCAGGCAGCGCTGCTCACACTCGCAGTGCTTCTTCAGGATGCAGCCATATGCACCTGCCTTGAAATTGCCTGAGAGACGCACAGAGAGGCACATCGCTGTATGAATGAATGTAGAACTCCAGAAACTAAAACACAGCAACTGTCACACATCCCAAGCCTGTAATCCACCTTTCAAAGAGAATCACAATAACACAATACCAATAACACAATACCACATTATTATTAAATTATACCACATCCAGATACAATGAACTCCAGAATTACTGGTGCAGAAATTAGGAAAAACTGTCTTTGTGATTAACTAGATAAATTCACACTGAAAATATGAGAGAAATTTATTTGAGGAAAATAAAAATATATTTTTTGAACAAAGCCATGTCACAATTATTGGCACCCTCAGAATTTTTTTTTTACGAAAAAATGTAACAGGACCATGTTCCTTTTTAGATTTTAAGTTCACCTGAGTGTTTAGGTGTTTAATAAGCATCCATCCCTGAATATGAGGTGACAGAGGTCAATTTTAGAGGTCAAAATTAGACAAAGAAAGTGTGTTGACCTCCATAAATCAGGCAACAGCTACGTACATGCCTGAAAATGCCCATATCCACTGTTAGGGCAATAATTAGTATTTTGCACCCACACACAGTGAGGAGAGAGGCAAAACATTTGCCCGAGGATCATTGTTTGAAATTTGCATATCTGCAATTAAACACCACCCCCATGCCAACAAACTATCTGGAAAGCCTGCCGGAAAGCCTGTTCTTTCATGTAACCACAAAGTGAATGCTTAGTGACGCTAGTGACACTACTGGAACTGGGTTATGTGGTCAGATGAGACAAAATAGAGCTTTTTGGCAAAAAAAAAAATGCTCAAGGTGTGTTTGGCATTAAAAAGAAGGATAGTGAGACAGAAAAATGATCTCCACGGTTAAGTATAGTGGAAGATCTGTTATGCTGTGGGGCTGTTTTCCTCCAAACACCCTGGGAACCTTGAAGGACCAAAAGATTTTCCATGAAGTAGCAGCAGATTTTAAACGAAAATCTGGCAAGAAGCTACAACTGTGCTTGGATCTTCCAGCAGGCCAATGATCCAAAACATATGTCCAAAATCCCCCAAAAAATGGTTCAATGAGCAGAGAATCAAACTTTTGATGTAGCCATCCCAGTTCCCTGATCTAAAGCCCACTGTAAACCTGTGAGGAAGAAGAGCTGAAGAAGAGAATCCACAACAGATGACCTAGGACCCTGGAGGATCTGGAGAGATTCTGTATTGAGGATTCGCCTCAGAATCTACAAACTCTTCAAGCATTACAGGAGAAATCTGAGTGCTGTTACGTTGGCAAAGCGAGGTACAACAAAGTACTAAATGCAGAGGTTAAAGTAATTGTGACACATGAGGTCTTCTGAGAAGTTTTTCTTAGACTAAATTTACTTCGGTTTAAAGTTAGATTTCTCCTAAATAAGCTAATTAACCACAGACATTTTTCATAATCTTTCTTTTTTTTTTTTTTTAACTTTTCTTCAACAAAGATGCCAATAATTCTGGATGTGACTGTGAATATAAAGCAAACAGGCTGACTTTTGTAAAAAGTTATGCCTTCACTAAGACATACCTGCATGGCCAGCCAGCTGAATCCAAGGGTACTTCTTTTTGAAGGACATTAAAAAAGGTGACCACTGCACCATGTTCTTGATCTTCTTCCATGATTTATGCTGTTCAATGACAGAGTGAGAGATTTAAACATTGTAGTAAAAAAAATTCGTTGAGAGCACATCTGAATAAACATCGGTTTATTGTAAATTATTATATTAATTTAAGTAAGTTTGAGGGTGGTTTCTTAGTAGATTCGGGCAGAAGGGGGTCATTTCCCTATATTAGAATACACAAAATCCAGAGGTTACCCCAGACCACCTTTAGGTAAAAATACCAGAGACATGTTTTGCATGTATTTAGTCATTAGTTTGACTATTCTTGATCAGCCTGACAGATGCCTTATGACAGAATGTGCAAAGCCAGTGCAATGTTAGTGTAATAGCCTTAATATGTGGCGTTTAATAGAACAAAGCATATAAAGAACTATTATCTAGAAGGAATAATGCTGAAAGATCAATTTTTAATGAGGATGTTCAACTCTTTCCACTGGTCTTCTCTGCATATTGAGCACCTGCAGGTCATATGGCACAAGTGAGAACAGGAAAACAAATGATCAAGCATATATATAGTTATCAGAATTCCTTTCAATCAGCAGGAATGGTTATGGACACAGAATTCCCCCCCTGGCATTTAGTGCAGCCTGCTACAGACAGGTACAGGTGCTGACATACTCTAAGTCACTCATGCCCTTGTTAGTAGCTCTAATTACAGGATGTGTAATTAGAGTGTCCAACTGGCCTCTTTTACGTGTCAAACCACAGAAAACCAGCAACCGCACTGGAACGACTCATTGGAAATGCGCGCCAACAGAAGAGCTCTCCTTAAAAGGATGATCTCACTCTATCTGAGTCTGCCCATCATTCTTTTATGGTATCACTCCATGTGGGCTCTAAAAATGAGTCATGATGGACAGTGTTTAATAGGGAATCCTGTGCAAACCACAGGATACTTTAGCTCACCCTTAAACCATCTTACGCTCATGGTTTAATGAAAATATGTGGCGCCTGCAGCAGACAGAAACAACGAGTAACACACACTTTTTTTTTTATTCATATTCATTCAGATCACTGTTCAGTAAAACAGTAAATACCTTTTCATTAGACAATATTACAGTCCTGAGAGCACTTGCTAGAGCAATTTCCTTGTATGTGAACACATACTCGGCTAATAAACAAGTATGTTTCTGATTCATCTGTGCGCCATTTGCTTGCGAATGAGCAGGACTTAAAACACATACTGATTATTATTTTTATTATTACAGTTTAGATGGCCACACGGCAAACAAAAGCTAGCCTAACTTCAGAGACAGTAAAACAAAAGGTTTGCTATTACCTGAATCTCTTTGGTGATAAGAATGATGGATGCGGCAAGAAAATTTATTGCAGGAAGAAGGAGACTCCAGATGTGTGAGGCAAACGACATGGTGCCAAGAGGATGGTGCCAGTCCAGTGTGCTGCATACAAGAGCACTATCTGGCAGAACTTGAGGGAAAGGAAGGCAGGGCAAAGGGGCCTCTAATTTGGTTCTTTGCACAACAGCATTAAAAAAAACATTCAGGCCATGCAAATGTGCCAATGTGGTATGCACTAGTGCCAGGGCCATATGGAAAGCCCTTAGACTCTAGCCCAAGGGCTAAGCAGCTAGGCAAATCTCAGGGTCCTTCAAACTCAACGCGAGGTCACCTGAGGCTATAAGACTTAGCAAGAGAGAAAAAAAAGTATCTGACCAATCAGTATCTCCCCGTAGGATAGATTTATGCCCCCCCCCAGCATCAGCACGCAGACAAATCCCTCATCCACTAAAAAACAGGAAATCACGTCACTTAATTTTGATAAATGTGAGCAAAATGATTTTTCTAGTCCAGCTGGACTAGAGGAACTAAGCCTCCATTTGATGTCAGCCAGTGTGAACAGGAGATCACCTGCTATTTTCAGACTTATTCAATTCAGTTCAATTCAATCTTATTTGTATAGCGCTTATAACAATGAACATTGTCTCAAAGCAGCTTTACAGAACATAAGAAACAGAAATTATCCCTAGTGAGCAACTTATGTGCTCTTCTTTCCTGTGTCAGAGTGATAATGAGTTTTTTTTTTTTGCCTAAAATTGCAGGGGACAGACGACTGGACATCGTCCACTTTGAATAACCAACAGAATGATTAAAGGGTTTTCAAGCACAACTTAAACACTTATAGGAGCCTTTAGGAATACATCTCCGAAACAGAATTTGGTAGAGAGTGGTAAAGGTTAGGGTAAAATATTCATTATTCACTTTTGGATTTTATCAACAAATCAGAATAAATGGAAATAACAGATAAAATAGATATAGTAGATATTGATTTTTCTGCAGTCTTATGCAAAAATATCAATTTACTGCTGTTGATGTTTGTCGTACTAAACAGAAGAGCTTACATTCAAACTAGTTTATAATTGTGAAGAATCCCCCATTTGCATACAGGAGTACATTTGCATTGCCGTAGTGCCTAGAACCAGGAACAATGTGCGCCTATTGTCATTTCTATTTCGCTATCGAAATAATCTTTAGTGATTATCAAAATGCATGGTTAAGGCTGTATGTTTTCTTTCAATTAAAGCTAAAAATTCAAAACAAAAACATAAAAGAACGTTGCGTTCAGTAAACAGGGTGCTTACTGTTAATGCTGACCGCTAATAAAATGTCGAAACAAAGGTTACGAGTGTTCATAAGCAACGAGTATCAGGTCAGGAGGCGAGCTAAAGGTGATTTCTGATCACATAAGCAAGCATAATGTTGAAACCACCATCTTTTCAGGTGCCTGTGTGTGCAGGGGAAAACACTGGCATAAGGTCAGTGTAGATATTTGCATGCAGCACCAATAAGCCTTTTCATTTTGCTTCGGGTCACAGAAAACTCAAGTCTCCTTTATTGCTGATTCCATACTTCTAGTCATTTCTCAGAACTGAGCAGTGAACTCAACAGCTGGCTACGACAGCAATACGAGTTTGTCCTCCTTGCCTTTGAGCTGTTTGATTTTCAGGAATACCAGGAAAGCAAAACGTTCCATCTGTACGTGACGGTCTCAGCTACTTGCTGTGCTCTCCACCCACACGCATTGTATGAGCTTGCTATCAATAGCCTTCAGGCCCGGAAGTGGTAGTGCCGTATCGTAAGGAGAGCACTTGGTAACCCTTGGTCATGCCATTGTTCTGATAAAAGCCAGGCAAGCTATATTGAGCATAAGGAAATGGATGACGCTTTTTTGCAGCATCCCCTCAACTTCTCTGGCGTTGTTAAGTTTCCACTGAGTGCTGCTGAAGAAGGAAGTGGCTTTTAACCCCTCGAGAGGAACCTCTCAAGTGAAGACAGGAAAGCACCAGCACTTGGTGACAATACTTTCCACATCTGCGACCAAATGTGTAGAAAACACGCAGACATCCGTGTTCAGATAAGAATTAGTGAGCTGTTTCTGAGTCTGACCTAAAGCAATGTCGTCAACAAGTTGCCGCATTTGGCCTTTCGCTGTGACAGATAATATGTCGGCATTAACTCAAAAGGTCAGAAGGTACACAATGACCAGTACACTAAAGATTATCCGGAAATATAGGGTTAAAAAAATATATAGGGCCATAAAACTACTATAAATGTATAAAAACATGCATAACACTAATTTATTCACATTTCTTAACAGAACAACTACATTAAATAAATAGTAGTAATAATAATCATCATCATCATCATCGTCAACTGAAATATCGAAGACAGAGACTATTAATACATACTAAGTGTTCTGCAAAGCCACTGTCTGTATCTGCTCAAAATCTTCATATCTGTTTTCCTATTCAGATTTAAATCAGAAGTAGAAGTACGGGAACGCTACCATTATGGCCTGGAATACACTGAATCAGGGCTGCGGGGAAAAGAAGTCGTTTTTCATCCGCAAATTCTAACAACGCATAGCGATTTGCAGAACATAACTTTATTCCCCTCCTGCACCAGATGTCCTGTGGAACTTTCTGGCAAGCTTTCTAGCTCCTTTCTAATGTCACTGAGTAAGCAAGATGACTGCTTCAGAGCAGTGAAGTCTTTCCCAAGTCGAGAGACGGTTGACAACAGCAGCTATCTGATGATATTTTATCAGATTTACTTTCGTTTTTGAGGGTTTGTTTGTTACAGTCCAGAAAAATCGGAATCAATAAGTTAGAGAGGACGGATTAAAAACGTGAACTCATTCTTATTACTCTTTACTGTTCTGGCTTTTTTTTTTTTTTACACATTTGTCACGATATGCTTTTTATGCTCTGTAATAAAAATAATTAAGTATTACCTCCTTATGCAACATAACCTATTCATATATGAGCTGTTATGAGGTGTATAAGAGTGGTGGTGTAGGAAAGCTCTGTGGAGCTACAGTCTGGGTATCAAACATACCACTTCAATAAGAGCAGTGATGTAAAGCTCAGGGCCATCAAACGCAGCGTCTCGCTACTCATTTCTAAGACTAAACCAACCTCTTCTGCACCTTTGTTTTCAGAAGCCTAGCTAAACAGATCCTCTTCCTGAGATGACTGTGTTTTCTCTTACTCTAGCCAATAATGACAACATGATGATCATGTCACCGTTTGCTAACAATACTACTAACACACAAAATAAATAGTGGTGTTCAGATCCTGGTACCATCTATTCGTGCACTGCATAGCCACATTAGAAACTTTTTTTTTTTTTTTTTTTAAGTGAAAGGCTTTCTTAAGGACTAAGGGAAACCCAAATGTCCTCAGACACAAACAAAGAAAAGGGTATAAATATGCACAACACGTGGCTTCCTAGTGTGTAGAAAATCCCCAATGGTCTGAGCACGTCTGAGAAATGCACATGGCGTCGTCTTCTCGCGAGTAAACAACGACTCATTAGCAGCGTATGGGTAATTTCCCTCTGTGGATATCCTCTGTAGTGCAATGGGGTGCACCACTCGCAAAAAAAAAAAAAAAAAAATGAGCTTGAGAAAAAAAGGCAGATGAACTTCCTGTCTGTTGCATATGAAACAGCTCTCTCCAGCAGAGCTGCTGTAGCAAAGAAGGCCAGCTGTTTGAAGCAGGCATGCCTTGACGTCAGCTGGTCGCCAGGCAACCGTCAACCACAGGGGTGTTACATTTTCCATTGCTCATAGTTTTCAGATCCTCCAACAAAAACAAGCTGTAGCCATTTTAATGGGGTGAGTGACGGTATTGGCTTGATAAGAACTCTTACTTTTCCTGAACTTTTCAAAAACTCATAAACAAAAGTTAAAATCAGCTGATTAGACTGAGCAAATGTCACCAATGATCATCTTCAAAAAGGGTCTGATGAATCCAACCTGTCTTCAACATAACAGCGCAGGCCTGCACAAATCAGCAGCCTCTCCAGTGCTTACTACAACACACACGCTAGCGTGATATTGTGTGCAAAAAAAAAAATAAATGTTGGAATTACTACAACACTGGAACAACCTTTGCAAAGTAAATTAAATCCTTATACTTCTTGAGCTTCACGATGCATAAACAAATGCTTTAAGAGGACCTTGCCTAGCTGGGAGGAGAAAATATTCGCCCGTCCTCATTCAGGGCTGGTGTTTAATGCACATAGTAGCCTCATTTCTCAGCTTTTCTCACTGGCAGCATGCATATTCAGTCTATGCACTCACAGTGAGGAAATATTCGGAGTACACACAACGCCTGTAACCTCCCACTCATCGTGGGCTCCATCTCACTAAAGCAGACAGGCCTAGGCATGCGCTTCATACAGTGTGCAAACTTGCACAGAGGACAGGAAAGAGTACATGTCTTGCACTATGAAAAAAAAAAAAAAAAAAACACTGAAAACAACCACTACAATTTTAAAGCTTAGTCACGAAGTGTATTCATGTTTAGCTAAAAACAACGATATATTAATTCCAAATAAGACCTTCGACCAAAAATTGCTGCAAATCATGAATAGTGTATAAAAGACCAATATAAGCTCACATTTAATTAAACACATTTCATTGTTTTTAGAACACTCATGCAATAATCTTCAATTATATCACGTCTGATACAGTAAACTGGGATGAGTATTTTATAAGCTACTATGAACACAGCTTACAAACGAGTAAAGAGTGTGGATGTGCTGACTGAGTGGCCCTCGGGTATGTTCTCGGGTTACAGTTGACACTAGTAAGCCACAAACTTGTTGTGCCTCTCTCACTTCTACACTTACACTTGCGCCAGCCAACACCCTACGACACATCACTTTCCACATCTCTTTGAAAAGGAGACACAATTAGTCTAAGCGTCTAGTTTAAACACTGGAACTGTGCTCTGTCTTGGATCAGGGCGCAAGCTGCAGAAAGTCCATCCTTCAGAGAAAAACCCCCACAGCAAGCAGAGTCAGATTATCCCCACAGACGGCTGGAAAGAATCCAGAAAATACCTGTTCACATGAAGCAAATGCACACCAATCCTTGGTTCACGCTCTGCCCCATTTTTATTCTGCTAGGTGTATGAGCTGCATGTAACGCAGAACTTGGGAAGACATATGAGAAAAGACCTGTCCAGGTGCATTCCACAAAACGAAAAGCAAACCAAATATCTTTAGGGGAATATGCAATGTCAGCAGCAGTCTCTCTCTCTCTCTCTCTCTCTCTCTCTCTCTCTCTAGAGTCGCACTCACTCTAATTCTCACAGTGATGAGGAAAAGTATATAGATTACATTCCAGCATACCTGTGACCAGCTTCAAAAGAGGAAGTAAAGGGTGCATTTAAATCACGCAACTCCTCCCTGAAGGCAAAGGCTGACTCATTACGCTTTCTATGGAAGTTGAGAGACATTCTTCTGCGGAGTATACGAGGTTTGGCCAAAATAAATAAAATGGTGGTTTGAACATTTAATGGCCATTTAAGCCCTTACAGCTCTAGTTTAATTTCTCCGATTTTCAGTTACTCATCTTAAAGCATTTTATTCAGTAACTGCTATAAATACGTTAGTAGATACAGTGAAACTACTACTACTACCAGGTATGTGGTTACGGGAGTGATGTAAGTCCGCAGCCACTGCTGATTCCTGGGAGTTCAAGAGGTTAACTCGAACTACTTCACTATGTACAACGTAGATAAGATAAGCAGAATTTTAAAATGGTCTTATCAAAGGCATTATGTAGTTTGAGTAAACTGTTAGGAAAAAGAAAAAGAAGTCTTCATTAAGACGTGTCAGTCCCAGAATGTATGTATGACACAGCAATCCACAAGCGAACCCTACTACTAACGTCAAGCTAAGACCAATGGAAACTTTTTTTGGGTGACATATTTGACCAAAACGGCTGATAACATCACTTAAGTTTCCAAAGCGCCACAGGAACATCGAAACCTCACTGCTGATGGTCATATAATTAGAGAAAAACGAACACAAGTGCTGTTTTGCTTTTTGAACTCCAAATTGAGAAAATCATTGTATTATAGACAGAAGGGCAATCTACGCAAAATCGCTGGATCAGAACCTCTTACTGTGGAAACTGATTCTAATAGTGGGGTTATGGCAAGTTGTGTGTCTGTGGAAACGCCACAATTAATTTTAAAAGTTTTAAAAGTTTTTTTTTTTTTTTTTCAAAAAACATTCCACCCTCACATTTCACAACCACTGATAAAAATTACTAACAGTGGGCACGATTACTCGGTGGCTCAGGCCACTTATGTAAAGGTAGAAACATTGAAATAACACGGTGTTCTGGACATTTAAAGCAGAACTTCATATTTCTATCCAAAGTGAAAAAGAATGACTGTAAATAGCTTGAATATGGGAAAGGTAAAGAGCACTTTCCATTTCAAGGCTATCGGTTTTGATCTTTTATGACCCTTTCATGTGTTTTAGAGGATATTTTCTCTGCCCGATTTCAATGTTTACAAGAATCAAACATCCAGCGACGGTCCTGCTGTGGTATTTCCTACACTCACATTCACATTGTGCAGTTTACTGGGTGGTCTTTGCTATGTTGATTGCCAAGCAACAAAGCTCTCTAAAACAGCAGCAATGTGTGAGCCACTGGTTCTCTCAGTAACCATGCCAAGACATGCACTGGAGTATGTGGGCTTACACCTTCTCCTTACTGAATCACATTTCAACGGGATGACTGACACAACAATAATGACACTGCAAACCTGTGCAGGATTTAGTGAATGGTAGCAGCATTTTATAGACAGGGACCTTAATGACTGCAAAAGATCAATTTTCCTTTTAATTTGTTGACAAATTAGCAATAAAGCTATGTTATGTGACACCCAGGTCAGCAACAGTACAGGTGAAAAGGAGCACATCAGCTGACTGGTCTCGTCTTTGCATGAAATAGCCGGGAATGAACTAAACTGCTGCATACATACTAAAGCCTGTGCTACATCATGTACACAATACAAGCCAATAGATATTAAACAAAGACCCTGAAGAAAAAAAAGAAAAAAAGAAATGGACTGAGAAAGTACAGGGTACAAAATTTGGACTCACTGCTTTCTGCTGCGTCTGGAGGAAGGCTGGTGTGCGTTCTGGGTCACTGGAGAGGTCTTCCTCTGATTCTTCCCAGGAGGAGAAGCCAGTGGAAGAGGCAGACGATGAGGAGAGCTTTCGCAGTGCTTGGGAGGGCTGTGGGCTGACCTGGGGTTCCTGGCCCTCTCCACCAGCCTCTATTCCATGGTCTGTCACTATGACGGCAGGGATTGCACTCCTCTCCTCAGCGTCCGCCTGAGACTGAGCTTCCGTTGGCTGAGCTCTGTCCTTACTTGTCTCTGATTGCTTGGTGGTAGTCAAGTCATTGCCAGTCCCTTGTGATGTGGAGACACTGTTCATCGACCTGTTAACGGATTTGTTTCCCTGCAGGTTACCCTCTTCCTTATTTGTATTAACTGTATTGTTTTTTTGTCCGTGTCTCTCCAGCCCTCGGGAGTTCTTCCCATTCTGCAGCTCCTGGGGGATGCTCCAGACATCTGTAAAGTTTAAGTCAGAGACAGAGCTGGGCTTGTCTGGCTGAGGTACAGGGGCAGAATTCGGGCCCTGCCGCCTGGTAAGCCGAGGGCTGCGCTGGAGCTCCCTGCTCTGGGCCTGAGCAGAAATATGTGCCTCGAACAGATCCACCTTCTTGTTCACCTCTACATTCTGGAGCTCCTTGCTACGCTGGAGCTGCTGAGCAGCACGCCTCTCTTCCTCCTCCTGCTCCTCCTCTGGGTCTGTGCCACTCAGCCTGCGCACTCGGGTGCCCACATTCACCCCCAGCAGGTCTGGCGAGCGACATGGTGAGCGTGCCTTAGAGTTGTTGGTGCTGGTCACGCCAGAGGCAAAGACAAACGATGTGCCAGAAGAGCTAGGACTCAAGCTGCCGGGGCTGTAGGAACCACTGTTCCTTCCCAGCAGTGGGCTGTAGGTGGATCGGTCCGGCACTGGAAGCACAGGCCTTGCAGTCCGAGGGCTGCTCTTATCAGTCAGGTTATTAGGGTTCATCGTGAGTAGGTAGTTCAGGGCATAAGCAGCCATAATAGAAGGCTGGCTTTGTCCATAAGCCCTCCCATTTAGGCCTAGTCATCGATACCCCACTGGCCTCTGGAGCCAACCATCATGCGGTCAGGGTTAAAGAAGGCGGGCTTGTAGAGCAACACGATAATCCCAGCCCTCGTACTTCATTCACTTTTTGTACCCACTGCTCACACATGTATTTGTGCCAGCTGCTGAAAAGAAAAACAGGGTTATTAACGATTTGCAGTATAAAGTAACACCAGAAATTGGCAGCAGAGACCATATGGCACTCAGGCGAGTCCGGACTGGAGGTTAAGTGTTTCCTTTTCCTTAATTAGCAAACGCTCTGGGAACACAGCATGATGTGATTATTATGTTTACATTTTATTCTGGCAAACTACACAGTCATTACAGTCATTAACTGTTAAAGGCCTGCATAAAACAACAACATACAACATACCTGTGTAATAATTCGGTAGATCCACCTCAAAACACCTCGGAAGACAAATGAATCTCTTAAACCGGGTCCTTAACAGCAATTCTTCCTGTGCTAAATATAAAACCAGCTAAATAGTAGAACTCTGTCGTTGATTTAATGGAGGGTGGTGAAGTGTTTCAATTAACGTCCCAAACGCATTACTGCTTTTTCATCACGGGAGGTCCTCACATGTGAAAGCCACTGCGTACCAAGCAAGCATTACAAAACTACAGGTACTAATTTGACTATTGTTTCGTTTGAGAATAATATATTGCATTCACTGTCCTTAACAGCACGTCAAAGGAAATGTCCTAAACCACTAAAGGAAAATGTGAGGCTTCTGCGTCACTGATGCTAAACATTGCAGGCTTTGCGTTAAAAAGAAATGGGCTGAGAGGAACCCATTAGTGATGACCATTTACGTGTTATCATTGTTCCTTTTTTTTGTTATAAAAAAAGCATGTGGAGGTCCAACACACTTCAAGCAGAAAATTATGAACGGTCAGCTGCTCATATTATGGCCTCTGTACCAATGTTTTTCTCCAAACCATTCCTCGTGACAACACACTTCCCAATAAAAGATAGCATTAGTCATTAGTCTTCCCCTGAGCATTTTACTGCAAATGAACGTGAAATTCTTTTTTGGTAAGGTGAGGTTGAAAAAAAAAAAAACCAAAAACTAAAAGCAAAACAAAATAAACCAGCTGTCTGAAGTCCAGGGGGCAAAGTGATCTCCTGCTTGACTGTGCATGCATTAATTCGTCACCTTACCCCTTTATTTTCACAACCCCACAATGGCTCAGCTCTGTCTATAGAAACAGCTGTAAAAAGTCTGCAGTTGGTTTAGTTTGTAAAGTTTGTTTAGTTAGTTTGCAGTTGGTTTAGTTTGTTTAGTTTGTTTAGTTAGTTTGCAGTTGGTTTAGTTTGTTTAGTTTGTTTAGTTAGTTTGCAGTTGGTTTAGGTTACTGTTGGATCTTGCAACTCTGTTTTCACAAAAATGATCTTGTACGCTCTATATAAAAGCTGCTGGAAAAATGTTTGCTAGAAGGATGTTCTAACCAGTCTCCAGGAGTGCAGATTCGGTTTGGTTTGGCATCCCGATGGTATCGAGTAGTCTACAGAATAATCTGAAGAGAGTCGAAAAACACGTGGTGACTATCAGATGGCTGAAAACATCCCCATGAATGAACTGGCGATGGATGTAGAGCAAAGTGATTGTCCTGTAAGCCTTTACATCTTTATCTGTTTTTTCTTAGACTTAAAGATGATTCAGATGATTCGAGTGCAGGTAAAACAGCAAGCCTGAGTCGTATTCAAGAATGCTGACTTACATCTGATGGGATTTTTATGAAAGCCCCAGCAAGCCTGGTGTGATTTTTTACACACTTTGCATGTTTTCACCTGTACTTTGCATTAATGTATAATCATTAAACTGTTACATTGTCATAAAGTCTTTATTAGTCTCCACACTCCTGATTGCAGTTGGACCGTAAGCAGCACTCGGGCACATTTTCCCTATTTTCTGTATTTTACATAAAAACGCACGAGGCAGCCTGTTTTCTGGATTAAAGTGTTGTGGTGGAAAGTGGAGTTGGTTACAAGATTAACTCAAGTCGTGTTCTTACCTCGCTTTGCTCAGTGGAACTCGTTTTGTTGCCGGTCCCTGTCCAATCAAAAACCGTCGCCAAAGTTCAAAATAAGTCGGTGGAAAAGGGCTAATCCGACTCAGCAGCTTCACGTGGGCTGAAAAAGCCGAGAAAAGCGTCGGGACGGAATGCGGAGTGTGTGCGGAGGGACTTGTGAAGCTAGCTGCTGTGCTCCGATGCGTGTTTTGGGCACTTCTCCTGCAGCAGGCGAGCAGCTCGCCTCGGTGTGTTTCATGTACAAAAGGCAGGAAGGAAGTTCAAACTGACAGTCGCGCTGAACTGAACGGAACTTCACTGGGCATTATGGGAAGAGCCATACACCATCCCAGAGCCCCACACACACACACACACACACACACGCAGAGGAGCTGTGAGGCTTTCACACTGCGTCTTTAATGAGGAAAAACACTTCAACACCTAATGTGAGATATGCTGCTAATAACCTTTTCATACATGCATTGTGCCTTTGTTTTATTGCCTCCATGTTTTACCATGGGATGTATAACTGATATTAGTTTTAATATGAAATTATAGAAATTATACTGCATCAACTTGATTTAAAAAACAACTGATTATGTCTCTTTGTGATCAAACTAATATTAACTTCTTCTTTTTTTTTTTTTTTTTAAATATGATTTAAACAGCAAATGCATTTATGTATAGACTTCCTATATGTGTTTCACAAAGAATGCATACATTATATACTTATATATGCTTCTGTATCCAACCCAGAAGTGTCATAACCCACTGATTGAGTGCTGCTGTATAGAAATGTATAATATAATAATAAGATATTATAAGCCACGCATGTGTAGGTATTGATGAACAGTCTGTCTAATGTGATTTTATTTATTTTTTTAATTTGCTCTTCTGTATTCTCAGTGTATTCACTGTCATGTATTACACAAGTTTGCTCCTTAAAGCCACGTTTGCATTTCTCTATTTTGCAGATTGACGTAGACTTGATACAGAGCACAATCCAAGCCCAGGACTGGGGGCATAAAACAAATTTGAGACTAAGTCACCTAGAGCAATTAAATGAATGGAAAATGCTATGCTATAGTGGTCAGTCTGTTTTGAATGAGACTGACTGGCTGATATTGTATGAAAATTAATGTTCCATGTCATGACCCAGAAGAAGGCCAGAGTTCAAACCAAAAAAAAAAAAAAACACTTTTTTTTCACAGTACTAAATAACTCAACAGTGTTTCGAAGAATTTCTGCACTGGGCCAAACATTCAACTTACTTTGTGAACACAGAGATAACCGTTCCATAACTCCATAACTCCATAACTCCATAGCACTGGTATATTCAGTTGATTTACTGATTCTGTTTGTTATGGACAGCATGACTTACTCATTAGTAGACCCCCTTTTTTTCTGTAAGCGTGTATGCTGATATAGATTATACCACAAACTGACAAATCAGGCCTATGAGGAGCTCTCATTTGGTAATGATGATTCTCTCATGGTTTTCCATCTCCCTGACTAAACAAATTCCTGACCTTATATGAAAATCGGTCAGGCCAAGGTGGTTTAAATGGGAAAGAGAATATTGTGGTCAGTGCACAAAGTATTTTTTTTAAAATGTTATAATTTTAAAATTATATATATATATATATATATATATATATATATATATATATATATATATATATATATATATATATATATATAAAGCATTATATATAAAGCATTATAAGCTATAGAGTGTGTGTATATATATATAAAGCATTATAAGCTATAGAGTGTGTATATATATATATAAAGCATTATAAGCTATAGAGTGTATATATATATGGTATATGGTGGAACTGCAAACTATACTGTGAGTTTTAAAGGTGAAGATGTTTGGTATAGGTGTGTGCCTCTGAAGCAGTCACTTGTTCAAACATTGCGGAGGAGAATTCACAGTAAGCACAGTGCAAAGAAATGATGCAATAAAAAAACATCAGATAAAACCACAGTCTACTATTTTGCATAGAAATGAACAACATTTGCTCACCATTTCTCAGCTGGTGTTCCTGCAGCTAATGTTTCACAGGGTAATCCAGCAGAACACGTGGCGGAAGTAAACAGTCTCTTTGAATTTGAAACAAGCCATCTATGGTCTTTTATTACTCAACTGAAAACTCTGAAAACTTTTGGTGATATTTCACAGAAAGTGAGCTCCCCCTGTGGGTATGAAAAGACAGCATTACAGTCTCATCATTGAATCACCTGAACTTGAATTCGAAGGAGAACCAGTAGATGGTAGTAAAAGAAATTATGATAAAAACCTTATATTTTCATTTGATATATATGATTTGTTATATATCACACCATTTCCTTGTTCAGTTTGAACATTAGTTTCAGGTTCAGGTTCTTTATTTGTCACATACATGTGATGTAAAGTAGTGAAATGTTTTTCCTTAGTTCCTCGTCCCACAGTGCAACAATGATACATAATAAAAACAAAATAAAATAAAATAAAATAAAATCTGGTAGACTATATGTAAAAAACTTTAGCAGCCTTTAGAGGAATGAAATGTAGAATATGAATATGCATAAATTGAATATGTTTAAAAAAAACAGAGCCGTAGTGTGCAAAAGAATTAAGCAGAGAGCATGTTTTATTTTCATTGTGTTATAAATTTATATGATATACTGAAAATATGTGCAAAAGTAACAACTCCATGGCAGTCCTGAAGCGTCTAACCTCCTTTTTAAACCCTTACAGAGCCCATGAAACTGTACCTACTGGTGTGTGGCTCTCCCAGCTCGATACAAATCTGTGATATTAAACACCTGGTGACGTTCATTTATTCATTTTATTTAAAAAAAAAAAAAAAAAGGAATAAATCAATGTCCAACCAAAAAAGAAAAAAAGCAAAATGCACCAAGGTGTGTTAGACTGAAGACGTGATCAGTTTTTAGAAGGTCAGGATCTAACCCTTGGTGTAAAGACGTCAAATTAAATCTCCAGGATGTAAGATTTTGGAATTTCATCCTCTCTGGTAGAGAAACAGTACCGCAAGCTGTTAGCTGTAGGGTTTGCTGCGTCCCTCTTCACAGAACTGATTAATCTGAAGGCTTAGATAAGTGATAGATATCTGGGATGGATAAGTACCACAGAGTTACCAAAAAAACAGAGTGCACTGGTCATGTGACTGCGTTCTTTCTTGGAGAGCGTGTGCCATTCCGTTACCAAAACGGGAATCGTCTGCACTTGACATGTGCCAGGTTATAAATGTTAAAAAGTGCTCTTCATTAGCTTTCAACCTACACCAACCCCACATTTCTGCGATCTTGAAATCTTAGCCAGGAATTCAGTCATTATGGCCGACTTTGTAGCTTTATTTCCAACAAAAATGACACCTCGGGCGATGGCAGAGCTCATTATGTTTCATTCGATCATTCTCAACGTCGCCAGGTCATAGACTTTATTTATTTAATCATATCAGTCATATTTTTTGGGAAAACTGGACTGCGGGAGCCTGGAAGTGCAGCTGCCGTGTCCTGTTCTTGCCCTCTCGCCTCACCCTCATTGTAAACAAATGCTCGTGGAGCAGTAATCAGCAGAATCTATCACTACTCCTGCTAGCTGGAAGCTGTTATAACGTATATAGTAACACAGAGCCATAATATACAGCTGTCTATTATATGCATATTGACATAAGTTACCCGTGTCGAACGCCATATTGGTAACACCATGATAGCACAAACTGACCAAGTTCCTAATCAAATTCTGTGCAATAAAATAAGGATGTCTATATACACCACTGATGTGTACTGACAGTCTTATTAGTTCAATAGTATCTGGGTTTTGGATGATTTTTTGGCCTTTTATTGTGTGGCAGCACTCCACTTCCGGCCTTCGTAACAAAAAAATCAGTAAAAAGAAACAATGTGTTGTGGCAGCTGAGGAAATTTTTTTTGTAATTGGACTAATTTAAAGCCAGACGTTTACGTAGTGTGCTGTTTTAATATAATTTTAGAGATGAATGTCAGTGTTTAGTTTTTAAAATCCTGTGTTATGCTGCTACTGCAAGAAATAAATGATCAAATGGTACTTAACGTTTTGTGTTTGTTTTTAATCCGTTCATACTGAGTTTTTTGTAAGATTGGTTATAAATCTGGAAAACATCGAGTATATGTTATTGTTGTTATTGCTGTAAGAAGTGAATTATAGAATGTTGCTGTTGGATTGGTGAAATTGGCTCATTAAGACGTAATGACGATGTAATGAACTCGGCAGACAAGAAGACCGGGTGCTCAGGATTTTATTTTCATTTCTACCACTCCTTAAAATCTCTTAAACATGACAGGTATGTTGCGGTGAGATAGAAAATCATAAGAGGTGGAACATCCAAGCACAAATCAGACATCAAATGTTCCAAAGCAGGAAGCGCTCTGTAACTACATTGAGGAGTACAGCATTTCCAATGTGGATTTGCATGCACAGACAGTAACAAGGCCAAACCTCTTGTGTGTGTGATGATATGTGTGGAGCAACTTTCTATTGAAACCATGAAACCAGCTTTCTTAAGAAGACATATGAAAACCTGGCCACGAAACCAGTCAAGTGTTTCAAGGTAGTTTTGCATAGCTTTAAACAGCAGCAAAATGTGATGAGAAAAACGCAGGTTTCACATAAAGCTAGCCTGCCTGAAATCTCAGGGAGTAATTAAGGCAAATAATTTATCTGATAAAAAAAAAATTGGGAAGCATTGTTCTAAGACAGTGCCTACACAGGGATTTAAAGGTGAAAGACACATGACATGTCAAACAGCTGAGAATGCAGCACTGATTTAGGAAGTCTTGGTTTGCTCACACAGACCCAAACCTATTTAAAATGCTGGATATATTCTGGTTCACCAGGTTTCCACACACAGGAAGCACCTTTTCTCCAGGGGTTTATCTTAACACTGGTTTGACATTTCTTTTCACCACTTTTGATTTCTGAGTTTTCTGGAATGCATCCCTTTCAGTTGCTGTAGAAGTAATCGTGAGAATCTAAACATCATCAGATGGGTGTAAAGAGTAGACATGTGTACATCTTTGTAGCTCCTCCCCTGATTTTTTTCTTGGGATGGCCCACAATTTCAGGCCAGTTGTCAACTTGATCAGATGTTCAAGGTTTTCAAGTCACTTTGCACAGTTCTTCACCTCCTCTGTCTGTTGTAATCGACACTTTCATAGGATATGATCTGGGCGCTAGGGTAAACTCCTCCAGTTCACTGAGCTATGCTCATCTCCACCACCAGAGGAAGCCATAGTCATCTGGCTCCATTGGCAGAGATGATGATGCCACAAAGTTGGACGCACACAATTGTCTAGAAAGTCTAGAATATCTAGAAGTCTTTGTATGCTGCAGCATTAAGATTTCACTTCACTGGAACTAAGGTGTTGAGCCCAAATTTTTTCCAGCATCACAATGCCCCTGGCCAAAGCAAGGACATGGTGTGTTAAAGTTGGTGTTGAAGAACTTGAGTGGCCTGAACTCAACCCCACTGAACACTTGAACACTGAATGAGCAAAATTCCTCATAGCCATGTTCCAAAATCTAGTGGAAAACCTTTCGAGAAGAGTGGAGGCTCTTATAGCTGAGAAAGTTACAGCAACTCCATATGAAAGCCCATGGTTTTGGAGTGGGATGTTCAACAAGCACATATGAGTGTCATGGCCAGGGGTCTACATACTTTTGGCCATCTGTTTATCTATTATAATTATCGTAAGATTTAAATTTCCACGCATTTACAGCAGTAAAGCCCAGGTGTGCTTGCTGTTCACAGAAGCCACAGGTGGAGGCGCTGCACTCCTCTGCTTTGGGTCTCATTTCTACACCATGTTTGTGTCTTGTTTTCTGTGGCGCGGTGACGTTGATGTCCCGCCCTTCCAACGCAGTCATTTCATTGGTGCTAACGGGCTTGTTATGGGAAACATACGTCACTTTTAATCCAGATAAACAAGCAGTAAGAGCGCGAGAAGTCTCTGGACGCGACCAATGGCAGGCGCGTGTGGGCGGATCTCTAGCGCGTGCACAATCACAAACGTCCTGCATAGCCTCATGGTCCCACCAAACACAGGAGCAGGAAGGCAGTGTGCAGTGGGAAAGTGCGTGTACAGCTCGTGGAGGTTAGTGTCCATTTGAGTGCTGTGCATGAAATAAGCAAGGCAGACATCTAATGCGCGCGCGCGCGTGTGTGTGTGTGTGTTTGTGTTTGTGATTGTAAGCAAGTACTGGATGAAAGTGCACACATTGTTGCTGGTGCAAATGTAACTAACACTCTTCCTCGTTACGGAGGTGGAGACATGTTTCATCCTCAGATAATTCAGTTGTATTTAATCTGTGTCCTTTCTGAAGCTGCAGCTGTGCATGTTCTCTAATCATACCGAGTTGCTTTGACTAATTAGTTCAGTAATATTGCTGTTTTGGGCGTGGCTTACATATTCAGTAGTTCAGTACTCAACCCTATGCATATGTTCGGATCTTCAGATCAGATCTTGATTTGAAATTTTTACTCTAAGTCATAGACTGTAGAAGTTATTTGGAAGTTTCCACTTCTTGCAGAAGATGAAAACAACATTCTGCCCTGCCCCTCCTGAAATATGACGATTGCAGAAGATCAGGTTTCTGCATTTCCACAGCACACACTGAAGCTGGAGGCTTGGCTCTGCCTCCTCATGCATGTTGCTTTTCACTTCGCACTGCACCTTGAATGCCAGTGGGCTTTATTTTCTGAATTTAGGGATTTGGTGACCTCTTGTGGAAATGTGTTATTGCAGTGTTGTGTTGCTCGCCCTTGTTTGACTTTATCTGGAAAGTGTACACACACAAGACTGTTATCGTTTATCTCCTTTTTACAGAAGTATCATGAAGTGGCGTGAAGTTAGCTAGGAGAACGTTTCCGAGCTGCAGAATGTGACCTGTATGTAAACCACATTTAAACAGATATCAGTTTCTTGTTGGCAGTGACCTGTGGAGGCACGGAGAGCTTTTTTCAGCCACCTCAGACTGGTCATAACTGACTTCCACTCGAGCGATTAGGAGCCACGTGCAGCTTCCTGCCGTCTGTGGAGAGCTTTAAACATTATGTGCTAGTTTCTGATGAGCAGTTTTGCTTCTGTCAGGGATTTTTTTTTTTCGAAAGTCACGACTTTATGCAGTAATGCAATATTTAGGATTTCACCTGCACAATACTGTGCTTGGGAGGGCCGTATAGAGGGCCATCTCTAAGTGGGGGTGAAAGGGGTGGTCACAGAGGACCCCATGTGAAATTGATGCTGAGATTAAATTCTGTGATCGGCAGCAAAAATACTGAGACCTCTAATGAAATGTTTTTGAAACAACTTCCTTTTTAGTCATTGTAGCTCAAGCACTGATGTTACTCAAAGTGTGCTTTGGCAGGCGACAAACTAAACAGCAAGAGGAGAGTTCACTCGTTCTGCTCCTGCCAGAGGGAGGCGAGAGAGGCAGATATCTCAAACGGTGGGTGAAATATTGTTATAAACAAAAACACGGCAGACCTGTCAGCACGCACGCAAGAAATCGTTGTGTTCTTGATCACAGAGAATAAGGACATCGTCATCATCATCATCATCATCATCATCATCAGTAATCACCTGCTGGACGCTCTGCTGTCCGCTTTCACACGTTTTATTAAAACGTATTACATTTCCAGTTTGCAGTTCTGCACAGCAACGTTTCTGCTAGAGCTGCGCGTATTTTAAGGCGTACACCTGCGTAGTAATGTACCACGCTTACTGATTGTGCTGTGCTCTTACAGGCAGGTAATCTTATGATATTTGAGCGGTGAACTCTGCATCATTACAGGAATAATAATTTATTCACGGCAATTCAAGTCCTTAAGTACCGAAGAAATGCTTAATTTGCCACATTCCCTTACCTGTACTCTAGTAAAACAACTCGGTTTATACAGTAAATATTAATTTTATGTTAAAATGCAATTCCAGTCAAGAGGAAATGATGATAGATGTAATTAAGTGATATTGTCAGGCGCAGGAGTCCAACTGACAGGTGATCCTTATTTATGGTCCTCCACACTGTTGCTATTTTCACTGCCAAGCAAGCTGAGCTGTACCCAGGTACCCATGCTGAATTTGGGTCTTTGCCCGGGTACCATGCAAACAGATCCGTGAAACAGTGGAGTGGAGTGGAGTTAAAAAATAGTAGTGACCGTCTCTTCAAACAACTGCATGCACGTCCTGATTAATGTCTCTGGCCGAAGTCACCCCTGTACCAGCACAAAACTCACTGTTTACCTCGAGCTTACATTTCTTCACTGTGACCCAAGTAAAATGCGCCATCCTGCAGTAAGGACAAATCAGAAATGTCTTCCTATTCACTCTGTTTGAACTCTATATAGGAAACATGTAATGCAGCTAAACATCCTACCGAGTGCCCTTGTGTAGTGTAGAATGACGTATAACGGTTCTTTTGTGGCTTTTGAAAAATCACTTTCTACTGTAATTATCATCACCAGTTACATTTCCAGACCTTGTAACATCAGTTCTTTCCACTAAAGTAATAATAAGGAGGGAAATGCTTGTTTATAAATTGCATCCATGCTGTACGTCACTGCATACTAGTGTCCAAATACGCCTAAAACACGGCTTTGCTCTTCATGATTTCTGCTCCGGTTTGACTGCACCCCAGACCTCCTCACCCGACATCAGCGCCTGACCTCACTAATGCTCCTGTAGCTGAATGAACACAAATCCCCACAGCCACACTCCAACATCTAGTGGAAAGCTTCCCAGAAGAGTGGAGCTTATTATTATTATTATTATTATTATTATTATTATTATTACAGCAAACACAGGAGGAATAAATCTGGAATGAGACGTTCAACAAGCACATATGGGTGTGATGGCCAGGTGTGCACATACTTTTGGCCAAATGGTGTAATTATCTCATTAAAAAGTTCTTAGATTGTGATAATTGTCATGCATTGTGATACTGGAGGTCCAAGGCCAGTGTAAGAGATTTGCAGCATGCCTGACTGCTTGTGTTTTGTATGAGAGCACACAGAATTCTAACAGTGCGTTCACACTAAAGAGCGACGAGCAACCATTTATTTTCCGTGCAAACTCGTGACACGGAGATGTGATTTCAGCAACAAATACGTTTGGTTTTTTTTAACTTTATAGAAATGACGCAGTTAAGCGGTATGAAGCGGTAACGTGACAGATCCATTCAGAGCCTTGAATGATTCCTCTGAGCAATTACAAGGCGCACATGGCACCACATGTATTCATCGACCCCTCACATCTTTAGTTCCTACGTGCAATTAGTTCCTGTGTACTGCTTAACAAGGAAGTAGCAGGGAATGTTGGTGTCTCTGGACAGTGTTTTTAGCACTGCTAATACGAAGCCTGGCACATAACGTACATCAAACAACCAAATTTTTCACTTTATTAAAATATTACAATCCATTTTAAAGGAAAATAAATAGTGTATGGTAGTAAAGTATGTGCTGTAGGCAACATTATGGCCATTACCTTTACTCATCAGAGCTGAAAATGCTGGACAGAAGTGTCACGCCCACAGGAGGAAAAACTACAAGTGACAGGAAGAACGTGTAGCTCACTGGCGTGAAAACAGGGACAGACTATTGCCAGAAATGCTTTGCAAGATTAAAGAAGGCTGTTCATTAAAATGGCTGCTAAAGCAGAAATTAATGGCATTTGCAATGGACTCAGTAGTATACGTTAACCTTTTTAACGATCTGTTTATGGGTTTTTTTTTTGGTAAACCTTGAGCACGGGTTAAAGTCTGCCATCTAATACCTAGATAACACTATACAGTAGACCATTACATCACTGCTGTGCTGTGCTTCTGTATATCTGGGCCTAACCTGAAGAACAATGTTTTAAAACGTTGCCTATCTACATTTATTGTATTTGGCAGAAGCACTTATCCAGACGAACATACATTTATCTTATTTACACAACTGAGCAGTTGAGGGTTAAGGGCCTTGCTCAAGGGCCCAGCAGTGGCAGCTTGGCGGTGCTGGGGATCGAACTCATGACCTTCCGATCAGTAGCCCAACATCCTAACCACTGAGCTACCAGTGTCCACAGTGTCTATCTGCTTTGTTTGCATCGTTTTTGTTGGTAATCAGTGATTAGTGTTAATGTCTGTTAGGTTAGCAAGGTGTGCTTCCTTCCTGGTTCCTGGCTTTAGCTGGTGTGCAGGCCGACGTGCTGCTCAGGTCTGACTGTGATTGCATTACCTGGCAAATCCAAACAACTTGATTTATGTGGAACCATCAGTGTATGTGTGCTGTTGTTATCATTGCTGATAATGACTTGATAAAAACAACCCTGCCTGTGAACTGGCTCTGTAAATACCATAATCCTGTGCTATGAGAATAAGAGGAAGAGGTGTTTTCCCCTGCTGGCTTTTTGATTGGCTGTTAATATTCTGTGGCTCTCTGGTTTAACTGAACTACCGTGACGTCTGCGTGATTTGTCTTGTCTCTGCCTCGCAAGACGCTCAGAATGTTTAAGGTACGTGTTCAGTCATGCCTCTTGTCTGAGGAAATGATTACTGTGGCAGAACGCAAGTTCACGCCCAGCTTCCAGGCGCTTGTCAAAAAAAATATTCAGGGTTTGTTTATTAATAGTTTGAAGAAGTAAAAAGGAGAAGCCTGAATGTAATGCCTCTCTCTGTACAAAAACCCAGCTTAGCACAGCAACAAAACACACTACTTCTATCAAAACGCCACAAACACGTCTCAGAAGTCTTTTCTCAAAACTCCAGCGCTACTTCTTCACTAACGGGAATATTTTACGACTGTAATAACAGCTGGTCTCATTCCCGTAGGTGCACCGTATGATCGATGACATTTTTCTTTAGTTTGGCAGTGTAAACAATTTCCTTTTTAAACTTTTGATTACAAAAGTGTATTTATAGTTATAATTGGTAAAAATATATTCATAGTTTGGTCCAAATCAGTAGCTCGGGCACCTGGGACAAGATGATGGTGTGTCCGGCTGTTAGTTTTTAATCCGTAGCTGTTTGGCTGAC
>CM041004.1:8914210-8979148 GCA_022985145.1 Pangasius djambal
TTTTTTTTTATTATTATTTTTTTTTAATCCTTTCCCCCAATTGTGGTCATTGAGGATAAAATTTATCAGTTCAGTATTGTCCTGTTTAATGAACGCAGAACTTGTGTGAAGCTTCTCCTCCTTGTGTGTATAACAGGCCTCGCAGTGGGCCTTGGCATTGGAGCATTGGCTGAGGTGGCCAAGAAAAGCCTGCGTTCAGAAGAAAAGAATGGTAAGGACAGATTCAAGTGGTGTAGAGAGATTAAAACACAGAGAGACAAGCAGACATAAAGACAGTTAATACCCCCGCTCTGAAAAAATAGATTGGAATCTAAAATGTCTGCAATAAAAGGTTAATGCTAAAGTCTTCTACTGTTTCAAAGGCGCTTTTTGTAGTTTAAAAAGTCAATACTTTTATGTTGATTCTCAAAAACAGAACATAGTATTAAATATGGCTGAAGATTATATATATGTGGGTGTGTATGTATATATGTATGTATATATATATATATATATATATATATATATATATATATATATATATATATATATATATATATATATATATATATATATATATATATATATATTATATATATATTTTTTTTAAATAGAACTACAATAGATAAAGCATTTTACAAAGTATAAGAAGAGATTTCATACACCATGCCTATTGTGTAATCAGGTTCAAGGCTTTACAGCTTTACAGTGAATAGCAGCCTACTGCTGTAGTACAAATTAGTTCAATAAGAGCCTGTGGTTTTCTAGTTCTTTAGCCTGGTTCAGTTTTCAGTAGAGGGAAAACTTTCTTAAGAGAATTTAGCAACACTACAAAGAGTTATTATTATTATTATTATTATTATGTTTTCTCATACTCCACTTCCAAGAGACCAGCAGCTGAAGGGGCAACTAGAAGTCAGATAATAAGACTGTTAATGAGAGTCTGTGACAAAATGTGTTATCTTGGTGAAATGTTTTCACTCCCCAATGATTATTTCTGTTTTCGCTTTATTGCAACATCAAATTTAAGTATATTAGTATGGGATTTTTTTTTCCTACTCGCATACCGTGCGTTTACCTGTGTGCCGTAAAGTTCCTTGTTAGTCAGGCGTTGGTCTCTCCTGCAGTTCTTGTGGTGTTGCACAGACTCTAACAATTCTGTCAAGTTATATTTTAAAAACATATTGTTGAGTATTCATTTGTATGATCTCTCCTCCCAGGAGACAAAAAGGCTGTTTTAGACTCCAGCCCGTTCCTGTCTGAGGCCAACGCGGAGCGCATTGTCAGGACGCTGTGTAAAGTGCGTGGAGCGGCGCTCAAGCTGGGACAGATGCTCAGCATTCAGGGTAAGCGAATAACTTTTGTGTGTAATATTTTTATATGTTACAAAGACCTCACCACATCATAGTCTTGACCACACTCACGATTACTGGCTGTTATGCTTTATGACCCCTGCTCATTTTCACTGTCCTGGCAGTCATGAGTCATCCTTACCATTAAACTCTGCTACTGGCTGCTTACATCACTGGTTGGCACGAGAGTTATTACTGGTAGTCAGACTGGGAAAAGAAGGCCAGCGTTACTGTTGGTTACTTCATGGATTAAAATAAGTATCTTGGACGAGTTACAAGTCTGTGTTTTTGGTAAGATGCTCATTTACAGTGTGCAGATTCAAATGAGATATAACTGTCAGTTATCTCACTTAGGCACCTAAAGTGTCTTAGTTTTTCTGTGTGTGTGGGAAACCGAGAGCTGTACTGTCTCTCATCAGCAGTCATCTTGACGTTTGGCACGAAGACGTCTGACAGTCTGCTGACACATCGTAGCTTCTAACTGATAGGCACTGTTTCTGCAACTAAATTAAGGGACAACTTAGAGACATGGCAGTGGTAAATGGCACATGGCTGGCATTGTCCTTGAACAGTTGTCAGTTAAACTTGGAGAACCGACTTGGCACGGGCTGAGCTTAAAATAAGCCAGCCGTCATGCAGAGAAGCTTGACCTTTCACTCAGAAGTGCTGTGAGGATTGTCAGTTGCTCACAATAAGCACAGATGGCTTGTAATAAACAAATAGCTGAGAGATGCTCACATAAACTGTTTTAAGTCTCTCTCTCAGTCTCTCTTTGCCTCAACTATAAAGGTCATCTTAGATAATTAAAGCAGAATTACCAGCTATTGGTACTTACACTTAGTGTGAACAAACGTATTGCTTTATTCTGACTAAATGAATTGTCTTTGCACTTTTTAATGCTGTTTAAGAAATAGACAGCTGAACAGTAATTATTCTTAACTTTAACCATGATCATAAGGTGAACTAGTTAACAGTGGAACCTGAGCAAAGTAGCAGTTTAGCTTGTAAGCAGTGTTCTTATAGTTTATCTCTCTCCCCACACCCTCCCAGTTACTTCTCTCTCTCTCTTACCTGTATATTCCTCACCCTTTCAGCAGCTCTTGGCAGAGCTCGCAAAACATAAAGAAGCATAAATCAGGATATACGGTCTTGTAGGGGTGTATCGATACACTCCTGTCACGAATCAATTCGATTCACGATACTGGCTTCATGACTTTGATTCTCTGAATATCTTGAAATTTGAATGAAAAATTCTGACTGAAAAGACTCCTTTTTTATTTCTGAATCATAAACAGTGCAAACAATGTAAATTTTTGTATGTATAAAACTAACTAAATAAAAAAATTGCTATGAACAGAGGTAAACAAAATGTACTACAGGTTCACCATATCTTAAAAATAAATAAATAAATAGATTCATAGCAGAAATAGAGCTCCAAAGTCGGCTAAACCGCCTGATTTCCGCAGACTTTGGTGTTGTTTGAAAGCTACTGAAGCACTCTTTTTAACTGTTATAACGTGGTCCCGTAACCATGCGACGTATAATGCGTGTTGGTCGTTGCAGTCTAGAGTTATCAGGTCATCAGACTTCACAAGTGCAGATGATGTCGAAGGCTCTTCATGAAAGAATGTGATCACGTGACCAGTGTGCTCTTTCTGTATTTTAACTCTGTGGGATGTGCAGATTGGGACCTCTGGTGTTCACACAGTGCAACTGCATAATTAATAGAATCGCACATTTCCATGATGCACATGGTCACATTTTTTGCATGGTGTCACAGTGTATTGTTACATCGCTAAAGCCCTGTTTATGCCTGACATGCTCAAGCAAGGCCAGCTCATATACAGCTTATAAACCAACAAAAATATCTGAATATGAATTTTAGATATTTAAATTATGTCACATTAAATAAAATTTTCTTTGTTTCTGTGGTGTATTTAGTAAGATTTGATTTTAAAAAATGTCATGTGATTTACAGGTTATGGTTTTGAGATTTAAAAAAAAATCTGAAACCTAAATATTTTATGTGAATGAGGTGAAACGAGGTGAGGGACAACAAATAAAAACAGTTTTATGTTCTATTCACTCGATGACTAGTTTATACCTCTTGATATAGTATATTATTAGAATAGCATATTAGTGTAGACTGCAGGAATGGGGGTCAGAGAGACCAGCTGGATTAAATATGATCCTTTATGCTAGGTTTAGCCAAAATATTATCCTAATTTCATGGTGAACAGTGTGGTGATTTCAGGAGTATCATACTTACTACTTCTGTTTATCTTGTATTGTTCCTCGTGTTTGTGTTCTAGATAATAAACTTTTGTAATTGTGTAATTCTTGGCAAACAACTCTGGCTGTACTTGTGTTGTCCCTAAAATACCCAGCAGTCCTTTTTGATGCTTGAATAACGCATAATTTGTATGATTAATTGTTTAAATCATTAAAGTTTGTTAGACAGATTTGAAATAAACCTCTGACAAGTCAATCAAACAGAATAATAAACTGTCTATATAAAGGCCCCTGACCGTTACATTACATTCCAGTAACAAGCTTAACATCATAAAGCTGTGTGTATTAACTAAAGGCGAATCCTGAGATATTACACTTCCAACACTTTAACTGAAAGTTTGTTTGGAATCAGTTACATTAAGTTAATAACTAATAAGTAGGAGTCGGATAATTAAGTAATAAATTAATAAACGTTTAATTTTCGCTTATTTCTGTCACCTTTTTTAGGATAGCAGTGGATTAAGTCCTACGAGTTTAAACTTCGTCCTATATTAGTGTGTGTGTGTGTGTGTGTGTGTGTGTGTGTTTCAGTTTTTGATTTTTAATTATTTTTCTTTAAAAACATGTTTTCACATCATTATTATGAACGATTAAGTGTAGATTGATGGGTAAAATGGCAATTATATCCATTCAAAATCAAATTCGCAACACAATAAAGTGTGCAACAAGTAACGGGGTCTGAATACTTTGAATCCACTGAATGTGAGCGTGTATAAGATATCTAGGAAAGGTTTTAGCTAGTTAAACTACACTAATGTTAAATCGCTGCTAAGAGTTAGCTGTTTAATAGGAATAAAAGATGCACCTTTAGATAGAGTGACTTCATTACTGTTCAAATCTTCTATTTTAACTCCATTTAACTCTGTTTCTTCTTCTCCTTTTCACTTTGTGGTCATGAATGCTAGCGTGATGATGTGATTCCTGGATTCGTCACCTGTGGCCTAATTTACGCAAAATCTTTATTTTTGATATTTGAATTTTTTGATATTTGAAGTTCTGACCCATTATTTCTCATTATTTTATTTTGCTTAAGGGCAAATCGTCATGCTAGCAGGTTCAAACCAAAGAAATAAACATTACCAAAATGTATAAAACTTATTAAATATATCGCAGAGAAATGGAACTGAATTTAATGTATATAATTCTAACATATACAACTTTCATATTCGGACACTTTTATCAGCTTCCAAGCTCAATAAACTCAAGGCTTTCCTTCAACAGAAAGGCTCAACAGCTTTTATATTCTAGTGAGTGTACATGTAGGTGTACGGGTAGCTGCTGCGCCTTCACTTTAATTGGTTTCCATAGCGTCATGTGACAATGATGCATGTGAGGAAACTCTATGAATGAATGTATGAGGGATTTGAAAGTATTATATAGCGATAATAAAAGTAGCCTAGAAGCAAAGTGCTTCAGAAGTTAAAACCAGTCGAATGTCCATGGAAGTCCTTTGCTCGCCCAGCAGATGAAGGAAACATCCTGTACATGTCGAACATGCAGTTCCTCAGCACAGTAAACACCAGAGAAACATGAGGTTGGGACAAAGGTCCTTTATCAGCTGTAGTCACTTTTACTACCTTTACCTTTATTACTGCAGCTACTCCCCGGATTCTTCTTCAGATTTAGATATGCGTATTTACACACTATAAAACACGTGTAGTATGAGCAGGTGTTACAAACAAAGTCATTTATATTTCTGTTTTTTTTCCCCTTAGATGATGCTTTCATCAATCCTCACCTATCGAAGATCTTTGAGCGGGTCCGTCAGAGTGCAGACTTCATGCCTATCAAGCAGATGATGGTACACACTGTCTGAGCACAACAACCGCTTCAGTTATATGGTTTAATATATGTACTTTTAGAACATATATTCCATCTGTCTTTCCCACACATCAGATCTCAGAGTTCCTCCACCCATAGATATTAGAAATAACAAAGAAATTTTTATTTACTGGCAGAAAGAAAGAAAGGAGAATACTCTACCGGCATTGGGCAAAAAGTACTTGGACGCTTCTCAGTATCATTGGCAACATGGTATCACCTGTGTGTGGGAAACACTGGAAACACAGAATGTAGTATTTCAGTCAAAACTTACAGAGGACTGTGTATACAATAATCTGTGTACAGAAAGCTCTGAATAATGACCTGGGCCCAAACTGGAGGGACAAACTGGAGATGTTCGAGGAGAGACCTTTCGCCGCTGCCTCCATCGGCCAAGTGCATCTGGCCAGGATGAAGGATGGCCGAGAGGTAGCTATGAAGATCCAGGTGAGGTGCAAGTATTTGAGGGTTAATGGCAAAATGACTGAAAGTTCAGTTGTAAAAATGTGACTTCAAAGTGCAAATCAGTCATAAAGGGTCAGTTAATATTTTGTCAATGAAACAAGTACCCACTGAAAGTGGATGTGAGCCTATGTATTTGTAAGGTTTTGTTATAATGCTTTGTCTAGCCAAGTGATGTGGGGAAAAAAATGTTGAAAAGCTGTTATGAAGTTAAGACTTGCTCTCGCACAAAAGTAAATTCTAAAGAAAGTCAGAGTCGTTATTTGACATGTATGCATTGAAGCGCTTCTGACGAGGCTCAGAAAAACTGCTAACGCGTAACGTGATAAAGCACAAAATATCAGAGGATATCAGACAATATATATACAAATATGTATAAAATATAATAAAGTACATTATAACATAAGGTACCATATAACATTATACAGAATACAAAATAAATGAGGACAAGAAGGTCGGAGGTGTGGAGTAACAAGTAAAGCATGACGATTCGTGGTAACTATCCTAGTAACAGAAACAGGAGCAAGTAACGGCACTAAATATCTCTACAGTTACTGAGACGGTTAAAGAGCAAAGGGACTCAGCGACAGTAAACACGCCGTGAACACGCCGTGAACACGCATGGGCAAACTGCTAGTGGGTATGGACTCGAGACTGTTTAGTATCCTGATCAGCTGTTCTTTAGTCTGGTTGCTGATGAATGGATTTTCCAGTAACGCCTGCCAGATGGTAATTCAGAAAGAAGATTGTGCACTGCGTGGCTGAAAACTTGAAAATGACGTCGAAGCTGTATTTAGAAACATGGCCATGCATGAGCAGGCGGTACAGGAGGGGGCTGAGGAGCCGGCCCTGGGGGCACCGGGCATTGCGGGTGTGATGGTGGTAAATGCAGAGCTGTAACTGATGAACAGCGTTCTAACGAAAGTGTTCATAATCAGATGAAATCCTGTCCACTGTAACCCGCATCATTCCATCAGAGCTTTCCATCATTCCATGCTTTTAAAAATCTGTATACACAGACCATAATCCGTACTGTGGCGTGTATATGTTTCCAGTACCCCGGAGTCGCACAGAGCATCAACAGCGACGTGAACAACCTGATGACTGTTCTCAGCATGAGCAATGCCCTGCCTGAAGGTGATCGTTACTGTCCATTGTATTAAACCATTGTTTTAATGGCCAGGAACGCATCTATGTTTAAAGAGTTCTGTTATTAACTAAAACCCTTTAATTATCCCCATGTTAGTGAAATGAGTGAATTGATGATGCTGTTTCCTTCACTGTCATGTTGATGGTTCATTATGCACTTACATAGCTGTGATGTTTTGCAGACTTTCTAACTGAGGAGACGCATGATCCTATTTTTAGTTTGCATTCTTTAAAAGTTCAAATGTGTTGGAAACAGCTCTGAAGAGCATGAAGAGCATGTGTGCCTGTGTGTTTAACTGAGAAACTAACAGATCCAATATGATTTAGTTAAGTTTTCTTTAGTTTATTTAAGGCCTTTTCAGCATTTTAAAAGGCACTTAAATGTATTTTTAAAAGTAATTCATAGTTAGTTTAAAAAGTTCCCTGTGTCTTCGTTTACTGACATATCTCTTCTTCTGCGACTGCCTGTGTTTGTCTGCATAGGTCTGTTTCCAGAGCACTTGATAGATGTGATGCGGCGAGAGCTGGTCCTGGAGTGTGATTATATCCGGGAGGCCGAGTGTGCACGCAAATTTAAGTGAGTTACCTGGCAGGAGATCTTGCTTCTCTGTTAAATTCCGACACTGAAATGCCCAGAAATTGGGTGACTTTCGTTGCCAAACATGGAGGAACTTGGTTATAGACTAAACTACAAATTATGTGTAGCAAAGGTTTATTAAATGTAAAATGTAGCAAACATCCTTTAGATGTCGAGAGGGTCTTTCTCTTGTGGTTTGAGGTTGAGTTAGCTTGTTGGTGCTCCTTGTAGATGGTGTGTGCTGGGGTTATTTTTTTATTAGTAGTATTATTTCTGTTTATGGCCTTACCATATAGTTTATGACACACACAAGGTTTGGCACTGGTGGCATCTCCACAGCTTCTAGGAATGTACATGGTTTAGGGCATCCTATTAAACGACAACAAGTAGTTTCTCATCTGAAATGATTGAAAGCAGATCTAGTTTTTCTTCAGGAAACACACATTTCTCATCCTCATCAATCCAAACTTCGAGTTAACTGTCAAGTGTATCAGGCATCCATTATGTTATTCTTTTTAAAATGAGAACATGTTTTCATTTTATTTAATTTGAAGCAGATCTACATTCTTTTCAGTAAGGTTTTTTTCCTTTACTTCCTGATACCTAACAAAATATAATTATAGAGGGGAATTTCAATTGTTATTTAGCTCCTTATCTGGACAGGCTGTCCTAAAAGTCCTCTTATCTCTGCAAGGCGGCATCTTCCAACGTTACCAATACCAAATATCATAATATATTCATATTACACTTGCTCATGTGATGTCCTTCCCAGAAAGATTTATAGCTGACATTGTAATTCTCATTTATTTATTGATCCAAACTTTATAATGTACATAAATTTGAAGCTTGATGATTTCATAGTTTTCAGGAACTAGAGAACACACACTCACAACTTGAAAAAACTTACAGAACTTCTCTCTTAAAATCTGATTATAGTAAAATCTTGCGTTTGAGGGATGAGTATAAATTCGTTCTTAGTAAGTGGGTTGAATTTTTTAAATTATTTTTATTAAATAATTTTTAAAACAGAAACTTTTTGAGCATCCCAAAACTTTCAGGTGCTGCTAGAAGTCCATTTACTGAGGCAGACGTTCCTGAAGGTCCTTTCCGTCCCGTAAAGCTGTTGGACCTGATGGTTATCTGTGAATTTTACAAAGATTTTGTTTGCCTAAGCTGACTCCCTTGAGTTTGAGAATGTTGGTTGAAAATAACTCCATGGCTGTTTATTTGAGGCAAATATACAGTCACTGAGCACTTTATTAGGAACACTCTACTAATACTGGGCACACCATTACACCACCTCCATCAGCCGGGACTGTTGACACAAGGCAGGTTGGGTCCATGGATTCTTGCCGTTGGCACCAAATTCTGACTCTACCATCTGTATGCCTCAGCAGAAATTGAGATTAATCAGACCAGTCTATGTTTTTCCAGTTTTGGTGAGCCTGTGCTCACTGCAACCTCGGATTTCTGTTCTTGGCCGACAGGAGTGTAACCCAACGTGGTCTTCTGCTGTTGTAGCTTTTCTGCCTCAAAGATTCAACATGTTGTGCCTTCTGAGGTGCTTTTCTGCTCACCACAATTGTGTTTGGTTATCTGAGTTACTGTAGCCTTTCTGTCATCTCGAACCAGTCTGGCCATTCTCTTGCCCTCTCTCATCAACTAGACGTTTCCATCCACGGAACGTTATTGCACCATTCTGAGTAAACTCTACAGACTGTTGTACGTGAAAATCCCAGGAGATCAGCAGTTATAGAAATACTCAACCCAGCCCGTTTGGCACCAACAACCATGCCATGGTCAAAATCACTGAGATCACAATTTTTGGATGATTGTGAACGTGTGAACGTTACCCGAAGCTGCTGGTTGTATCTGCATGATTGTATGCATTGCACTGCTGCCACATGATTGGCTGATTAGATAACTGCATGAAGGAGTAGGTATGCAGGTGTCCTAATAAAGTATTTAGTGAGTGCATGTCTCATATTAAAGACGGGAAATTATGCTGCTCATCCTGCTAAATTTGGATCCATTTCTTTGTTGAATTTTGACTAAAATTTTTTTTCAAGATTTTAGCACATAGATCGGCTAAACATATACGGTCCCCTCTGAAAGTATACGGCAAGACAAATTCTTTTGTTTTTGCTATACACCGAAGACTTTTGGGTTTGATATCAAAAGATGAATCTGAGACAATAGATCAGAATTTTAGCGTTCATTTCCTGACTTTCCTGCCTGTTGAATTTATTGCTCGATATGTAGCCATATCACTGAGAGCCTCATATCCAGCAGAATGATGAAATATGCTCAAAACATATGAGCAAATTGTCATACAAAGCCGAAGAGATATGAACTAGGATGGAGAAGAAGGCCAGAGTGAATTTTACGCTTTTTATATTCATTAACAAATGAAAATGGAAAGTCCGTAGCTGGGGTATTATAGATAAACCCCCGTAACCACCTGCTATAAATAACTCTTACGTTACTTGGAAGAGCTGTGTGTTTTTTTTCACAGAAGTGTTGGGTTTCGATGCCCTGATGCCAAGCAATACCAGCATGCGGCGAGGTCGTAAATATAGCTGAATTTGAAATCAGATGTCGACAACAAGGGCACTCGGTCGTCGCCGTCTTTCAGCTTTAGTTTAGACCACTACATTTGATGACTGTGGATAAATGAGTGATAAATGAGTTTACATTTTACACAGTGCCCTGCACTGTGCTGTTGTACACGGGTTATGTGGCCAGGCGTCAGGTAAAGCTGGACAAAGCTAACATGGGTCGGTAGAGTGCTGGCTTCTGAGTCACTGAGCATAAAGCCCACAGCAGACTGACTGAAGAGTCTGGGCCGCTCTGGGAATGGGCCGCTCTGGGAATGGGCCGCTCTGGGAATGGGCCGCTCTGGGAATAGCCCTGTGTTTGCAGCACAATTTGTAATTTTGTGGTATTTAGTGTTTCTACCAATTTTGTAGGTTTCATGTATTTACATCTTTCTAAAATACAAAACAGAAATATGTGGTTATAGGATATTCTGTCTGCAGTTAGATTTTTTTAACACACAAAAGATTTCCCAGTCAGTGATTTTAACCATGCACTTGAGCTACATGGCACATACGGTATGGATTGGCCTGTTTCTGCACCATTATTTTAAGATGGGGTTTTTTTTGTTTGTTTTTGACAGGAAGCTCTTGAAAGATCATCCCTTCTTCTATGTGCCTGATGTGATTGACGAGCTGAGCAGCCAGCACGTTCTTACCACTGAGATGGTGCCCGGCTTTCCTCTGGATCAGGCTGAGGGACTCTCGCAGGAGCTCAAAAATGAGGTGAGCTCTGAGTTATGGACAGTTTCTTCAGTGTATTTTTTTTTTTTAAATGATGGTAACATTTGTCCATTACATGATACTCGTTATGCCTACAGTGTAGTGTGTTCATGTCGAGGATCATGTACAGCTTGATTTTTACTCGCCCATATGAATGATTTCTTTTGTTTATTCATTAATGTGTATGTACAGTTATCTACGGGCAACCTCAGAATTATTGGCATAATTCAAGAAATTATTATAATAATTAATACTTTTCAGTCTACTTGGAAACACTAAATTATTTTAACAAATTTAATTTTTTTTGTCTGCCTCAAACACACACACACACAATTATTGGCACCCCTAAGAATATTTAAAATAAATGCAATCCAATTCTATTTAAAAAGTTTTTAATTGTTCTTATAATTACTATTTTGTGTAAAAAAAAAAAAAAAAAAAGATTTTAATTAAAACTATTTAAACTCAGAGCACCACAAAATAGCAGTAATTACATGTGCTATTTATTTAAGTATTAATTTTGTACACTTCCATGAAGGGTGTATAATTCTGCCGGCGGAACAATCTGTGAGGCAGCTGGTAAAGAAAGCAGATTAAATCTACTTTGAGTCTGAGAATGTTTCAGAGTAGATGAAGCCATTTCTACAATCAACAGCAGAAAAATCTGATGGGAAAAGATTTTTAACACCTTGTCACTTTGTATGAAGTATAGAGGTGTGCACAAGACTGTGTTTTTTTTTTTATTTTAAATCCTACTCCTACCTGAAGTAATTCCTCAGACAGTATTTTTTTTTCTTGTTCTTTTAAGCTAAATAAAATTTAAATATAATCGTTTCACTGTGGCAGAACGAATTCCACCGTGACCAGTGCTGTGAGGAAGGGCTCTAGTTTAGCGTGAGATGCAGTGGCTCAGCTCAAAGAGGAGTTTCCGCACCGCAGTACACACTCTTAGTTTCAGAATCGGCTATTTCAGCTGAGCCAGCAGCTCGTCCACACAAGCGCATTTTGTAGAATTGGCATGTTATTAAATAATGTCATACACAGATTTATTATTCTGCACATTTATTGCACCAATTTGTTTACATTTGTCATTAACAGTGTAGACTAAAGAAGCACTGAATTCGGAAATTTGGAGCGTGTGTATGGCTGTTAACTGAAGTGCAGTGTGATGCATTTCAGCCTAAAATGGTAATACCCTGCAACAGTTTTTGCTTTAACTATGGACTACTCGAGTACTCAACTACTTTTTTCAATTGCTGGTAGACTATTAAAATTAGTAGTCATGCAACCCCTACTGTAATGTAATACCCTGGTTATTTATATGAAATCAGTACTTTGGCATGAAGCCCGTTACGTTAACGCACAGCTAGTAAAGATCTGTCAATTTATTATTAGTTTTTATATATAAATAATAAACTATCAAATCAATAACAGTAACTTGTGTAACTGCTGCATGTTGTAGATCAGGATATGACATCTAACCTGTTTTTATGCAAAATATTTTGATGTATTTTAACTTCTGTAACTCCGCTTGATCCACAGTACACTTCTCATATCCTGCAGCCTGTGCGTCCTGCGTCCTGCGTCCTGCGTCCTGCGTACTGTGCTGTGACGCCACCTGACAGTGTTCTTTTGTTAATAATAGACACGCTTGTTTATCATTGCGGCCTCGAACTATAAATGTTTGTTTATGTCTTATATTTTTCAGATTTGTAAGAACATTCTGGTTCTCTGCCTGAGAGAGCTCTTTGAATTTCAGTACATGCAAACAGACCCCAACTGGTCCAACTTCTTGTATGACCCACAGACCCACAAGGTACTGAATCTGATGGTTATTGTGGTTTTAATGAGCTGATATTAAGCATGCATTCTAATAGCCTTCTTCACTGTTCTCTCAGTTTTTACTTTGTATAACGTTCTTTCAGTGTAACTGTTCTGCTGATATGGCCCTGTGAAAGAATTCATTCTTAGAAATCAGGCTCTGTAATTCATGATTTTGTATACAGATTGCATTGTTGGACTTTGGTGCAACTCGAGGCTTTGATGAGACTTTCACAGACAACTATATAGAGGTAGAAGAAAAATCAATTTGTTAAGAGTTTCTTGATTATAAATGATGATAAATTACTGCACGCGATTGTATGTTGGTTGTATTGAACAAGTGATTTTTAGAGAGTGTTCGTTGTAATAGATCATTAAGGCAGCTGCAGATGGGGACAGAGAACGAGTTCTGAAGCACTCAGTAGATATGAAGTTTCTCACTGGATTCGAGTCTAAGGTAGGAACACACTCACTAAGATACGAAGGCGGTGTAGGACAACAGACCGTGTCCACTGTAATTAAAACACTTCATCAGTATCAGTCATATAACAATTTTTAACATAATCTACCAGTAGATGCAGGCAAAAGTCAATTGCTTCTGGAGAAAAATCTGTTATGCTTTTCATTTCACATTGTCTTTTATCTGAGAGGTTTGAATATGGCAGAAGCACACAGATCATTTTTGGAATTTGATGATTATTTGCAAAAACACAAGCATTTTTCTGGCACTTTAGAAAGGAGCGATGGCCTTAGTTAAACACTCTGTCATGTACACTTCCATCACACTTAAAAGTGCAGGCCTGAGCATCTTAATACAAGCTCTAACTCCACACGCTGACTCAAGCCTGGATATGCATGTGTATCCATAGGCTATGGAGAAAGCCCACGTGGATGCAGTGACGATCCTGGGTGAGGCGTTCGCCTCAGACAAGCCGTTCGATTTCGGTGCTCAGAGCACCACAGAGCGCATCCACAGTCTGATCCCAGTCATGCTGAAGCAACGGCTCACGCCTCCTCCTGAGGAAACCTACTCGCTTCACCGCAAGATGGGAGGCTCCTTCCTTATCTGCTCGCGCTTAAATGCCAAGCTGAGCTGCAAAGACATGTTCCAACAGGCTTACAGCAACTACTGGAGCAAGCGGCAGAAGGCGTCCGGCCAGTGAGTGACTGCATGTGGCTGATCGTAGGCCACCATGTCATGAGATTGGACAGGCCAGTGGCGCAGCTCAGTAACAAATATAAAAAGATTTTTTAACACTTTTTAGGCTCACCCTACCTGCTGAGCCTGAATCATAGGTACAGTTTATTCTGTTTTAGGGAGAACATTGTCCATAATTATGTGGCTCGTCCTCTTTTGACAGCATTTCTACGCTGTCATTCAGGTGTATCTTGTAACTATGTGTAATGTGCCTATGCAACAGTATAACCATGTGAATTGGTTGCTTCTAATGACAGGGATATTTTACTGTAAAAGAGAATACAGTATAAGTAGATAGAGTTGCAGAAAGTTGTATATTTGATAACCATACCAGCAGGTTGTATATCTCATTTCCTGAATCACTTTTGATTTTTGTAGCTTATCTCCAGACCATGCATAGGCATATATAGTTTTTTTTTTTGTTTTTTTGTTTTTTTTTAAATGTCTGATTCTTGCACAAAGATAAAGTCAGGACCAGGCCAAGGCTCTACAGAGGGGAAACTTTTGATGGCTATCAACAATCTTTTGTGTGTTACAGTATCCTCCATACGCACAGATTTGGCCAGTAGTTTAATATCAAAAATCTATTTTTGTACCCTTAAAAATTTGCAAGTGTTTATCTTTTGATAATTTTGCAGTGATTTAACATTTTCTTGAAATATTAATTGATGAGGCTATTTTGGTATAGTGACAGTATCTGTATTATGAGATGTAACTCAGATTTGCATGCATTAACTAAAAACACCATTACTGAAAATCCTGTATCCAAATTTAGCTGTTTTGATTTTGATGCCGTCATTAATTTATAAATGACAAATTATTGTGAGTGCTGCAGATTTTTGATGTGTGATGTATACGTGGTAAATAATGTGCCTATAATACTGAGAATAATTCAGTTTTTAGTATAAACTAAACTTGATAGGCAATCAGTTTTTAGTATTTTTTTTTTTTCAGTGGTATTCATAAAAAAAAATCTTGTGATAAACTTGTTAACATATCATAAGAAAAGATTCCTATGCAAAGTATGTGAGTAGCTTGTGTTTTATTACACGCTTCCCCTGTGTACGCACAAGACAGGTATAGACTTTCAGAAAGCATTAAATGTAAACAACAGGGCTTTCGACAAGCTGTAATGTTCATAAAGTGCATGATAGCATGGCAGAAATGAAAAGAAGAGTTCAACACAAGTCACACCCTAGTTTTTACAAAACTGACAATAAGATAAGTAACACAACACACACACATCTAGAGAGGGAGGCCAGTCAATCATCTGTCTGGGTCCCTTCATAGAGACAGTTGTCATAGTAAATATAATAGATTTATTAACTATTTTTTATAGGGCTAATAGATTGAAGTAGTGATTCGAATTCAATCAGAAATAAGGATAAAGTTGGTCACCATTTAAGACCTGTCAGTTTTACAATGTATGGTCCCCTCTGAAAATACTGGAAGAGCAAGGCCAATTCATCCAGACATTTGGGTTTGAGATCAAAAGACATATGAGATGATGGATCAGGATTTCAGCTTTCATTTCCTGATATTTATATCTAGACATGTTCAACAACATAGAACATGGCACCTTTTGTTTGAACTCGCCCATTTTTCAAGTGATCAAAAATATTGGAACATGTGACTGACAGGTGTTTCTTGTTGCCCTGTTAGATTGATTGTTTAAACAATTAAGAGCTCTGAATGTCTGCTCTTGGATTGAGCCCTGGGTTTCACTTGTTGTTAAAAAGGATAAACCAACATGAAGACCAGAGAGCTGTCTATGGGAGAAAAGCAAGCCATTTTGAAGCTGAGAAAAGAAGGGAAATCTGTCCGAGCCATTGCACAAGCATTGGGCATAGCCAGTACACCAATATGGGATGTCCTGAAAAAGAAAGAAACTGCTGGTGCACAAAATTGGTGTCAAACTACTCAGGGGTTTCTCTTCCTCAAAGGTAATTCAGATCATATTTTACATTTACAGCATTTAGCCGGCCCACTCTCATTTCAGATAATTTGCATAATATGCAAAACCTAATTCTGTGACTAGTCCTAGGATTTTGGGCCTAATCTCACAGAATTGGTCTCAAAATAATCCAAATACCCAAAACAGGTGTAACTCAGGAGTGGTTGTACGGATTCAGATGAAAATTGAAAGCTAAACACTGGTGTTACATCAGTCATGAACAATTCACCACCACAGCACCAGAGGGCACCCTCCCCCAAGTTTTAGTTCTTCTTTGCTTGTGATTTTCATTTCTTATCACTTGCCATATAACCACATGGACACTCGCACACTTTGCGAAGCCTTATAGATTGTCATGTTCAATCTAGTGAGTTCTTATTTTAGTTAGGATGTTAAAGCTGATGCCTTGTCCCATTCGTATGAAAGTGCTCAAGTAAAACTCGTGACACCATTTATACTTCAGTCCTGTTTTGTAGCACCTGTACACTGGGAATTGATGGATGGTATCATCAGAGAGTAAGGTGAAGAGGCGGTTCCATCTGAATGTTCACTTACAAACACCTACGTGCCCCAAACCACGAGAGAGAATGTCCTCCAGTGGGCACACATGAGCTCAGGACACCCAGACATGGAGCTTTGGTGGAGAAACCTAGCTTCAGTATAGTAGTGTAGACAGGTTTGTCAAGGCATGCTCACTTTCCCAAAGGCTCTCTTGAACCCTTACGACTCCCATACAACTTTAGTCACATATAGCTCTCGATTTTATCACTGACCTCCGACTGTCACCAGGCAACACCACCATGTTCACGATCATAGATCGATTATCTAAAGCCTGACACTTAGTTCCACTACCCCAACTCCCAACTGCTATGGAAGCTGAAGAAGTAATATACAAATATTGACCATGATTATTGGAACTGTGTTTACTTTGTGAATAAACCTCTTGCACATGGATCTTAACTACCCTCTTGAGTCTACTTTGTTACAAGTGATTTCTGAGGATGTCTGCAAAGAGAGGGGTGTGATCACCCATAGGGGGCAGGATTCAAATCAAATAACTGTTTCTCATTTTTGCTTAAGTCTGAGCTGAAATCTGGTATACAGCGTCATTGTTATAATCTGTAAGTGTACTTCTAATGATGACTGGGTTACTCAACAAAAATGGCCTCCATTAGCCACCAGCTTTCAGCAGACATTTTACAGAGTTAGAAGTGAGCTACTGTCTTGAGCCTTGAAAAGTATACAGTAATAATGTGGTGTAAAATTGAGGTCTTCTTTTACATAATGTTAATGGTCTAGGCACTTAATCAATTTCATGGCCTATGTGACAAAAGCCAGAATTGTAAATGTTGTTGAAGTGCCATTTAGGTATTATATGTTTGACAAAGTACCTATGGATTCTATTTTCAGTTTCAGTTCACTTTAAAGACCTATTCAACAGGTGATGCAGATGATCCATTTAAATGTATAGGACCATACAGAAAATTCTACTGAATTTTACTTTCTAAATGTTAAAGTACTAATAAAACTGCATTTGCAGCCTTGTTTTACATAGCATTAATGGACTATGGAGTTATGGGGCTAATAATGGAGCTAATGACTATGGAGCTAATAAATACAAGGTGCAATATTATATTCAAGCATTAGGTTATAAATTGGCATAAACAAGTATTTCTGATGTCTTTATTTATATTCCACATTTCATATGTTAATTTATTAAAACAGTGCATTCAAAGCCACAATACTATAAGGTTTAGCTGACTTTCAGTCAGCTTTCTTGTAATATATTTACTTTTTGTGTGTCTGTAGTGCACTATTACTTTTTAGCAAATTAATTGTCACGTGGAACATTAGTGGAACAAAATAATAATAATAATAATAATGAGGAGGAGGAGAAGAATTACTATAATTATTTTTGTTGTTGCTAAAACTGACTAAACCTGTACTCGGTAATATAGTAAACATACATACATGTAATTATAGATACATACATACATATAAGATTATAATTACTATAAATGTAGAATGTGCAATATCATATTGCACTGCAAGATGACAGCATGCGCCTATAAATCTGAATAAAAGTTCTTTGACCCCCAGTGATTGCTGCTCTGCTTGTGGCTATATTTTTCAGATTATGTGTTTGTGGCTATATCTTCCTTTTGAAATGAATAGAAGAAGTTTTTTGGAAGGTTGTGCAGACTGAACTGTAAGCGATACAGACATGAAGCTATCAGTTTTCAGTGTCAGTATGTAGCACTCACTCCCACTACTTAGGAAAGAAAGATGAGCATGATTGGCCTAATGGTGGCGCTGTAGCACAGCACACCATGGTATGTTTTAGCCCATACCGTATCTTGAGAACTGTGAGGCCTACAGACAAAATTCTGAGGCCCCCAAAATTCTTTAGATTTTTAGTTAATTTGCAAGATATGCAAAATCGTCTTTTGTGAATTTGTCCTAGGATTTTTGTCCTATTTTTTTTATTATTTTTTTTTTGTAAAAAAAAAAAAAAAAGGTGTCAAATTGCTCAGCAGAGTTTGAAACTCAAAAAGTGTCAAACAGATGTTGAGATTTTTAAACAATGTGGCTGCCACTTGCCAATCAATTATAATGGGTCGAAGCCCGTCTACATGCAAATTTGTAAGGTTGACAAAACATGGCCATCTATCACAGGGCCAATCAGATTTCAGCAAGCATTTGACTGATAAGGTTACAAAAAGTCATCTTCAGAAAACTTGAATGGTAGGTCCCTCTTAGCACCTGTAACTGTAACTATTGCAATATCACTCTAAGTGGCCAATGGGGGCACTATCTATGCTTTTGCACTTAAAAGCAAGTGCAAATATACAACCCCTGGCAAAAATTATGGAATCGCCACACTTAGAGGATGTTCACCCAGCTTTTTTACTTTATAGCAAACAAACCAATCACAGATATGACACAAAAAAGGTTTTGTTCAATAGCTTAACATTCTGGTTTGTGAAACATGCATCAAAAAAATTCACTGACTTTTTTTTTATTTTTATTAATGGCATGTCATTTTCCAAATCAAGTAGAGGAAAAAAGTATGGAATCACTCGATGTTGAGGAAAATATTATGGAATCATCTTTTAATTTCCATTTCTAAAACAAATACCGGGACACGTTTAAACATGCTAATTAGTCAGCAGTTAAAAGGGAGTGCCTACACACCTTAACGAGCTGTTGGACTTGACTAATTGAAAGGAAACATGGCTCCAACGAGAGAGTTGTCAGTTGAAACATTGGAAAGGATTATAAAACTCCTTCAACATGGAATTTCAACACGGAGTGTGGCCAAAGAAGTTGGTTGCTCCCAGTCAGCTGTGTGTAAAAATTGGGGCAAATATAAACTTAATGGGAAGATTATAAAAAGAAAACAGCAGACTAAGGAAGACGTCTTTATATGAGATATGCCTTGAAAATAGAAAATGCACAACAAAACAAATGGAAAAACCAATGGGCGGAAACAGGAGTCAGTGCCTGCGACAGAACTGTAAGAAACCGGCTGAATGAAATGGGATTTATATATAGAAAAGCCGAACGAAAACCAGCACTAAAACCTAAACAGAAGAAAACAAGGTTACAGTGGGGTAAGGAGAAGCAATCATGGAGTGTGGATGATTGGATGAAAGTGATATTCAGTGATGAATCACGAATCTGCATTGGCCTAGGAGATGATGCTGGAACTTTTGTCTGGTGCCGTTCTAACGAAACATATGAAGACGACTGCCTGAAGAAAACAATCAAATTTCCAAACTCATTTATGACATGGGATTGCATGTCAGGTAAAGGACCAGGGGAGGTGGCAGTCATTACCTCAGCAGTCAATGCACAGGAGTACACTGAAATTCTGGACACTTTCCTCATTCCATCCAAAGAAGATAGGTTTGGTGGTGATGAAGTAATTTTTCAGGATGACAACGCATCGTGCCACAGAGCAAACAGTGGTAAAGCTTTTCTTCAGGAAAGGCATTTCAACTCAATGACATGGCCAGCAAACAGTCCGGATCTCAATCCAATTGAAAATTTATGGTGGATATTAAAAAAAACTGGTCCATAATAAGGTTCCATCCTGCAAAGCTGATCTGTCAACTGCTATTCGAGAAAGCTGGAACCAGACTGATGGGGAATATTGTTTTTCATTAGTGAAGTCTATGCCTCAGAGAATTCAGGCTGTCATAAAAGCCAGAGGAGGAGCAACAAAGTACTAATTGTGTTTTTTTGTTGATGATTCCATAATTTTTTCCTCAACATTGAGTGATTCCATACTTTTTTCCTCTACTTGATTTGGAAAATGACATGCCATTAATAAAAAAAAAATGTCACTGAATTTTTTGATGCATGTTTCACAAAGCCAGAATGTTAAGCTTTTGAACAAAACCTTTTTTGTGTCATATCTGTGATTTGTTTGTTTGCTATAAAGTTAAAAAAGCTGGGTGAACATCCTCTAAGTGTGGTGATTCCATAATTTTTGCCAGGGGTTGTATTTGCTTGCTTTTAGGTCTGGATGTAATTGGACAATGACAGAGTTTTTGTGATTTTGCCTTTATACACCACCACAATGGATTTGAAATAAAACAATCAAGATGTGATCGAAGTGTAGACTTTCAGCTTTATTTTAAGAGGCTCCACAAAAAATATGGCATTTACCATTTAGGAATTACAGCCATTTTTAGCAAAGTACCTCCATTTTCAGGGGCTCAAAGGTATTTGGACAATTGACTGACAAGAAGTTAACTGACCAGGTGCGGTCCATTCCCTCGTTACTTCAAGACAAATGAAGCAGATAAAAGGTCTGGAGTTGATATCAGGTATTGAGTTGGCATTTGGCAGCTGTTCGACTGGAGCTACCAATATGAAGTTCAAGGAGATCTCAACGCAAGCGAAGGAGGCCATCATTAGGATGAAAAAACAAAAGAAACCTATCAGAGAGATAGAAAAAACTTTAAGAGTGGCCAAATCAACAATTTGGTACATTATTAAAAACAAGGAATGCACTGGCGAGCTCAGCAACACCAAAAGGCCTGGAAGACCACAGAAGACAACTAAAGTGGATGATCGCAGAATCTTTTCCTTGGTGAAGAAAAACCCCTTCACAACATCAACAGAAGTCAAGAATACTCTGGAGAAGGTAGGCGTATCATTGTCAAAATCTACAATCAAGAGACGCCTTCATGAGTGTAAATACAGAGGGTTTACAACAAGGTGCAAACCGCTGGTAACATTCAAGAACAGGAAAGCCAGATTAGACTTTGCCAGAAAACATCTAAAAAAGCCTCCCATGTTCCGGAATAAGATTCTTTGGACTGATGAAACCAAGATTAACTTGTACCAGAGTGATGGGAAGAGAAAGGTATGGTGAAAGAAAGGAACAGCTCATGATCCAAAGTATACCACATCATGTGTCAAACATGGTGGAGGCAGTGTTATGGCATGGGCATGTATGGCTGCCAATGGAACGGGCTCACTGGTGTTTATCGATGATGTGACTGCTGACAGAAGTAGCAGGATGAATTCTGAGGTGTTTAGGGCTTTACTCTCTGCTCACATTCAGCCAAATGATACAAAACTGATAGGACGCCGCTTCACAGTGCAGGTGGATAATGACCCTAAACATACTGCGAAAGCAACTCAAGACTTTTTGAAGGCAAACAAATGGAATAGTCTTCAATGGCCAAGTCAGTCACCTGATCTCAACCCAATAGAGCTGCTTTTCACTTACTGAAGACAAGACTGAAGGCAGAAAGACCCACAAACAAGCAGCAACTGAAGGTGGCTGCAGTGAAGCCTGGCAAAGCATCTCCAGGGAGGAAACTCAGAATTTGAGTTTTGAGAACATGGGCTCCAGACTTCAGGCAGTCAAAGGATTTTCATCCCAGTATTAAAATTATGGTTATATTTACAATTATGTCACTTTGTCCAAATACCTTTGAGCCCCTGAAAATGGAGGCACTTTGCTGAAAACGGCTGTAATTCCTAAATGGTAAATGCCATATTTTTGTGGAGCCTCTTAAAATAAAGCTGAAAGTCTACTTGAAGTACACTTCAATCACATCTTGATTGTTTTATTTCAAATCCATTGTGGTGGTGTATAACTACAAAATCACAAAAACTGTCATTGTCCAAATACTTCCAGACCCAACTCTGTGTGTGTGTGTGTGTGTGTGTGTGTGTGTGTGTGTGTGTGTGTATATGTATATATATATATATATATAGTATATTACCTAAAATATGGTGTGTAGTGGAGATTCTTTGTTCTCTACATTCATTTGCTTATGCTGTACCTTTTGGAGGATTCAGCCCAGCCTAAGTTGGCATGGTGACAGAGGATAGTTTCAGCTACCTAGCCAACAGATTCCACTTTGCTCTGATTCTTTGGGTCATGCCAATTTCAAAGCATATTATGATGTAATTTCTGCCATATTAGATTTTGTGCCATGTTGAATTTTTTTAAAATCATTTCTTTCACTTATACTTCCTGTCACGTCAGCCAGAAACTCCACGTCCCAAAACACATCACGGCCTACAACCATGGCCACCATGGACTACTATCCCCAGCACAGCACTCCACCATCACATTCACAGGCACCCAAGTTCTAATCATGCACACCTGATCCCAATCACATTTACACCCTTTATATATGGACTCTCGCCTCAGACTCAGTGTGCTCATTCCTGACATACCAAATCTTGTGTTTTGTGCCTTGCTATTCTGGTTTTTGATCTTGCTTTGCTGCCTAGTTTTTGAATTTTTGGAATTGCCCACCTAATATTGTTTGCTGACTTTCACCTGACTTACTGCCTGTTCTTGTTTTGGTTTTTGCTTCACTTTTTGGATCTGTTTGCCAATGTCTTTAATAAAAACACTAGCCTGCATTTGCATCTGCCTCTGCCTCTGTCACATGACAGATTACTTCTCCAAACTCATGGATGCAGCAGGAGCTGTCATTTTGTGACGGTGCAGCCTATTTTGCCAACACTATTACCTGAGGAGGAACCTTTGCTAGTTTGAGGTTTACTCTGCACAGATGGTATCATACTTAACTTACTTAGTGTGCATGCAAAGGGGATATTATAATTCAGCAATAAACTGCCCCAAAACCCCAGCCATTTCCCCTTAACAAACATATTCACAAATATTTACAAATACAAAACATTTACCAAATTGTCCATAAATAGTAGAGTCTCTGTCTCGTGATGAATTGGAATAGTCTCACCAATTTAATTCAATTCAATTCAATTTTATTTGTATAGTGCTTTTAACAATGGACATTGTCACAAAGCAGCTTTATGGAAATAAATACATTCAGGATATAAATTTTAAATGTATGAATTTATTCCTAATGAGCGAGCCAGAGGCGACGATGGCAAGGAAAAACTCCCTGAGACGATATGAGGAAGAAACCTTGAGAGGAACCAGACTCAAAAGGGAACCCATCCTCATCTGGGTGACAGATAGTACAATTATAAATAAATCCCTTCTATAACTGTGTACTACATGGACAAATAGTGCAAATGTGTAACCAGGAAATTCATTACAGTTTTCACATGAAGTCTGTTTTGTTGAACTTATCCAGTGTTCACTGATGGAGACTTGAGCGCAAAACTGTTTGTGGCAATAGCAGTTATAGTCCTAAGCCATCATAGCATAACTGTTCATATGAATTGTGGTCCAAAATTGTGGTCTTCGTGGTTTATAAGTGGAACCATCGTCAGTAATCTCAATGATCTTCAAACTGTCCATGTGGGGCCATCCTCAGCAACAACGAGTGATTTCTAATTGATGAGAACTCCAACCAGGAGTAGGGCATCGGGATGGATCAGGCAGGTCCGGAGAGCAGAAGGGGTCAGGATCACTGGTATCTCAGGAGTAGCATGTGTAGCTCGACAGAGAGAGGGAGAGAGAGGGAGTGATTATTAGGTAAGCTTTTGTCCCATAATGGTTAAGGACAATGTACTTTGTGTGCAGAGTGAAAGCAGGGACTCCGGCAAGACTAGCTGTGACAGCATAACTAAAAGGGAGAGCCAGACATGAAGGTGCCCTGGGACATAAAGCGGCCAGCCACTCCACCGTCAACAAACCTTAGTAAACGTGTGAGAGTGGACAGGTGACCGCATACAAACATCCCAGTTCACCACAACACACTATGCCTGTGAACCCTCCAGATCTGCTCCTTTACCTAAGAACAAACTATTCACAAAAGGCTTGACGAAACAAATATGTTTTCAGCCAAGACTTAAACACTGAGACTGTGTCTGAGCCCCGAACACTAACTGGAAGGCTGTTACATAACTGTTTGGCTTTGTAAGAGAAAGCTCTACCCCCAGCTGTAGCCCGCACTATTCAAGGTACCAACAAATAGCCAACAAAGAGCTTCTTTATGCAACTACTGGAACAGCCAGAGAGTAAGGCATTACAATAATCCAACCTAGAGGTAACAAAGCATGAACTAATTTTTATGATGTAGTAACATTATATTTCTTAGCTTATCAATATTTCTGAAATGAAAGAAGACTATCCTAGTAATATTATATACATGAGCTTCAAATGAAAGACCGGAGTCGATAATCACACCAAGGTCTTTTACTGCTGCAGATGATGAAACAGAAAGGCCATCCAGAGTTATTATGAAATCAGAAAGCTTACTTCTAGCTGCATGTGGTCCAAGTACAAGTACTTCTGTCTTGTCAGAATTAAGTAAAAGGAAGTTAATAAGCATCTAATGTCCTCTACACATTCATCAACTTTATTAAGCTGGTGTCTGTCATCTGGCTTTGCTGAAACATACAACTGTGTGTCATCAGCGTAACAGTGGAAACTAATACCATGTTTACAAATAATTTGGCCCAGAGGTAGCGTATATAAAGAAAAGAGCAGTGGGCCTAAAGCAGAACCTTGAGGAACACCACACTACCTTAGTATGCAAAGAGAAATCACCATTTATGTCTACAAACTGATAACGATCAGTCAAATAAGACCTGAGCCAGGAGAGGGCCGTTCTCTTAACTCCAACAACATTTTCTAGTCTATCAAGAAAATAGTATGAGCAGTGGTATTGAAAGTTGCACAGTCAAGCAATGATGAGGCATAAATCCTGACTGATACATTTCATGAATGTTATTCCTATGTAGGTATGAGCATAGCTGCTGCGTTACAGCATTTTCTAGGATCTTGGAGATAAAGGAGAGGTTTGATTTTGGCCTATAGTTGGACAATTGACAGGGGTCGAGGTCAGGTTTTTTAATCAGGGGTTTGATAACTGCTAGTTTAAATGATTTAGGTACATAGCCAGTGCTAAGGGAAGAATTGATTATTTTTTAGAAGAGGTTTGATTGCTTTTGGAATTATCTGTTTGAAGAAACATGTAGGTAAGGGATCTAGTATACAAGTTGATGATTTTGATGAGGAAATTGAAGGGGGGTAAAACATTGGTGCAGATCTTGAGGGAGGCAGGTGTTGTGCTGCTAGCAGATCTCTTAAGAGTCCACGAGTAATCCCAGATCCAAAATCACAGATCCAATCCATTCACAAGAAGTTTGTGACCATATTAAAAATGTCCTTCTACACAAAAGAAACTTACATATCAACACCCAGAGCAACTTTCCCTCTCAACACAGCCATATGATCTCCCAAATAAAATCTAGCTCAGACATATACAGACCAAAACCAAGACTAAAACATGGGAGAGAACAGAATCCTGTTCAGGGGTAAGTAACTGACGGACAAATCTCTCCAGTGGACCCTTAAGCTTTCTGCCAAGCACTAGTTTTCTGGCAAGAATCCGATGCTCACATGCCAAGCTGTACTAATGGTGTACCTGAACTCTGCAATCCAGCTGTCCCATTGTCTGTGCCATTCCCACTGTTTACAAATGGTGTTTAGGAGCTGTGAGGTGAATTGTAAGCTGGAGTATCCCAGCTTGTAAAGATATCTCTGACTAGTATTGCAGCCATCTGTGGTGACTTTGCTGCCCTCAGGAAATATTTCCACCCACTTGCTGCAATAATCAACTATTACCAAAACACATGAAGACCCATGTGAGTGCACCATGATCAATCATAACTTCAAAATGCGTTCCTTCTAAGTATGGCCTACACTTTTCTACTCCCCATACCACACCGACCTTTTTTCAAACGTGAATGATTTTTCTGCTTCACTGAACAACCTCGAGGCATACACTACAACATGTTCTTCCCTTTCTTTCTGCTGTCAGTACTGCCCCAGTGCCTTTACTGCTTGCATCCGTCTGCACTCAGAATGCTTTCTGGAAGTTGGGTGGTCTCAGCACTGGTGCAGATAAAAAGTGCTTTTTTGATGTCATCAAACAACCTTTGACAGTCCTCTTTCCAACTCCATCTAACCTCTTTATGCTTAAGGGCATGCACAGGTGCAACTCCCATAGAAAATTTGGGGATAAAATGATGGTACCATCCTGCTAGACCTGCTAGCTCTCACCTTCTCAGGATTGTTCTTGAAGAGATAACATGTCCCAGAAAAGTGAGTGAATGTTGCACAAGGTTACAGTTGATCAAGGTCAGGGTTTGCCCTGCTCTGCTCAGACATTAGAATATTTCTAAGAAGTCTTTTAGGTGTTCCTCTTCATCCAGAAAATATACCACCACCACATCATCTATGTACACAAAGCAGTTCCGTTCTTTACTGTCCTTGATCACACATTCCATTAGGTGTTGCTGTGGAGTCCTTGAGTCCAAATTGTAGCCACACATTTTCCATTAACCCTCTGTACATGAGTCCAGAAGAGTTTTGGTGTTCATTCCCTGGTAATCTACACAAATTCTCATGCCTCCATCTTTTTTTTTAGAGCTCATATGATAGGTGCTGCCCAAGATGGATGGTTGAATAATCCCCTAAGCCAAAGTCAAGATTGAAGTCTGTTTTGTTGAAGTTATCAGCTGTTCATTGATGGCGAGTTGAGTGCAAAACTGTTTGCAGCAATTGCAGTCCTAAGCCATTGTAGCAAAACTTTTTGTAACAATTGCAGTCCTAAGTTATCTTTATGGTTTCTAAGTGGTACCATCCACAGTAATCGCATTGATTAGGGTGCAAGCAGGGACTCAGACAAGAGTAGCTGTGACAGCATAACTGAAAGGGAGAGCCAGAAGGTAACAAAGACATGAAGATGCCCTGGGAAATAAAGCGACCAGCCACTTCACTGTCAACAAACTTGAGTGAACGTGTGAGGGGGGTTTGAGGGGGTGGGGGTTTCAGATCCCTCCAGATCTGCTTCTTTACCTAAGAAAAAAAAAAATAGTTCCCAACTGAGCCCTAGTGGATGGAGTAGGCATATTCATGCAGTATTGAACAACAGTTACAATTTCTCCAAGAACCCTGGCTGCACCCCCCAGTTCACTCATCTCCCATCCCAACAAATATACGCACATATACGGAATATGATCATTCACCCTGTACAACTCCTCACTGTAACCCAGGGACAAAGAAATGTAGCTGAATATGCCCTAGAGTTCTGCACTCTTGCAGTGGGAAGCTGGCACTCAAAGCTGCCTTTTGCCAAGACTTAAACCAGGAAGTGCTCATGGAACTGGCCTGCCAAGATGAAAAGATGTCCCTCGATTCCCTGACTGATTTAGCTATACGCCTGGATCACCTCATTCGCAACCACCAAGTGCATAACAAAGCCTTGAGAGCCAACATCCCCTAAAAATTCATGTTATTGATGGAGGACCCACAGGAAACAAGACTGTCACTCCATCGACCTCCTACATTACATTACATGTGCATTACAGTACATTTCCTTCCTCATCACCATCACAGCTAAGCAGCCCATCATCCTAAGATTTCCCTGAATGCACCACCACGACCCACAAATATCATGGTTCGACTAAGAAATCACAAGACGATTGTCTCACTGCATGAATTACTGCCTGCATCTTCCCTGTCTCATTATCGCATCTACCACATTGGAAAGCCTGGAAACCCAAACACCTACAGACATTCCCACAGAGTATCAGGAATTTCAAGAAGTATTCAGCAAGTCTAAAGCTAGTGGCCTACAGCCACAATGATCCTATGATCATGACAGAGTTACTGCCAGGCACCATCCCGCACAATCGAATCTACCCTCTTTCCTTAACAACAGGTGATGCAGGATTATGTCCAAGAGACACTACCACAAGGGTACATTCGACCCTCCACCTCTCCTGCATCTGCAGGATTCTTCTTTGTGGCAAAAAAGAAGAAGGAATCCTGTTATGTATTGCTCAACCAGATCACAGTAAAATATTGATACCCCCTTCCACTCTTCCTGTCTGCATTGGAACATCTTTGTTCAGTCAAGATATTCACCAAGCATCTACACAGTACCTGTACCCTTGTTCGCATGAAAGATGGCCTTTAGCACCACCTCTGGCCACTTCAAATACTGCATCATGCCATTTTGGCTCTCTTGTGCCCCCTCTGTCTTCCAACGTCTCATAATTGATGTCTGGACGGAGATGCTTGGAAAATTTGTGATTGTGTACACTGATGACATATTGATCTATTCCCATTCTCTAGAGACCCATGTTCAGCATGTCAAGCGAGTCCTTGCACATCTACTTGAGAACCAGCTCTATGTAGATCTAAGCTGCTCTAAGGAGAAAAAGGTGATTTCATGTGACTACCATCTCCTTCCTTGGGTACATCATAGGCCCCAAAGAACTGGCGATAGACCAAGAAAAATGTTTCTTCTGTCACTGAATGGCCCACTCCCAAGACCTTCAAAGACCTCCAAAGATTTCTGGGCTTTCCACCAAAGATTCATCAGGGGCTTTAGCTCCATCGCTACTCCTCTCACATTCTTACTAAAAAAAGGTACCCAAGAGTCCAACATGAAACACAGCAGCCGTCAAGGCTTTCGAGAAGTTCAAGACAGCATTCAGCATCCGGATCTCTCTAAGGATGACACTTCTACAAATTTTGTCCAATCATCCCCAAGTTTGGAACACACTGTCATGACCAGCCCAAACAAAACTTGTTTCATGGACTTTTGATATATGGGATGGTCCTTTACGCTCCAATGAATTTGAGGGCGAAGTTGCCAAAAAGAAAGTGAGTGCATCTTGGCAAGGGAATAACTTTGTAGGAGAATGACGAACTCCGGCCTAAGGAATTCCCAGATGTTTTGTCTAAATTGACCTCTAGGGTATGCTATAATTCAAAAAGTAGTGATTCTTCTTTCTCTTGATTTCCTGGAAGGTATCAGGTGAACTTGGTATCAAGGTATCATGTGAAAAAATATGATTTGCCAAACACAGTCATTTTTGTTTCTCTTTTTCTTTCACTTTGTCTCCTATAAATATTGTCCAACCATCAGGAAAATTTGGATCACAGCATCCTGAGACCAACCTGAACAAAACTTGGTTCTCAGACTTTTGATATGTGGGATGTTTTGTCCATTACATTCAAACGAATTTGACAGCTACATCACTAAACAGAAAGGGAGAGCATATCCCAGCTACACTTTTACCTACTGACACCAAGCTTGTCACATATGATTAGCAACATGGCCTGATGTTGAGAAACCACCATTGAGTTCATTTGCAAATTGGGAGGGCTACTGAAAACAAAGTGATGCAAAATCTCAGCAAGAGCTTGACATTTTGTCTTCTAATATAGTTTAAATTATCTCCTTGAGCTGATTGTCCCAATGGCTTCTGGTTTTCTTCCATCTCTCTCTAAGGGGTTAGGCCAAAAGTGCTTGGCCCCCTTAATCACTGCTTGCAGCTAGATTTCTATGTTCTTTATCCTAAACTGAGCTTAAAGTGTACTTTGAAGTCAGTATGAAATTTAATAATAGTTCAATAATAAGTATATGGCTAATGTAGTATCTTCAACTAGACAGTTGAAGATTGGAAACAGACTAGACGGCTGTACCACAAAGCAACATCAACAAACTTGGGGTTTCCTTATAATAGCCAGCTTCACTCAACCAACTATTGACAAGCTGACTTTTGGGGGTTTTAACGACATAGATTAACAACTTGTTAAGTTGAGCCAGGCTTTCCTAATCAACTCTTGCCCATGTTCATTTTAAAAAGGGTAGATCTCACACTAGCTCAAGTGGCTGTTGGAATCTGATTAATCATGAATTCATTTGAAGTATTCTAATCTATAATAATGGTAAAAAGCAATACTGTTGCTGCTGCCAAAGCAATTCAATTCACATGGCATGAAGTGAAAAACTGGCTGTGGTCCTCCATCTCCATATTATACACTGGCTGAAGAATTGGCCCTGAAATGGAGGGCACAGATGAACAACTTCTGACCCAGATGGCTACAGCATATCAAAGTCTTTTGTAGAAGCTGAGTACAAGTAGACTAAAATCAAATTTTGTTTAAACAGAGATGTAAACATTAATAAGCAGCACTACACATGAAGTGTCTATTGCATATTGCACACAAGTGACTCCACTGTTTTCAGTCCACTGATTGTAGCCAAATTAGAATGTAATGCAGATTGTCCAATTATGATTATGATATAATCTCTATGTGCTCTGAGACACCGTTGGGGATAAACTCAGTCACCTATGTGTACAAATCCATCTGCAAGACATATTGTTTTTCCTGCTTAATCCACAGGGTATACAGTAACAGTCTCCCTACCCCCAGAAAAACCTCCTAAAAGAACCCTAGAACTAGACATAAACAATAAACTCCTGAAAATCGATAAGTCTTCAAAAATTATATATATTGTCATGTTGAAATGTTCTTTAATATACTTCTCAAATAATCATAATGCCTTAATGTAGCCTTTTCTCTTCTCCTTGCAGAAAAGACAAGGTCACTGAATTAGAAAAAAATTGTGGTCAAATAAAGATTGTGTCTACGGTATGTAAATCACCAGAATTAGATTAGATATATAGATAATTGGTGACTAGTATCAAATTATTAATAGATTTATAGTAGTAGCATCAAGTACACACAAAGTTTTCACAGTTGCATTTATTTGAAAACACGATCCAGAAGTTTTTTTTTTTATTATTATTTTTATATTGTAATTTATTGTCAAAATTGTGTATGATAATGTATTTTCACTGACATCACAAAGTTACCCATTTATGTATATCATATCATGTATGTCTTTCTCTTTCATTACAATGATTTATGCTTTTGATACCTTGGGTTTTTAACATATTAATACACTTAACAGTGAATACCAGGTACTATTGACAAAAATGTCCAAGGAGTAAATAACATGGATCAAATACACACAGTACAAATTACAGATTTACACATGGGAGTGCTCTGGCTCCATGCTCCAGTTAAATTGTTTAATCAGAGACAGTTTTGAATCTGCCTTAATCCCACTTCCAAAATTGATATAGCATGAGTTTCAGATATAGCATTATAGCACAGGTTTATCTTTCTGAAAGGTTTAAGAAATATAAAGTGCATTTTAAGAGTTATTATTGGAGTTTACCAACTTATAACCATTTGTAAAAAAAAAAAAAGTTTGTGGACTGATGGCATGGCCCATAATGAACTCCTTCAATGTATGTATGACTATGAGTATATAGGATTATGGGCATTCAATATATACATCTGTTGGAATGTTCCCCATACTAATCAATATAACAAATACTTCAAGCGACATGATTAACATTTCACAACCATTTCAGAATGTTTTCAAAGGAAGTGAACAAGTCGACAAGCTGATTCACTTAATGCTTGACAGTTCTACATAAAAGAGCAGCAATATCACAACTAGTGTGTAGCCTATTTAGCTGACAGGAAAGGGGCGGTCAGAACTTAAAGCTACCAACCACCATACTGTGTTATGTGGGTTGCCAATATAAAAGAAATTACACCCACACACACCCCCACACACACCCCCACACACACCTGCATATATATAATGTGTGTGTATGTGTGTATGTGTGTGTATGTGTGTGCGCGTGTGTGTATATGTGTGTATGTGTGTGTCAGAGAGAAAACCCAATAAAACAAGTTTGGCTTGAAGTATATGAATATTTCTAATAGAAAGCCATTTTTACAGTATACATATTTTGTTCTTCTTATTATGCAATAGTAAAATCCATGCTTTACTTAGCAAAGGCATCCACAACATTAAGAAATTTTTACAATTTATGAAACAAGATACAATAAATATTATTATAGAATTGATGCTGTACACAAAAGCCATTTCATTTCACTCATATAAAAATATGTTTTAGTGCAACCGTACATATATTGATACTTCACATCATTTAGACGCCGGTGTCCAAAAAGACAGCAACCTGCATTTAATACAAAGCTGATACACAAAGTTTGACATATTTACATGTCTTCGTGTTTTATATGCTTATAAGAATATAAGCATAAATGAAAAAAGGCACACAGATCTGTACATTTTAGAGTACCAGACAGAGTTCATAAGCAATTTTGGTCAGGCTCATATACAGGTATAAGTTAACATATAGGTTATTCTCTGACATTTTAAATAAGAAAGGAACCATTGTTAAAACAGCAAACCAGGTTATAAAAGGCATGCTACACTGTACATGTACACTCTAGTATTTGAGTGTGACTGTGTATGTGTAAACATACAGTATGAGTGTAATGTACTGTCCTCCATTTTGACGTTAATCAGCTGTTGTCAGTCGTTTGTTGTGCTGGATGGATTCTTGCTATGGCCCTGTTGGCCAGGTGACCGCTCTGTAGGGCCTGTAATGTAGAGAGGGGGGCAGCCTCCTGCAGGAGCTTTTGATATGGCACACACACCAGTTTCTGTGTTGGAGTGCCTGAACTCTGAGCTACTATATTTCTGAATCCCCCTTGCTATACTCTCTTGCTGGGCGGTAAGAGAATGAGACAATGTGTGCTGATGGACCTGCTCGATGGGACCAGCCTCCTTTGCTAAGGGTTCCTCTGAGGCAATGCGCAAAGACGCAATGGCCTTGGTGCATGTCATGATGCCTTCTTCTTGCTTGCTCTCTTTGTCACTCAGGCCTTTACCATCATCTCTGGACCTCCGAGGAGAGGGTGAGGGGGCTGAACTTACAGCTTTTGGGGACAGCGCCATCTCTTGTGGTTGAGCTGAATCCTCTGCCCGTTGGGTGTTGTTAGACTCACAACCCTCTGAGAAGTGGAAAGATGCCTCACTGGACTCCTCTGCTGTAGCTGTCTTGAAAGGAAGGCGAGCGGGGTGGGCCAGGCCTGGCACTATTTGGATTCCACCAATTGGAATCATAGGGAATAGTGTACGAACCTGTTGTTGGGAGTGGAGGGGAAGATGGCTAAAAAGACCTTGGTGTGTAGAGGGAACTTCTGTGCTGTGTTTATCTCCTTGGGGATAGCAACTCTTCCTCTGATTCTAAAAAGAAAGTATTAGTCAAGGTATTAGACAAGGAATTAGACCAGGATTGACTTCAGAAGAAGTCAATCAACATTTTGGATTGGCCCAGTCAAAGCCCAGATCTACAGTCCCCTCTGAAAGCACTGGAGCGGCAAGGCCAATTCTTTTGTTTTTAATATACGCTGAAGACATTTGGGCTTGAGATCAAAAGATGAATATGAGAGAGATCAGAATTTCAGCTTTCATTTACTGATATTTACATCTAGACGTGTTAAACAACTTAGAACATGGCACCTTTTGTTTGAACCCAATCATTTTTCAAGAATACTGGAACATGTGACTGACAGTTTTTTTTTTTTTTTTTGTTGCCCAGGTGTACCATGTTAGATTTATTTGTTTAAACAATTAATCAAAAAATCTGAATGTCTACTCTTGGTTTGAGTCCTGGGTTTCGCCTGTGAAGACTGTATCTGTTGTTAAAAAGGATAAACCAACATGAAGAGCTGACAAGCATTGGACATAGCCAATACAACTATTTGGAATGTCTTGAATGTCTTGGAATGTCTTGGAATGTTAATCTGTTTTCTTTTTAATCAGAAACCACACTTTAATCGGGTACAGTTAATGTATGTGAGTGACAGAGCAGTTGCTATTATATCACTTGCTAATCCAATTTCACCATTCACCAATCTCTGCGAGATTAACAGTGTTGCTCTAAATCAAGTTGCACAACATTGTGCACCTTGTCTAGATTAGACTACAACTCTGTGCACCTTTGGACAGTTTCACACTTTCTGAATTTCTTTTGTGTTGTTTGTACTTTGTCAAAATAGCTCCAGGCGTAAGCTTGGTCTTTCTAGCTCTGCTTGCCATGGCAATCTTTCTGTTGTTTTTCTATCTGTTGTGTGCACACGCACATTTATGTCATGGTGTATGTATATGGCCCTGACAATGTTTCAAGCTCCAGGTCCTAGAAAACCCCAAGTCCACTGGTATTAGGTCTCAGTCTTGACTCTGTCTCTCTGACTCTATTATCTATGTCACTTTCATTTGGACTCGATCTTGGCTAGTCCTTGGACTCGACAATGGCATTCTTGACTACGGTCCTACCTTTAGTCAAGGGTCTGAATACTTATCCAAATCAGAGACTTTAGTTTCTGATTTTTAATAAATTTAATACATTTTATACAATTAATAAATTTCTGAAAAACTATCTACATGTTTTAGCTTTGTCATTATGGATGTGTAGAGTAATAGAATTATTTTATCACAACCACAAGTATAGCACTTATAAGTATAAGACTTAAGAGTATAACAGAAAATAACAGCATGAATTATCAGCTCCAACAAAACAGTCACTTACCATATTCATGTCTGAGTGGCTCCTGCTCTTTTGAGCCACTGAAGCCATCTCTCTATGTGGATGCTGGTTGAGTGTCCAAGGTCCACTGTGAGCGTGAGATGCCCTTCTTGGAGACAGTGGTCTGAGTATGCCCTTGTAGCGGCCTCTGGGAGACAGCTCGCGTCTGCAAGAGAGATCTCTTGCGGGAGACACTGGACACCCTGCATGGGAGATAGGTGAAAGGAGGCCTCTGGGGGACATGTCTCTTCTTGGAGACAGATCCTTTCTATAGATTTCTCTCCTGGGGGACAGAGGTCTAAGGGGGGATGCCTCCCTTCTTGGTGACAAACGACCCCGTGGGGAGAGGTCCCGTTTTGGGGACAAGTACCTACAACTGGGTGAAGGCTCTCGAAGAGGTGAGGAGTCACAGCTAGGTGAGGACAGACGAGAAGGGGAGAATTCAAAAGAAGATGAGCTATGCTCTGGAGACAAGCCAGGGTCTTCATCCATGGAGCTAGGCATCTCCAATCTGTTTTTGGGGTCTTCACCCAAAGCTCCTTGCAGCAGTTTCTGGTATTCTGCCATTTGGCTCTCTCTAGTCTTCTCGCTAGGCACCATGAGTTGAGTGATTTGAATACTGGGCAAACTAGTATAATAGCCAAACATTGGCTGTTTGGGGGCTGAGCCTAATGGATCAGGGCCAGTGTCATGGGATGCGGCAACTGCGGTGACAGAATGTGAGGGGATGACATAGGGTTGTGGGCTTGTGCTTCTAGAGGGTGTCTTTGGTGTTGAATCACCATCATAATCATCATCATCATCTTCATCATCATCCACCTCATCACCATCTTCCTCAGCCCCATCTGAATCATCTGCATCTGAAAATTGGTGCTCCGCCATGATTTCTAACATGCCAATCTTTCCAGTATCTCTTTGGATCTCCTCAGCAGTATCTGAATAAAGAAAAAACCCTCTTAACTGTGCAATAAAGAGCTAATTTGGCTATTTCAGATTAATCCTGGCAGTGTTAGGTCTCCTCATTTTAATTACGCTAACAGTATTCCACAATGTACAGAGCTCAATATGCATCACGTTATTGGCTTTTCTCAAAATAAAGACTCATTCATACCAACTCCCTCCACGTCATCTATACATGTCACCGACACCCCAAGCTCCAAGCATTTCTTCATGTGGGCTTTTGACTTCATGTGTTTTGTTAGGTTTCCTGAAACCAGATTTAAGTATTTTAAAGACTTGGCAAGGATAGTACAAAAATTTCCATTAGCTTTAGATCAATATTACATAGATCTAAACAGAGCGATCAATAGTACCAACATTTCAGTTAGCTTTTTCTACGGCACAGACAAATAGCTGCATTGCTATCTCAAATTAAACACTTTTGCCTTAATTCATGTCTTCTTTCAAACTATACATCTGGACAACAACATGGTATTTGCAAAACACAGAAGAGGAAACCTACCTTTTGTTTTAAAAGCAAAGTTGCAGAACTTGCAGACATATGGCCTAACGTCAGTGTGCGTGCGAATGTGTTTCTTCAGCATGCTTGGCTTTTTACAGCGGATACCGCACTCTTCACAGATGTATTTTCCCCGGCCTCGGCCCCGCACGTAAACATAGTCTTCATTGGATTTGTACCTGAATTTAACATATGATTACGTATTTATATTGTTGTTTCATAAAGTGAATATTTATAGATGCTTTACAATGCTTGCAAATCCAAGTTATTCAATTTATCTTGTGGAAAAATTAAATGTATTCAGTACAAGTTGTTTACTGCAACACCATCCAAAAACTGGAATTTTTGTGTCACAACCACATTAATATTTAATTAGACTTCAAAATAGGGAGCCAAACAAAACCCAGGAGCTTGTGGTTGCATATACACATACAATAATGACACAAATCTGAACATACCCTCCTTCAAAGATTTTAATGCGTGTGGGTTCAGCCTGCTTTGATGAAGCCTCCTTCTCTCCATGGTCCTCTTTCACTCTGTCCCGTGAGATCACCCCTTTAATTTTCTTTCCCAACTTTCCAATATCCAGTTTCATGAGTTCTGGCTTCATCTATAAACGTAAACCAAAATATTATTAAATGAAGATGTTTCAAATTCTAAACATAAGAGAGAACAAGTAATTATTGAGGAATACACAGGCGAGTTTGTGTGCACGCTTCATATCTATACTCAAGTATGTGGAGTCATAATTTCAATTAAATTTCATGTGTTGTTTTGACTTGTAATTAACCAAGCCTTGGGAATTCATTACCTGCTCAAACTTCTGCTTCCACAACAGGGATGAGACAAGTTTTCCAGTCCCTGGCTGATACATAGCAGCCATTGTATAAGTTTCTGTGTTCCTTCTCTGTTTGGAGCAGAGTAATGCCAGGGTTGCCTTGGTGCTGAGGCTGAGTGGGTTTGGGTTATAGGAGCTGACACACCAAGAGGCATAAACAGAGGTTAAGGGAGTTGTCTGAGCATAGTTTGGCTTGGTGTAATTTAGGTAGCACCAGCTAACACTTGTTGTCGTCCGTAGGCTTGGAAACTGAAAGAACTGATCAACATCTGCTAAGTCAGTGAGCAGGAGAGTGCTACCACATACAGCACCACCCTGACTGGCAGCAAGTTGTACCAACATGTTTACTGGGATCTTGGTCTGCTTCAGTTCATCTTGAGTGTCACTTGAAGAGATCATTGATTCAGGGCCTGAGGTTGCCTCTGGAGTGGATTTGTCTACATCAAGCTCCTCTGGGGACTCTGCTCTTTTAGAGGTGTTCATCACAATTTGTAGAGGTGGAGTAAAACTTTCCTTGTGTGGCACATCAGATGCAGATGAGAATACAGATGATGGGTAATTAGCTGGTGGAGATGAGGACATCCTCTCCAGATCATCTACTAAGTCGTCTCTCTTTAAAACATCAGGCTGTGGTGATGTGTCACCATCCTTTGGTGCACTTGAATTACTTAGCTCAACTGCACTTAGCTCTTTCACTATTTGACCATACATCTTTTCCTCCTTAATCCGTTTCTGTTGCTTGGTTCCAATAAAAAGTTCAAGACTACTAGCTGGTGACAGCATTCTCTTACTTCCTCCAATACTAGAGGAGGCATCTGTAGTTGAAATAGTTCCTGATGTCAAGGACAATGGTATGCCAGTATTCAGTCTTCCAGGTAATTGTTCAGGAACTTTCCAAAGTGGATATTGCAAAGATCCTTCTGGTTGACCTAAGATTTTTGATAAACTGAACCCAATTGGGTGTTTTGAAGTTACGCCCGTAAGTGAACCAGTAGATATATTGTTTGAGCCTATTAATCTGAGAGAAGTAGTACTCTGAGCATGAGTAGCAAGGATTTGTGAAACACTTGTGTACGTAACACTACCATATGATGGCACATTTGTTTGAATTCTAACAGGGACTAGCATTCCAGGAACTGATGACTGTGAACCTACATTTTGAGTGGTAAAGGCTGGCTGAATTTGGGGTAAGAAAAGTGAGTTTGTAGTGAGCACTTTTGATGAAGTGCCAATAGTTTGTGAAGAAGGTCTTGAGACATAAGGATAAGTCTGACTTGCCCCATCAGTATTTGATTCACTGTGCACCTGTATTTGATGAAGAGGTTGGTGGGATTTCTGTAGATTAGGCTGTAGATTTGGAGGTCGGATATGTAACTTCTGCAGTTGATGGATACCCTGGTGTTGTCTGGGTCGTGTTGGGTCAGTATACCAAACCACTGTCTGAAAAAATGGTGATGATGCCAAGCTACTTGGAAGTGAGTGTTGCAGTACATCCTGGCTCATGTGCTCATGTATTGAAGCCTCACTGTCTGTTGACAGTTGGCCTGGCAAGCGTGGTGACTTTTGCAAGTCATCTGATTGGCTGTCTTCACTGATGCTCTGCTGAAGCAAGTGATATGATCCTCTTTTTTGTCTTACTAGATCACTTCCAGCTACAAGGTGGGTTGGAGCAATTAGAGTTGAGGTGCCTTGCCAAGAAGAAGGCAAAGCATGGGGGTCAGACAGCTCTTGTTTAATGTTTAACTCAGCACATTGCTCTTGAGGTACAACTTCAGGATAGACACTCAGAGATGCCTGTCTAACCAGATATCCACGTCTACGTTCCTTCATGGATGATGCACTGGCATATAACTCCCCTTGTCTTGAACTGGTTGACAGACTTCCATAATCAAATGATTTGCTACGAGTTTCTGGCACCTCAACAGGTAAACCACTAGGTGACTGTTCTGATGAGGAGCGACGCATCTCCTTGTGATGGCCTGGTATTGACAGAGAATGACCAATCCCTGGTACAGTTAAAAATTCTGATTGTTTACTAAAATCTTCTTGCTTAGTTGGTGAAACTGACTTCATGCATTCCTCTCTATCAAATGACATTGAGAAGCTCGAGCTATGGGACAGGTTGCTCTCTTGACTTGGGCTCCTTGACAGACTGGTACAGGTAGACTCAAAGCTTGATTCTCCAGATGAGTGCTCTATGTCTGCAAGACGCAGTCGTTTTTTCTTTGGGGGCAATTTTTCTGCTGGGAGTTGGGACAGAGTCTCACTCCTCTGTGGCCACTGGAATTCCTCCACATGCTTCTCTGGTTCTTTAGCTGGCACCTCTGGTTCTTTTTCTGGTTTGTCTGGTTCTTCTGTGACTCTAATTTCAGGTACTTGGATGTTGGGTTGCCGTACAAGTTTGTGGGGCATATGATATTGCTGATTAGGTGAAACGGATGCTAATTCACTGTCACTTTGCTGTTGATGCTCCATGCTTTCAGACCTCAGAATAGAGTCAGGACTCTGCACATCATCAATGTTCTCAGGGTCAGATTGCTCAGAGAGTTGGCCAACAGGCTTTTCTGGCTGATAAGACTGATGTTCAACTGAATCAGTCTTTTCAAATGAGTTTGGCCTGCTAAGCAAGTTAGTATGCTGAATAACAGATATTACATTGACAGCAGTCTTTCGGTCTGTATCTTGAACAAGCACAACATCCTCTGGACACATACCAGCAACTTTATCAAAACCTTCCAATGAATTGTAACCACTATACATAGATCCTCTACCTGTGTGGGCAGCCACTGAAGTTTCCTGACTTCCTTGTTTTAGATCATAGTCCCCAGATGTTTCAAGAGAGACGTTTTTCATGTCATCATACTGCCCAGGGCAATCCTCCTCATCACCAACACTCTTTTCTTTACGACGTTTTCTTGTCGTCATCTCTGGCATTCCGAACTTTGTACCACAGCTGCCATATGCTGTGCGCATTTCAGGACAAGCAAGTTCTGATCCTGAGCCTTTGAACTCAGACATCAGCTGCTCTCTCTCTCCCATCTTCATTGTTGAGATTGGACCTCCCATCTTGCCATAGTTCTCAGATTCCCCATGCTCAAAAGCAGCCTGTCTCCTAAGCCTCCTTAGACCAGCTGCCCCTGGATAAAATACATCATCTGGAGACATCATTTCATCAAAGGACTGACTCCCTCTCAGAGCTGATGGAACGTTAAGATTGGCAGGGGTTGGTGTTGGCATTGAGTTACTTCTTAAAAGTGGGCCTGTCTCAGAAGGAGCTTCCAGGAGAGAGCCTCGAGGGTACTGCTTTGGGTCACACGCTGCAAGCATTTGTGATTCAGCAAAAGTTTCTCTGAAAAATATGTGATCCTCTGATATCTTTCCCATGTCCATTTCTATCATGGCAGATTTGTTTTGCGGGTCAGGATTAGCAGTAGCAGTCATTGCAATTGTAACTGGATGTCTAGATCTGGAGATGGGTCTGTAATACCAAGATCTTCCAAACATAATCTCTTCATATGTCTTTGCATTGGTGTTAGGTGGACTAATCTGCTGTTCAGCACTCTCTGAACGAGAAAAATAGCCTGAGTCAGTGCTACCTTTACTGTGTGGACTCAACAGATTCAGAGACTGCTCTGAGTCCTGGCCTTTTTTATCAGTGAGTCTTAAAGCAAGTCTCTGTTTGACAGTATGTGACTCATCTCCCTGGACCATTCCTCTCATATTGGATCCCCTAATTTCTGTGAATGGGGTACACTCTATGGTTGTTGATGTAAGCCCCTGTTTAGGAACAATTAAAATAGGCACTTTCATAGATGCCATGGCCATCTCTTCTGCAGAATCTGCATATGCTGGTTCTCCACCTTTATCTAAAGTGCTTTTGTCAGAGTCAAATGATATCTGGGGTATGGAGCTACTTTTCTCTGGGTACATGGCCCCTTCTGCAGTTTCTTCATCAGTGTCAGTACTTTGATCTCCATCAGACTGCACCTCTGTTTCACCAACTGAAGATGCTTGATCAATATCTGTGCGAGTCGTCAGCTCAGAGAAGGGAACAAGTCCTGCTTTAATAGCATGGGCATGAGACTTTCTATGCTTATATAAATTGCTCTTGGTTTTGAATGAAAAGCCACAAGGTTCACATGGATAGGGCCTTTCCCCTGTGTGTGATCGTATGTGTTTTTTAAGCACACTGGGCTTAGCACATGCCCTTCCACAGTACTGGCAAATGTACTTGCCTGGCTTCTTGGGTTTCTGTTCCTTCTTATGTCCTTCCTCTTTTTGCTCAGAGCCTGACTGTGAATACTGGCAAAAAGCACTAGGTAAACTTGGTGACTTCTGACGGGGGAAAGCTCCATGAGAACGTGAGTGCACAGAAAACATATCATCTTGTGGCAGAGACTGCAATTTGCCTGGGAAAGGCCAAGCATGGGGCTCCAAACCAGGTTGTGACTTTGTACCGGTAAGGAAAGGCTTCTGCATGGGCTGCTGTGGGTATGAATGTTGTAACTGATAGGAATAAGACCTGGGAAAAAATTGACTTTCTGCAGATGACTGAGACTCTGCACTTAAAAGCAGCTTTCCAGAAGCTGCAATAACAGTCCCACTGATACCACTTTGCAAAGTTTCTGCATAAGTGCTTCCTTTTGTACCAGCACAGGGCTCAGAGACCCACTTTCTTTGTAAAGAGTTTTTCTCACGTGGTTCCTTGCTGCATTTTTCTCCAGCAGCTGTTCCATGTGGCTCCATTATTCTGTCTTTCAGTTGGGCTTCTCAAGGTACTGTTTATTAAATTTCATTCAAATATATAGTCATGCCAGGTAATTTACTATTAATGACACTTAAACAAAAGGTCCTCCATTTCCATTTTCTGAATTGATCCAGATTTGAATTTTTAAAAATGCCTTTTTATAACCAGCAGCCAAACCTCTTTCCATCAATTATTCTTTTGGCATGGTTATATTCATTAAATATTTCAGATTCATCCACGCTGACTTCTGTTCTCTTCAAGTCTTCCTTAAGTATCTACAAAAGACAACAAGAGAGAACACAATTATTCATAATATATACAAACGGTATTTTAGATATAGTTTAGTTTATGCATGCTATTGCAAATTTAACATTAAAATATTTTTTGTTAAATATGTTACATACAATGTTGAATGTTCTTTAAGAGCTCGATACTCAAATGAGCATGTCACATCTTGTCAATGAAAAGAAACACAGAAGCTGCCACCCTTTCTCAATTCACCATTAACATCTATGCCCACTCATTTTCTAAAAAGACACAAATGTCTAAAAATAGCCTATGGAACACAAGTGACGTTAATGTCAGATGTGTGTGGGTGTCTAAAGGCAGAACTATGAAGAAATTATGCCATGTTCATTTCTCTGTTGTTTTTCTGCTTAGCCGTATCTCAAGACTTAAAAGTAAACATAGAAGACCTCTCTAAATAAATGTTTTTGTATTACACTCTACTATAAAGACTACTATAAAGTTACATTATGTCCCCAAAAGACTAAGTACAGTCAGTGTTTGTGATCGCATGATGCTGAACATGCTCTATGTACTTTTTTCTCATCTCAGAGCTGCCTGTGAAACTGTGAGGAAACTATGTGACACCGATGTCTGGGGGCTGGTGTGAACACTAAAAATAGCACACCAGAAAAGCCAGTGGTTTTTATAGTACCTGAAACTTTAACTTATTGTTTGTTTTGTTTTCAGTTTCTTCCATTCCTGACACAGGAAAATATGTGCTCACAAACCAAGAATCATGAGTTTGAACCCACAAGCAACAGCGGCACAAGGGTTTCTGGTTTTGGTATATAGCAGCTTTGTGCAGTTGTAGCAAGGTTTACCAGTTTTTCTTTAGAAATGATGAATAAGAGAGAGAGAGAAAAGATGAATGCAGCAGAATGTAAAATACTTCTAAAGTAGCGCACATACACATAAATACACTAATCATCTTTAAATAAACTTTCAAATTCAAGCTCAACATTAGATTTGTCAGATTTTGAATACTGAAAGGTCACTTTCATTTAAAAGTTATAATACCAAAGCAAAATAATGATACTACTGAACAAAGCAGAGACTCAAATATATTCCTTCATTCATTCATTCATTCATGTTTCAGTAATGTATTTATCCTGAGTCATGGTGGATCCAGAGCCTACTGCAGCAGCACTGGGCAACGTGGCAGAAATTACCCTGGACAGGACACCAGTCCATCGTAGGGCACCATCCACACACACACACACACACACACAGTGACAGAGGGAGGAAACTGGAGAACTCAAAGGACACCCACGCAAAGTAAGATAGTAACCAAAACTCAGGATCAAACCCAGGACACTGGAGTTGTGAGACAGCGATGCTACCCGCTGCGCCACCGTGCCGTCCAGATTCAAATATATCCTCTACACAATTTCCTTTAAGGTACTGTTTCTTATGCTCTTTTTTCATAGTGTCATTCTGCAGTTTTATAGTGATCTCTGCTGCTTTTCTTCAATTAAAATGAGGGTCAGTGATAGTTCCAAGACTGATGGTGTCAGCTCCGAGAACATGGCCTAAAGGGCAGCAATTACACAAAAGCTGAAGTAAATCATATTGCACTTAATGATAAGACAGAGCTACTGCTGCCTATCATTCTGCATTAGAAAATATTTCCTTCTGTTCTTCCTCCCCTTCAACATAGTTTATAATGATGAGCTGGTTAAAAAAGGGGTAGCACAACTTGGAGAAACAAAATTTAGCAACTCAATGTGCTTTAAAAAAAAAAAAAAATAATACATTGCTGCACTTTTTTTGTGTGCACATGAATGTGTGAGCAGGATATACACACAGTCAAGAAAATAATGATTTCAGAAAAGAATGAGTAAGTGGAAAATACACACACCAAAGCACATACAAGCACACACACACAAAAAGCAGATCAGATATTCTTTAAGAATTAGGAGTCATGTCCTGTAATATGCTGCACTTAGCAAGCAGAGCTATAAACAAATGAAGGGAAATTTAATTAAGCCTGGGCGTCTCTCTTTTATATCATACTAAAAAAAATACTTCTGCAACTCAAAGATCAGGGTTATGACACTGATATAATTAGATAATAATGCCTCACCCCTTGGCTTTAAATTGGTCTGGAGGTCAAAACAAGGAGCTTATGGACCTGGGGCTTTGTATCTCCATCCAAATGAGCTGTATGGAGGAAGATGGTGTTCCTATATAGCCAGGATATATGATCTAGATATCAGGTTGCATCTTTTCTCTGCTGGCCAGATGACATCCTGCCCACAATACCGAGGAGGTATGCTTTTAGCAGAGAAGGCAGAGTTTTATTCTCCTGTCTTTATCTAAATGACAGAATATTCAACTTGTCTCCCATCAATGAGTATGACATTTATTTCATTAAAACAAAGGGACACATAGGAACTAGTCTTTTTTTTTATAGTTCTTTTTTTTCTATGTGACTTTTTATCCTCAAAAGGAGAAATGCTGCAAGACAAGCGAGTTGTGTTGATTTTTCTAGGTTCATGTTTTAACTATTATCCAGCTCTTTTACAGTTCCAACTGGCTGCATCAACTGGCGCAGAGCACCTAAGAGAGAGTCTGACTGAAGTACAGATCCTGCACTCAAGTATTGTTCTCTTATAGCTTGCACATATTGTTTCACTGATTATTTGTATTCTTACACACATTATTAATCACATTCTGCAAAGACAGAGACAAGCTCATTAGCTACCATCTTTCTTTGAAAATTCCTTGGCTGAACAGTGGAAAGACATTGTAGCTCAGGAGGTTTCTAAGACAAAACCCCTCAGTAACAACCCACTAATAATATCCTCAAGACACCGCCACTCATAATACTCATAACACGTATACCATAACTTTCCTTTTCTGCTATTTGTACTGTCTCCTTACAAAAGAGGTTTTTGTTTTTCCTCACCCAGCACTTTCCACAGTGTGTTTTTTGGACTGTGTTAGCAGGTCTGTGGGATCTATCACCCTAAATGTGTACAAGTCAGCCACCTGGAGTGTCCTGCTGACTCCTCATTAGAACCCGCAAGATGAAGCACAAACTGATCCCTTGGCTAGGCATGGCATGCATCAGGGGAGGGAGACCAACACAGATAGGGAAGCCAGCTTAAATCACATCCAGATGGTCAGCTGATGGAAGTTACAAACCTTTGCAGTGTCAAAAAACAGATTTATATTGCACATTCCAGGTCCCCGCACAGGCAAGGCAAGCTTACTAGAAGCAGACTGGAGGGAAAAAAAACTCACAGTTTTATTTCCTTTTCCACAAAGAAGCAGACTAACAAAAAAGAGAAAGAACTCTCAGTTAGATATGTGGAGCAGAAAGGAAGCAATTAAATAAGATGAGGTATTTTTAACACCATGGCCAGGAGAGCTTGAATGTGTGTGAGTGTGTTTGGGTGTACATGTGCCTATTAGCGTTTTTGTATTTGTGTGTGTGTGTGTGTGTGTGTGTGTGTGTGTGTACATGTACAAGTGTATGAGTGCTGGAGAGAGAAAGTATGCGTGGGAAGCATCCACAGCCATCTCAAGATGGGGTGAGGAGCGTGGGTGACAGTTCCTGTGTGGGAGGGGAAGGCATGAATAACATGCAGAGTTATGTTGTTGATGAATTGTGTTATGAAAGGGGGAGAGTTACACAACGCTTGGTCAGAGTGGGCTGGGAGCGATGTCAGCCGGATTCGCAGCACTGCACAGCCCTTCAAGACATTTGGTCGAATACACAATTATCCTCCAGCTGCAATGCCAGGCACTAGAAGGAGGCAGGAGGGAGCCAGTGAATGTGCCGGAAAAAGAGGGCATCAACAGGCTCACATTTAGGCAAATGATGGGCATTTGCTCTCAAAAGACGTCTAAATATCCATGTGGAGGGAAAAATAGAGATCTGCCTGTGATTTGTGCAGAGATATGACAGTGTAAATGATGCGATCTGCTAACCTGTCATTATAACTGCATTGATGATGATTATTTTGAATAATGCCAACTAGTTATACAGTTCTTTCCTCAGTCACACAGTAAATTTCAAATTTCTCAACCATAACATAAGCCAATAGATGTACAAGCTTATTAGCTATTAGTCACTAGAAATTGGGCAAAGTGGACTGTACTGTGAATGTTATGTTCTCTTTCATCAAGTCTGGAGGTCATAGAACAGTCTTAAGCTGTTCTTAACTGCCTTTGTAGGGTTGACTGTCATATGGATTGACCATTTCTACCAGAGACAGGAAGGCGGGTGTTTGTATATCTGTGCTTAAATGTACATGAGCATATGTATGTGCTACCAGACATAGCTAAACTTGTATAGGACAGAGATTTATGCTAAAACATAGGATACATGTGTGCAAGTAGTACGTGTTTAGACACGTGCATGTATAAATTGCATCTTACAGTTTTTCAATAGCAACATTATTCATTAATTCAGTCTCTGTCTTTGAAAAAAGGTTGGTACAATAAATTATTTTGAATTATTAGAATCATTGTGATTCAAGCATAATGTTCTCTTTATAAATATCTTCTACTTAAATATCTTCTCTTAGACAATATGAGACCAATGGACAAGTGAAACAAGAAACAAATCCAATCGAAATGAGAACAAACTTACAGGTTGATTAACTTGGCTATTACAGCCAACTGTCCTACAAAGTCTCATTTTACTGTAAATTTGCGTATTTGCATATGACCTAATAATGGGATCATATTGCCATGTGTGATGGAAATATTCCAGTGAAAGCTGCTGGAAACTCAATTGTCCTGCGTTCAGACAAAATAATAGCCAGAGCATCGTATACAAAAGGCGTCTAGCAGACAATCAAATCTCGACAATGTTATCTGTAGTTCGATATAATAAAAAATTTAACTCAGGAAACCAAAAACAAGCCATGGATGTCCGTCTTTCTGAGTGTTCTTTCTGCTGTTCTGCATGAAAAAGCGTAAACGATTATGTGCTCATTCTGAGAAAGTATGTGTTTACTAGGAGTGAAGAGCAATTCCTCTGTTTCTATCTGTATCTATATATGTTCAGTTCAAATATTTGCTAGCAAGGTTATTATATTTGCTTGTACCTGCCTGCTGTATTTTCTAGTATGCAGCATGAATTTAGTTTGCTCTATTTCTCAAAATATAAACAAATGAACAGCCGGATTTAAACCACCACGACCTAGAAGAGGCAGCTACTAAGGACCACCGCATGTTCATGTTAATGTACGTGGTCTTTAGTTGTCCTGCAAGCTTCATATCTGACATCTCGCTTGTGTTTGCATGCAAGTAAAACCCTCCTGCTCGGGATTTTTTCATTGCGCCCTGCAGGATAACCGTCTCGATGCTCACCTCTAGTTTCAACCAAACGTCCTGCAAACCTTTCTCACAAGCTTTCTAAAAACAAAAACAAAAACAAGTGTGCCTCCTATGTATCTGCACAGGTGGGATCAAGTCATTGTTTTGCAAGTCACAAGTAATCTCAAGTCTTGGCATTTCAAGTCAAGGCTGATGATTTTTGAGTCCTCTTTAAAAACATTTAAGGACAGAGTAATAATTAATATAGTAAATTTAGACAAATTGTGCAGGATTTTTAAAATTGGTGCTCATCACTTTCTAGACAATTTTGAGAGATGCATGTCTATGACTATAAACCTGAATATTTCAGTTCAGATTCACGTGAGATGAAGTTTAGACTATTTTCACTAAGGGTACCCAGCTATTGCTTTGGGATTTGCTTTGTACAACATGCTGAACAAAATTTGAAGTTATTGCTTTCGCATCTCATATTCTTTAACCGCAGGTTCTGCATGTCACAGCCCTTATGTTTTTGCAAACAGCGTAATCTTTGTAAGTGAAGGCTGCTATCTTTGTGAGCATGGTTACTATACAAGTGTCTCTGTTGTCGGGGAATGAGCGCTCTTTTAACTTCCTCGTTGTCTAGCGCAGGCTGATTGGCTGTTGGATTGGTTTAACGTTGACCTTGGAAATGAAGATTGATGCTGATTTGTGTGTTGGAAAAAAGAATAGTTGATTCACTGTACACTGTTAAATGCATCATTTTGAATTTTTGGTTTTGAAAATGTATCCAAGTCAAAGGGCTCGGGTCCAAGTGAAGTCACGAGTCATTGATTGAAAAGTCGAGTCACAGGTTTTCTTCAATTATGTTAATTTGAGTCGAAAGTCGGCAAATTTGTGACTCGAGTCCACAACACAACGTACCTGTATTTGCATCTGTTTAGAACATATTATCTGTTCAATACGTACCGTGTATAATGTATTCACAGTCAGTTACATCCCCAGAGTATACCTAAAAGAATGACCTTGGCTGAGTCACCTAAACATATGCGCAGGCATAAAGTCTGATATTTTAGGAAACCCATTAGTTATGGATTTTTTAAAATAAGAACTGCTTTGCTTTAAGTAAAATCAAACAGAATGCAGTGGTGTTTTTGCTAATTTACTCTATTTAAGCTGTCTTTAGGCAAGAAATGAGAGATAATTTATGCTGACATTTTAATACTTTAATTGCTACTGATTGCATCTATGGTTATGTCTGCAAGAATGTACTCCATCTTAAAGGTTGTGTAGTGTAAAGAGGTGACATTACAAGCCATGTTCTCTGGTGTACAGCTGTAGTTGTTAAACGTACATTTTGCATGGATGAAGCAGAGAACACTGCACTACAAAGAGGAAAAACAAAAGAAAGCAGGAAAAAGTGAGGCTTCATGTTGGTCTTAATTGTATATGGTAAGACTTTCCACTGGGTAAGGCTGAAACCATTGAAACCAGCTAGCCTTCATTAAATTTTCCACAACATTTTGCAGAAATGTCAGGAAGCAGCTGTAGAGGCAATGACTGTCTTTCTCCCTGGATCTCTTTTAACACTATTCTTCATTGAAATTATATCCATTTCTCTCTTTTTTTGTAAATACCCTGGTGTTAGAACGATTTATAAATAGTTGTAAACTTTTAAAACAAGCCTGAAGGTAGAAAGACTATGTCCTAAAGATGTAACAACCTTGAACACTTTCGAACACAGTTTTGCGCCTGTGGGTTAACACATGTTTAACCCACGAACAGCCACTGCACACATTCCTTTCCCAAGTTCATATCCAAGTCCATATTCTATCAAATATAAGTGACCAGAAAAAAAATGACCAGAACTAAAGAACTAAGTGAACATAACATTGTGGAAACATGGACCCGCACCACTTGAACAAAACAAGTGGAATAATAATCACAGACAAATCCCAAGGATTTCCACTGGGAAGTGGTAAAACGAGTGAGTCCATGATTCTAAGAGAAAGAGTTCTAGCATCTGCCGATATAGTGGCCCTTCTAACTCAGAGCAGACTAAATAAATAGCTGTAGTCACTGTCCAAGGTTAATAGCTCCAGATCTGGTGAGCAAACAGTCTGGTGGCCGGCGCTGCTAAGAGAAGTAGCAGACAATAAGGCCTCATTGCAGCTCAGGCTCTGAATCCCCAAAAGAGGAGCTGGTTTTCTGTCATTTTTACACATACCAGGAAATATTAACCCATAAAACCTTTGATAATGAATTCCAACAACACTATGCATAAAAGACTCTGAGCAAATAAACCAGGAGTTCTATCAGCAGCGGTAAATCAGACATCATCAACAATGCCCTTCTGCATCTGGGAGGCATGTGGCCTCAGCTACCAGCCTCGCCAGATGTTCTGGAACATGTATCTCTTTCTCTTTTATTTCCATACACTATATATACCAGGCCTAGCTCTCTGATGAGCTCCCAGGCTTTGGGTTGAGTATGAAACCACTGCAAGAACTCACCCAAGAATGCTGTGATAGAATCCTGGGCGAATGGGTGACGTGGAGGAACCAGAAAGGCCAGAAAGGATCCTTTAGCCAGGGTGCTGAGACTACACGGACCACTGTAGAGAGAGAAGAAAGGACAAGAGAAAGTAAGATTATTTATTAATTGCAGTGCAGTCAGAGTGGCTTTACTGTATAACTTTTAATTCTGGCAAAATGAGCATTAAGCATATACCTTCAAGGTAGTAACAAAGCTCCATTAATAATATAAGTATTTCTCTGCATTTAAAACAACTAGAACTCGACACCAATGGTGTGGACAGGTACGCCTCCTCCACCAACAAGTCTATTCCTTGTTGTTACTAATGCGTATGCCTGAAATACCGTTAAAATGTACTTCAAACAGGAAGAAGCTACTGAAGAAAAATGATTTCGGACATTTGACCTTGCTGTGACCTTGAGCCTGTTTGGATCGATTCCAAATTCTAATCTACTGGTTCCGAAGATAATTCCATATAAATCTATGAACATTCACGGGACTCTCAGACAGACAGACAACCTGAACACAAAAACATGAAGTGACTGTGATAAGAGATGATATACTGAAATTTAAACTGATGCTGAACCTGGGAAAGGGTAAAGGTTAAGGGGTAGGTTGGAGAATGATGGAGAATGTAGGAAGGTTGGATAGTGAACAGGTTGCTTTTATTTTCATCCTACACCTTAACATTTTCCCTGAAGCTGACACTACCCGACAAATTACACAAATCCCACCTGAGCTACAACAGAACACACAGCCTTGTTCGGTTTGCTGTTAATCTAGCAAAACGAGATTTCCCTTCTCATCTGCAGAACAGCAGTAAATATCTACGCCTAATCCACACACCCTGTCTACAAGTCATGAGTTCTGGGGCCACTGAAACAAAGCTGAGGCCAAAAATAACCCCAAAGGTGGGATAATGAGCAGCAGGGGGTATTAGGTTAAAATTGCTGTGCTTTGACGGGGATAAATTTGTGGCCTTATCTGTTAAAGACATTACAGAATCACACTGTTTAATTGTAAATATTTAATTAAAAGCATGTTCCAAATAAACTGCTCATGTAATGTGTGATTACACCATTATGATGTGTTGGCAATTCCATAATTCAGAGCTTTCGGATTTTACTTGAAGACTTGAAAGTGAAATGTTTATATGACTGGTTTCATATTACATTTAACTTGAAGATATTTAAAAATTTATGTTAGCACAGCTATACATTATTATCCAAAAACAGACCTTAAACACTGGGTGTGTAATTTGGTCAACTATTCTACTGTTTGTGCAGCGGATTAGTGCTATTATTGCTACTAGATAAACAAGTTTGAGGAGAGATTGTCACTACTGGCTTCTCTAAAGTGTCCTTCCAACCTTCCAAATGATTGAAAAGTCTGCTTCAATGAGATGTAAAGGCCAAAGAACATAAAATACCTGACAAAAAGTGATCGCTAAAGTGAACCACAGCATCCATTATCTGGATTACTTTTAGCCAACCACATTGTGTTAAGGCAAAAGCATAAGACCAGAATGCATATACTGTAGTCATCTCCTCCTCTTGTTCTTCCTGCTCTGGAGCGAACTTGGCCAGACACAATTCCACCATTCCTCATGGTTAGAGATATTACAAACAGCACTATAGCCTGACGCTTCTGCACCGAGGCTGTCTCAGCTCACCCAGAAAAACAAGAGATTTCTGTGGAGTTGCATCACGATCTGTGATGGCGCTCACCCAGAGTAAACACAGGAAACAGGGTTTATCAAGACCGGAACATCTCTCACCTCAAGTCGCACATACTACATGTTGAAACAGCGGAGTTAGGTGATTACTGGGAGGGTTGTATCACAACAGAAAAATCTGTACAAGGGAAGACTGCACGATCATGACATGTCTAAGGACTATTTAAGGACCTGATCAATAAATACAGTCTTTCCATTTACACAATATGTCATATTTTAAAAAAATGTTTCTCAGGAATGTATAACCTCGCACATTGTATACGCTACAGTCCAAAACTAATGCATTGATTCCATCTTTAAATGCACATCGTAACACTTTTTTCCGTCTTTGAGCTGAACTGAAAGTGAAAATACCAGATACTAGAAAATACCAGATACACTGATACACCTTCCTGAGGAAAAAAACTCATTCTAATTCAGTATAAATCCACGCCAATGTGTAGACTCAAAACTACATTTACTCCAGTGGATGCAATTCATCAAGATGCCCGGCCTTCCTATTGCTTCACTTCCACAACATTATTCAGACTAATGAAAATTTAATGTGAAGTAATACAGGAAAGTTGGCTAATTGTATCAGAGGACAGGAAGAGCCCTGGGGTGAGCCACCCCTGTCATCAAGCTGTCTTCACTTCTCACTGCAACCATAGGAACCAACGACCCTGTCAGATGCACCTGCTTCAGTGCCTTCATAATGCTCTCTCTCTCTCTCTCTCTCTCTCTCTCTCTCTCGCTCTCTCTTTACAGCTTAGCATCTAGTGCACTTGTCAAATTTGCCCTACAATACAATACAGTAAAACTAAATCCAAAGTGACTTACATTATACAGGACATAATCGAAGCGCAGTGATGAGCAGTTGAGGATTAAGGACTTTCATGGTCACAAGCTTCCAGTCACAAGCTCAGAACCTTGACCACTGATCTACCATTACGCCTAACAGCATGTAGCAAGGTCTTTTTACACATGATTCTTAAACTGCTCCAGCTGTTTTATGCTCCTGACACACCTCAGCCCACTGTCCTTGGCAGCAGTGCACTGTTCTGCTAATATTCTTCACTTTCCATCTGCCTTCTTCATAATTAATACGAGTCTTGTTAATAAATACTCTAAACCCCACTGCCTATGTGGTGCTTTAATACATTTCGTGGCTCTAGGTGTTCCGAGACAGTGTAATTACCTTACAATTAATGGGTCAAGTTAAAAATTTATGGCAGGAAACTGAAAAGAGGTTTTGAGCAATGGTTTGGCCAACCCAGGAGACAGCTATCCTTCTGTTCTGTCTTTAAATGTGGTGATAGTGGGACAGGGGCAGATTCTACTCAAGCATCAGAACTGCTTCAGCGCAAACAATCAGCTGACTGATGTTCTCCAGCTGCGTGCAACACCCCTGCCATCACTCGGTCCTTTCCTCCCTTTCTTCACCCTTCTGTCCTTCCTCCCTCCCTCTGACAACCCAGCTTAATGGAAAGAGCACAGCTGAGAGATGAATGCATAAGAGTGGAATTTGCAGCATAGCTGCAACAGACATCAGAGGATTGTGTTTTATTGAGTGAGCTGGCGAGTGTTCCCGACCGCCAGCGTTCAAGTGTTGCATTACTCCCCGCAAGAGCTGGGAACTTCGATTTTCTAACGATACTGGCTCTAGCTTGGTAAAATTAGACCAAATATTGGGCCAGGATCTGTAACAGAAAAACACAGCAATCTTGGTACTGTGAATGATTGTGTATGATCTTCCAGACATACTTTCCGAAGTCTTTGCCTTGGCCAGGATGTGTAAAAAAAAAATAAAATAAAAAATACAAGAAGGGCCATTTTTTAAATGAATAAGTAGAGTTCATACTAAGCTTCCTGGCACAAAACAACTGCATCTAAATTTGATTCAATGTAAATAATACTGAGGTTGAATGCAGTTATATTTTAAAATAAAACTTGCACAAAGCTTAAGAACGGAATTGAAGTATCACTTTTTTAAAGAAATTATCATTCATTTTTTTCCCTAGATTTTCGGAGAGTGTAGACCTTTTTTAACCACCACCCACATCGCAGTTTCTGGTATTCTCATCTCCACAAGACATTCACCAGCCAACACTGTACAATCACAGAAGATACTAGGACACTGACATGTTTCCCTCTCAGGGAGAACATGACCAGTGCTTGGTATTTTGTTTATTTTATTTATTTGTGTAGCGCTTTTAACAATGGACATTGTCACAAAGCAGACACAAATTTCAATTAACAGTTATGTATTTCAGAACATCTGTTCCCAGCAGGGCCCCTTTTTAAACAACACATCAAACATAAGCATAAAAACCTAATCACGTCACAGAACCGTACACAAATCTGTAATTATAAACCTAACTCTTATACATAGTGCCCTGTTTATATCACAGATGAAACCATTAAGAGTTGGTTGCGAACATGGCTTTCATGACATATTAAAAATGTGCAGTGTTGTGAAAGGCATATCAAGGATAAGAAATTAAATGTTCATTTATGTTTCCAGCCCTAAACAGAGAGCAGTGCCACGTGACCAAGCACAGCACACAATGAGGGTCCAGCAGGTGTAGGAAAAGATCCGGGCACCCACTCTGTAATCAACGCGTTAGGGAACAGGATTTGGCCTGTGACAAATTGGAGACACATGGTGCTTAATGGGTATTAATCACAGAGCCGCAACCGCTCTGTACAAGGCACGTTGGCTGCCTCCAGAGTGGGTTAATCAGTGTCATCTTCTCACCCCTTCATCACCCCCCCTTCCCCTTCCACATACAACTACGACTACTGTAACTCGAGCTCCGCAATCCAGATTGAAAGGGGGAAGTGGTATTTGCGTCAGGACATGATGTGCAGATCAAGGGTTTTTTTTTTTTTTTTTTGCCAAAAGTGGTGCTTTTCTTCACATTTCCTGTTGATACTGTCAGCACTGAGAAGAAACCTTCAGCAGTTATAACCCTTCTCAGAAGCTGAATTTACAGAAGTCTCAGTGAGGTGATATCTACTGACAATACCACTTGATGGATGGGCGGGGCAAAACAATAATTCATTGATCATAAAATGCGTAATACTCATACCAAGACTGCAGGACCATAAGAAATTTAGCCAGCTTTGTCTCCTCCTCTGTCCAGCTCTCTGACTCTTGATGTAGTGTACATACAGATATATCACACTGAAGGACATGCTGAGGTCACTGAGTTTAGTGCCTTTTGTGGTGTAAAGTGAGTCTGCCCACTTCTCTTTCTGGCCTACTCTTCTACAGAAAGAACAAGACCAGACTCTGCATGATATTACCATGAGTCAAGAGTATGCCATCCGTGCCAATCTTAGGGTTGTTATACAAGGCAAGGGACCTGGCGCTGTGTAGCATTCTGAGTCAGTCTGTAAAAGCCATCCAGGCCCGTCTGTTCATTTTCCACTCACTTTCTCTCTTACATGCCTCTCGCTCCAATTTCTCTCTATTTTTTAACACAGTTTTCTTTCCTTAAAGCACAGGTTTAAGAGCAGCCAGACTCTTCGCTGGGAGTTTGGCAGAATGAGTCTGGTCAAAATGAGAGCTTTATAGCAATGTAATTAATGTGCTCCAGCAGCCCAGCTGTAGACAAGTGGCATATGCTGTACGAGATGCCTTTTTTATAGCGTCCCTGTGCAAACACATTAAATGAAAACAAGGCTGAGAAATTCGGAAATTCGGAATTGTTTTGTACTGGCATCTATTAACATCCACACGAAGAACTGCGTAAAGCCAGACAGAGCAACAATGTCATTTATCAGGCATGTTTGCAGGCTTTCCAAACTCTGAACTGAAATTACAGAGGTGCAATCACTGAATTATATTATAGGAACACTGTAGGATAGCAGTTTTTTTTTCCATCTATCTCTACTGTGTTGAGGACAGCTGGTTCTCACCTCTGGACTTGAACAATAGAGCTTTCATTTTCATTCTCAGTGGCTAAATAGCACTTCCTATATTACACGACCATAGCATGGGAGTGTGCTTTCCATCCCTATAAGCCTCTAACTCATAAATGTGATTTATGATGGAATGTCCAACTCAAACTGTTCAACCCTTTTTGGCAGTGTTTGTAAAGAATCTCTGTGGAAAAAAAAAAAAAATTGAACCAGTTCTCCAGGGGCATTTTATGCTAATAACATAGGACCTGCTAAAAGGCATGCTGAAAGTGAAACTACCTCTAATCCTGCCTTAGGGAACTGGTTCCTAAGCTGAAATGTGATAGAGTAGAAAGGTCACAAACATAGGAGAGTGGCCCATTAATAGGTTTATATATACAAACAGTAATTACGTTGACTGTTCCGGGCTGTCAGTCTTTTGGAAGGGTGATACTCTGAGGCAGCAGAGAAGAGCTTTTTTCAGTAGGGATTAGTAGTGCCAAGCCACAAGCTCCCTGAAACTAACAGGAGTGTGGTGTGTTCCATGAAAAGAGAAACGTTGTCAAGGCAAATAAAAGACCAACAGGACAGCTCCCAGTAATCTACACCAAAGGAATTGTTCACAGTTCACATGGACAAAAAAAAGCTGTTTGTGAGCTCCTGAATAGACTAATCAACCTTACAATAAATCTTCAAACTACAGTGCATCTTCACAATAAATCTTCTACTAGCGAAAAGAGGGAAAGAAGCCACAAACACTTTAAAATATGACCAGATAACCAACAATCTGTCTGTCTGGGAGTTCGGAAGTTTAATGAAAAGGGGAAGTTTGAGGTTCATGGCAAGGTCTTACTATAAATTCAATCACTATTTCACAGAAAGAAACTTACATTTTTACATTTCTAATTCCATCTCTTTAGCAACTTTCTATTCAGTATTAGAAAGAATTTTACTGTAAGTGGTCCTAAAAATGTAGTAGTCTTTTGAACAGGAAGTGCTTTAGAGAACACAAAACCCAACATGCAGGAAACATCTATGTTTCTCCCAGTGACTACGTACTATATATATATATATATATAGGGTGGATGTCGTAACAGGGTTTTGGAGCTAAAATGTCTCTGGGGCCCTGTAGTTGCTGGCTGCACTACAGTTTTTAACCCATTTCCATATTAGTGAATGGGAAAGTAGCCAAGTTTCTATTTTATTTTCTCCTCAAATTATTTTTGGGAAAAGTGCTGTGTCATTTTTACAAGTTAAGCTGACCCTGATCTCTCCTCCAATATTTTTCTTGCGATGAATGCATTTTATAGAGTTATGTGATGATAAATAAAAAGGCGGGGTTGATGAGGTGATTGACAGTTTTGGACATGACAGTCAGGTCTCATGAACACACACACTTTTGTGTTCTGCTGTAAACTGTTCTAACAGACCCTCAGCGGGGAATTGTTTGCAGTTTTTCCCGGTATGCTGCTCATTTTGATATCTAAGATAACTCATTATATCATCGATATTAGTATTGTAACTAGCAAACCAACATGAGTGAACAAAGTGATGCCATAAACTGTTATCTAACACTAGCTAAATTTCATAACAATTTATTGACTGTATGACCTTAGCTAAACACTCGAAGTAGCTCGGTAAGGTTAGCAATCTTTTTCTAAAATCGATATTTTTGCAAAAATGACTACATTTAGCAATTTACATATAATTAATAATTTAATAATTTATAACGTTTGTACTTGCCACTTTGAGTTAGCTGATGTGCCGTAAGTTGCACTTCAGGTAATATCTCACAGCGTGCATGCTCTTGACCTGAACAAATATGTACATCACCAATATGGGTGGGTGAGAGGAGGACACACTGTCTGACCGGGCGTATCTACTACGCAGACTGCCTCAAATTTTTGCAAGATAGCAACTTTCAATTCGGCCAAAAAAGTCTTCAAAACTGCACGATGGGAACAAATGGTGTCATGTTATCCACTCCAAGTTTCCCCTGAAGGTACGTGGACATAACTAAACTAATGGATACACTTGGCAGCAGTGAAATGCTGACTCACCACTGCAGAAGCAGTAACACTGGAATCATGGGCACACTATTTACTGCCCTTTGATATGGATACTACATCCATACCAAGCTTCTCTCTACTAATACCTGAACATGCTATGACTCTATACACAATAAAACTCTAGGTACTGTGCCCACTGTAAACTGAACGCAGTACCTAGACTCGTCATGCCATATCCATCAAGTCCCAGTAGAACAATTTTTGGTCTGGTATAGTCCATTGGCTGCCCTCTCACCACTCCTAATAAAAGGTGAAAAGGGCAGAGGGTGGCCAAGAGCACCAGGCTGCCTCCTCTTGGTGTTTTCTCTAGACTTCTGTCCCTTCGTTTCACCTCACAAAGCATGCAGGCGTCTGCTGTGCACCTGTGCCTTTACGTATAACTGCTCAGGATAATATTTCCTCTGTAAACTTCTATAAACCTAATGATGCACAGATATTGAAATGCAGCTGAACCACATGGACAAATGGTCCACTTCAGATAAGCGTACGTGCAAAAGCCTAATCCAGCAACATACAGAGAAAGGGAGATAGACTATGTAAGGGAGAAAAGAAAACAGAGAAAAGATAAACAGGGAGAGAAAACAGGAGACTAAGATGCCAACAGTGGATTGTTCACACTATCCTGGGGTCATTTTACAACACAAAGCACTACTGTATTATGGGTTTCAAGACACATGAGTCTCGAGGATATAGATGTGAAACCTGTTCCAACATAATGCCCCTGTGCACAAAGCGAGCTCCATGAAGACATGGTGTGTGAAGGTTGGAGTGGAGGAACTCGAGTGTCCTGCACAGAGCCCTGACCTCAACCCCACTGAAAACCTTTGGGATGAACTGGAACACCGACTGCACCCCAGACCTCCTCGACATCCCAGCATCAGCGCCTGATCTCACTAAAGCTCTTGTAGCTGAATGAACACAAATCCCCACAGCCACGCTCCAACATCTAGTGGAAAGCTTCCCAGAAGAGTGGAGCTCATTATAACAGCAAAGGGGGAATAACATTCAACAAACACATGTGGGTGTTTATGGTCAAGTGTGCACAAACTTTTGGCCATATAGTGTAAGTACTGGTTCAACAAGTTTATAAATAAACAAATTCAATCAAATTCAAATCATCCTCGAATTATCTGCAGTTTAAACTGTTCAGTCTTCAGAAACTGTATTGCTACAGATACATTACAAACATGAGGCAGCGCACATGTAAAATCTCTTTGTCATTCATAACCATGTGGAAAACAAAGGATCATTTAACACAAAAGAGACAGGTGGCTGCTAATGGCACAAGTCAGGTAATGGATTAAAAACAGTTAAAATACTATTAAGCAAAAATGGATGGAAAATTGCCAGGAAGTGAACGCATGAGTGAGATTTAACCCCACTGAAAAACCTGTGGTTTGGTCCACATGCAATCCTAAGCACAATCCACACACAAAAGCCTTGGGATAAGAATCGGGTTGAAATGTTCTGCATGGAAAAGTCATCTCATCTTTTTAGACATTACAGGAAGAGGCTCGGTGCTGTTATTACACTCCAGGGGAGATAGATATGAGGGTGCAATTTTAATGTTAGAAAAAAATATTGTGTTTAAGTAAAACTATACAGCATAATATACAGTGTAATTCATATACATGCATTTTTTGCTTAATTTTATGAAGAGTCTCAACATATAATAGGTCTTCTTTATGTTGTATACCGGTTCAGTTCAGTACATCTGTTTAAGTCATTTATAAAAACAGCCATGAATACTCCGGGTAGTCTAGTCTCGCTACCAGTGTAGCAATATCTGTGCTTGCTTTCACTAAAAAATGGCTCTATAATTGTATACCTATAAATCAAGCTGAATTAACAGCCTTTGTGTCAATTCCCAGGAAAAAATAGCCTTGGGCTTTCAATGGGTCGAACTGTTGATTGAAATAATTTGAACATCTTTCAAAACAGCTGCAACAATATTTTAGTTGCTTCACTAATGGAGACTTTATGTTGGGGGCTACGAAGGGAGAGTGGCAGCAACATGCACTAATACAATGATTCTGTGTCTTTCTGTCTAAATATTTCCTCTGAGAAAACGTTTAAACGTTTAAAAGTGTATGGAATGAAGCAAATTCAGCTCAGCAGCTGGATGTGAAAATGTGATGTTTTTGAAAATTTGAGGGTAAAACATTTTAGGGTAATAATGATTTAGGTTAAAAATTTCAAAAGTGAAGAATCTTGAGCAATCCAGAGAAAACATCCAGGATACTCAGAAAGAGCAAACGAGCCAGGTTCTAACCGAACTCATCCCTGGCCAATCACAACACACCTCTGTGTTTATGGAGGCCCATAAACTGAGTGTTCTCCCAGTTTTAAGATGTGTGACCTTTTCTTGATACAACTGCTTGATTTCTAGCAGACTTATCTTTCCTTAGTGAATCCAAGCGATTGTCAAGCGGTCAAGCGAGCTGCAGTAGAAACCTGCGAGGGAAGTGCTTTTGTTTTTTTTTTTTGTTTTTTTTCAAATAGTTCGTTTCGGTTATGGTCTATAAAAAAAATTTCATTTAGAGCACAGATTTAAAATTCATTCAGTGGGCCAGATCATGACATTTATCAGGCCGTTCCCAGCCCTGTGGATTTTCAACCGCTTGAAGGTTTTTAACCTTAATTTTTAACCTAAAAACCATCACATTTACACAGTGTTTTCAAGCATTACAAATTCAGGTTAAGGCTGCTGACTCTGATTTCATTCCATACAAGTGGCAAAGGCTGCTTTTTCAGGAAGGCAACAGAAAGTGTCTACGACGCAAAGTCATGGCATGAGGCTATAGAGCAAGTATTAAGTGATGTATTTCTAACAGTAAACATACAGCTGGGTGACAAATTAAAGACATAAAATCAACATAAAGTGTCTTAGTAAAGTGTTGGGCCACCACAAGCTGAACAGTGTCTCTCCTGCTGTACTGGATCACAATCGTTCGATAAGATACTCCCTCAGTGTATTCAACTACACTGAAATTTGATGAAAGCAAAAGCCATAGCACACTGTTTTCATTTTCATACTCATAAAACCATTCTGTGAGCCGTGTGATTAAACGTTTCATCATAGGATAAAGATGATTAAAAAAAAAAATAGCTGTATTGATTTGCAGTGGCCCTTCCCTCTGGAACAGATGGATCCGAACCATGGCAGCAAATGCCACAGTATAACAGAGCCACAAGTTTTTCCTTTAATTTGTCACCTGCATGTAGTTCTCCAGAGCATTTCTTTCTTTTTTTTAACCCCAGTATTAATCTCAGGGTGTGACTGAAGCACATTTAGTGCACACTGAGGGACCTTCCAGAGCAAGTCTGCAGAGCGGCAGTATCTTAGATCCGGTGAGCGGTTTGTGAGTGTTTTGTGAGTGTTATGTGAGGGCAGAACTGTGTCACTGTGTCTAGCTCTCTTAACATCTGCACACACCCACACAGTGTTTTGCAAGTGTGATTTTCAATGTATAAACTAGAGGACGGAAATATTTTTAAGATACTTCTGTGCTTTACTCCAAATGGAACTCATGTGCTCTCACACCTTGGAAAGAGGTCAGCTTCAGGTTTCCTGGCTCAGCAGAGACATGCCTCAAACCCCTCTTACCCAGGTCTTGAGTAAATAGGCAGTACCTCCAGGCCTGGAAAATGGGTTCCACTGGAGGAAAGTTACTCAAATTACACTCATGTTCTCTCTCACAACAACATGCTCCCTAGTGGAGGAAGTGGAACTCAGCCCATCTTTCCCCACAATGACATATTACCCATGGAAAAATTCACACATGAATGCACACTCTCACTTGCCCTCTCCCTTACACACAAACACACATTTCCCCTATTGGTTCGAAAGCCTTTTTTTTTTTTTTTTTTTTTTTTTAGAGCTGCTAGCCACTGCCAATAAAAAGGGAAAAATGGTGCAGCCCTCTTGCCTTTTTTTCCATGTCTGTCATAACATGTTGAAACTGATCCACAGGAACGGGTTTGTTTCCAGACAATGAATTTCCACTTATTAGAGAAGCTGCTGCGTCATGGAGACAGTGCAGGGGAGGTAGCAGTATTCATTCAAAATTTACCCAGCCTTCTTGGAGGACTCTCCATCGTTCCTCCTAATAAGAACCTCAGTGATAATTGTTTTTCCAGCTCCACTGAGATGCAGCGCAGCCTCCTGGTGCTTCCTGTTGTGTTTGTTTGCGTAGTGTTCCCCACTACAGTCACTTTCCTGCCTCCATCCTCTGGTTTTTTTTTTTTTTTTTTTGCCCTGTCTGGTAACTTGTGGTAATGAGGTCTGCAGGGATCAAACCTGGTTGGGGCTTGATTGTGAAAGCTATCATGATTTACAGTTAACGGCTCGCAATTGACGCGCTGCAGAAACGCCACACTGAGAACGCCTAATGAGCAGGCTTTAAATAGCACCATATCAATAGCACCAACTTATGAGTTTGCTTAGTATTGTTCACAACTTTCATGAAAGTGAAAGAGACTCTCCAGCGTAGGGTCTACTGTTAGCTCTATCAGTGTGAAAACATGATGTGTGTGTGTGTGACAGTACAAATATTGGATGCTTACAACACAGCGATTGTTGTACAGCATTTGCCTCTTCTCTTTTAGCACAGCTCCATACAAAGATGCTTTAAACGTTACTATTTGACTTCAAAATATCCACTTATAAGTAGAACATGGTGTCTGATCTGTTCTATATCCCTGAACTCAGGGATGTCATCACTGGCATAACAATTCACACTTGCTATTTACATTATACATGAGACCAACATTTAAATAAGTCATGAACATTGTGGGCAACTGGAACAACAAGCAGAATTAATATCTCAACTATGAATTGATCATCTGAGGAAGAAATAAAAAAATGAGAGAAAACGCGCAAAGCCAGAAGTACAACTTCACATTTGTTGCTGTGTAAAATGATGCATTAGTAAACTCCCACTTCTGATTACAAAATGTTTTGTTCTTCTAAATCAGTGAAACTGTGGATTAATGAAAAGGTTAGTTGAGCCTTTGTCAAGCCTTTTGTGAATAGTTTTTCTTAGGTTGACGGTGGAGTGGCTGGCACTTTATGTCCCAGGGCGCCCTCATGTCTGTGTTACCTTCTGGCTCTCGCTTTTAGTTATGCTGTCATAGCTAGTCTTGCCGAAGTCCATGCGTTCACTCTGCATACAGTGTACATTGCCCTTAACCATTACATGACAGTAAGCATACCTAATATGTGTTTCTCTCTCTCTCTCTCTCTCTCTCTCTCTCTCTCTCTCTCGAGCTACACATGCTACTCCTGAGATGCCAGTGATCCTGATCCCTTCTGCTCTCCGGACCTGCCTGATCCATCCTGATGCCCTACTTCTGGTTGGAGTTCTCATCACTTGGAAATAACTCGCTGCTGCTGAGGATGGCCTCCAACATGGACAGCCTAAAGATACATGAGATTACTGAGGATGGTTCCACTTAGAAGCCATGAAGATGGCTTTGGACTGCAATTGATACAAACAGTTTTTCTGCGATGGCTTAGGACTACAATTGCTATGATAGCTTTAGGACTGCAATTCCCACCAACTGTTTTGCGGTCGAGTCTCCTTCAGTGAACAGTTGTTAACTTCAACAAAATAGACTTCATGTGACAACTGTGATGCACCGTTTGTCCATGTAGTACACAGTTACAGAAGGGAATGATTTATAATCGCACTATCCGGTGTCACCAAGATGAGGATGAGTTCCCTTTTGAGTCTGGTTCCTCTCAAGGTTTCTTCCTCATATCGGCTCAGGGAGTTTTTCCTCACCACCGTCACCTCTGGCTCGCTCATTAGAGATAAATTCATACATTTAGAAATGTATATCCTGAATGTATTTATTTCTGTAAAGCTGCTTTGTGACAATGTCCACTGTTAAAAGTGCCATACAAATAAAACTGAATTAAACAGCACTGGCTCCAGCATCAGCACCCTGTCTGTGAAAAAGGGGGTATCTTTAGCCCCTCTGCCTATTCTACATTCACTAAAAGGGATTTCCCTTTAGAGGAAGTGGATAGGTGTCACTGGGTTGTATTGCTAAAGTCCATTGTCTGTCCGGAAGCGTTTGTAAGCATTTTGACAGCTCTTACATAAATGCAGCAGCTGCTGTGCTGTCTAACTGGGGTGATGGGGTGTACACACTTAACTGTCCTCTACAAACATGATTAGTGCTATTTTGTGACATAAATCTGCTCACTGTTTGTCTACGTGTAAGTGCTGGTGCATAAAGAGGCATTGGAATGCTGATCAGGGGGGCAATAAAAAAAACAAAACAAAACAAAAAAAATATCACATAATAAAATTAACATAATAAAATCTACCAGTCAGCCAGATAGATATTATTCCATAAGCTTTTCCTGTCTGCAATTTGGCTGATGATATCAGTGGTCCTATTGAAGGAGAAATATTCAAGGTCTGAATTATACAGGCTATCACATATTTAGCACAAAAACAATCAAGCAGTGTGCATTCAGTCCAGCGCAAAGTCCCTTTAATCACATTCAGCCCCATTCTTTAACACAGATTAACATCTGCACTTTGTGTGTAGCTGGGTACAGACGTTGAAAACTAAAATGTTTCGATTTTCAGTCATCACATAGGTGTTGTGGCAAAAGTAGATGTATTATAAACACAAGTATTATGTAAAATGAATTACTGTATTAGTTTGCCATGGTATAATTATAAAACTAAAGCAGTACTCCATGTGCCACCACAAAGAATGCATGCACTGGGTAGAAGAGCATGAAGGGGCCAGACTAACCCAGGCTCCCAGGCTGGAGGAGTTTCCAGTGTTCATATAAAATTGATAATGAGATGTGTACGCAGCAGGAATGGAAAAATCTGAGGTTCCTTATGAGGTTTCCACATTCCTCCCTTCCTGCAAGCCAGACACAAATGCTCTACATCTGCTCAAGAGGTTTGTTTGTGTGCACTGTGTGTACAGTGAGGGGAAATAAGTTTCCAGACACTTTTGTTTTTGTTATTTAAGATACTTCCAGCGCATATATATGTACTTCAAATTTACACACGTAATGTTTTCTATAATAATGGTTATATAAAAATAAATGAAGTTCTAGATATAAGTGCTTCAAAAAATGTACATGGTGTCATTGTAAAAGATGTTACCATTGTTTGGAAAGATTTCACGCAACAAGTAGCAATCGCGGTGAAGGGGAAAGTTCTCAGGGACAACATTGTTAAACAACAGTTGAATGGAAAAATCTACAGTCATAGCAAAGACCTTAAACATCACTGGCAGTACAACTGGTTCAGTAACATGCATGTGAAAGTTCATGGAACCACAACCAATCATCCTCAGACAGGTGCGCCACACAAGATTTCATAACGCTCTCAGACTAATGATAATGAAGATAAGAGAGAAGGCTGTAGTCACTCAGAAAGAGTTGTAAGACGACCTGAAAGCAGGAACGACAGTTACACAGAGAACGATAAGTAATGAGCTGCACCACAATC
>CM041004.1:8981588-9053484 GCA_022985145.1 Pangasius djambal
ATATTTATTTCCCCTCACGGTATGTGTGAGAATAAATGTGTCATCACCAACTGATATTGTATTGGTGAATATCATTACTATAAATGTGACAATAGTACAGTACCTTGTTGTGAATAATTTATTCATTAGCACCTAAAAAGCAAAAAAAAAAAAAAAAAAAAAAAAAAAAAAAAAAAAAAAAAAAAAAAAAAAAAAAAAAAAAAAAAAAAAAAAAAAAAAAAAAAAAAAAAAAAAAAAAAAAAGCTGTATTCTTATGCTGAGAACTTACATACCAACCTACGTGCAAACCTCGCAATAAATCTGTCCAAAACAATACAATCTGACCGTGGTGTCTCCTCCTCTTCTGTGGTGCTCCTTCTCATTGTAACCTGGCTGGCCTTGACTGTTTCCACGGGCGATAAACACAGACAGAAACCAAATAAAGATCTGGTTTCTCACAGTGGCCGAAAAGCTTCCTACGCTGCTTTTGTTTGGCGAGTCTGTTTGGGTGATTGAAGAGGGATAAGTGGCCAGCTCTTCTCTCTTTCCCTTTTACTCTCTCTCTCTCTCTCTCTCTTTCTCTGAGCTTGCTCCTATTTATTAGCTCTGAGACTGCAAACTGTGTGCCTTGTACTCAGAGTGACCCTGATACATGTGGAGAGCCGAGTACTCTTACAACTCTTTTGCAACACTCTTTTAGGTCTCTGGCTCAAACCCTACAATGGGTAAGACTTTAAATAGAGTTATTTAATTTTTTTTCTTTTTTTTTTTTTTTACACAGTCAGCTTTATTTAATGATCAGGTTTTCACTGAACTAAGTGCCAATGCCTTTTTTTTGTTTAAAGGTATAACAAAATACATATTGTGTCATGTAACATGGAAACATATAAAGTATGTAACATATAACTTTTCTTCATACATTGTTCAATATATGATCAGCATCATGCTGAAAGGAAAGAGGTAAAAACTGTAGCCGGTATTACTACATGTGTACTCTTACTATATGTGTATACAGTTTGTATCAGCTGAATAAAATCATTGCAATAGTTCATGACATATACAGTACATGCATGTTTGCTTCTTTCCTGTGAGCGTAGAGAGAAAGCTTCGGGATACGGTGTCACAGTGGCTGGCTGTCCTTGCTGTCATGTTTGATGCAGTATGCGGTCAAACCGGATGGCATTGTAATAAGAAGTATGATGCTAGCGGCGGTTTCCTATTTCCTTCTCGCTGTTCCCCCACACACTTACACCCCCTGTCTCTCCTTCCACACACTCCACACACACATACTCCTGACAACGGCACTCACAGACTCCTGCGGTTTTTAAATAGAGCAGCATTGCCTTGTCCTTGGCAACCCACAACTCCCACCTCTGCTCCTGCGCTGTGACTTTTATTTATTCCCTCCTTCCATCCCTACTTCGTCCTTCTTTCTGACTCGGCCAATTGCTCCTTGCATTCAGTGACTAAAAATACTGCCACAGCCTTTGTCCTGCCAAAAGTGGTGTGAGGCATGGAAAAAAAATTCTTCAATGTAATTAGAGCAGTGCAAAAGGACAGAATGGGGCAAATCCACTTCACTGTCTTACACCTCAGCCCAAAACCTCATTTTAAAATCAAACTTGGAAGGAGAAATCTTGGGAAAAAAAGTCTCAGAAATACAAAGAGTCCATGATGAGAATGAGTCACACAAACAAGCATTATAATTTAATGGCACAGGCCACCAGCCTGGTGAGTAAAGCCAGCTCTGTTTTTTCCAGTCTTAATGATCAGGGCAGCAGATTTTCCTGGAACTAAGGGAGAGATGGGTGAGGAGCAGATGGAAAGTCAGCCATTCCAGAGTGCTGCAGGCTTGAGCACTGAAAAATGCTGAGGTGAGAGCAAGACTGACCTTGATTTAAATAATAATAATAATAATAATAATAATAATAATAATAATAATAATAATACACCAGTGTAGGCTGTGTGATGGTGAACCAAACCATCAGTACAGTAGCATTCAGGTTCGTTATATTTTGTAACTGGCTTGAAGGAATGTGTGCATGTTTTTGGCAATCAGAATAGTGTTACAAAGGTCTGATATTTTAACTACAGTAAACAAAATCAGGAAAAATTGCATGTGATCATTTAATGGCATGACAATTAATTAACAGTGGTTATTATTATGTTTCCCCACTGTGACATCTCATATCTGCGCAATTATTGGCTTACTCACAGGCAGCCTGCTGATTGGTTGTTTCAGAAGTCACTCACATCGCCATAGCAACTATCTGACAAATCCCTTTTGCTGGATTTCTTTTATGTAACATTGTTAGGGTGGTTTTATCCAGCTCATCTTTTCTGGGAGCTGGGCTGTTCATATTTGGATTTATTTTCTCCTGCTACAGCAAACGCACAGTGCGCCGCCATCCCAGCCGTTTGGAGTCATATGTGTGTGTGTGTGTGTGTGTATATATATATATATGTACGGTATGTATTTTAATGCACACTAAGTTTACTTTAGTTTATCAATAGGATACCAGAAAAAGAAAAGGACAAACTAATGGTTATGGAATTCTACTGAATAACTGATGACATTATTGTTACAGCTCTAATTTTACATAATAAAAAAAAAGTCAGGTGAGCCTGAGATGTTTATTCTACCGTGATCATGTACATCTACGCTATGGCAAGCAGGTTTCCTCACGTCTGGAAGCTGACAGGAAAATACATAGCCTTGGCCAGTGGAGACAGGTGGGCTCACCTGCAGGCTGACTGTTACACAGTGGAACTAAGCCTATTTTCCTGGCTGCTCTTGGATGCTCTCTTCCAGCTCTGCATGGAGTCTAGACCCAGTCCTGTACACCAATTTCCACTTGTCTTCCTCTCAAAAATGGGTTATCTGCCAACACCAACTGCCCTTTCACCTGAGGGAAAGCCAGATGCCTCACTCCATGCCTTAGTTTCATCCAAACAAGAGGCTTGTTTTTTTTATTCTTTCTTTTCATCATAAGGTCTAAAACCTGGGGTAGTGTCAGTGGGCCATCTGTGATAGAGGTCCTGGGGCCTACATGCCTATCTGCCCACTTCCTGAGCTCAGCACACTCACTGGACCTGGCCACTGTACTTGCCAGTTAAAATGTGGGAATATAAGGTTTTTAACATCATAATAATTGCATGATATATTATCATGGTTTCTCACTAAATAAAAACAGCTGATGATCCATAATCTCTCTACTCCCTCCATTCTCTCTTCCACTGTATCTAATACCTACCCTGAAGAAGAACAAGGCCCCAAGTCTGCGCATATTGGACAGAAGCTGGGCATTTCGTCCCTTATTCCTGCTAAGGAGCTGGCATGGGTCTGGGCACAACAGAAGGCATGGAGGGCTTATCCCAGCAAGAGTGCAGGCCACAGACACCCTCACTGACTCACAGGGAAGGAAGGGGCCTGGTTCAGCTCTGTCTTAGCAGCAATACACCTCCACAGTCCTCTGGCATGGGATTTGTTAGATTTGCGTCACAAGCCCCAGCAAGAATAATTCTCGGTGAATCTGCAACCAACTTATTATGAAGCTGCACTGGTTTTCAACAGACTGGCTTATAATCTGTCTTTAATAATGACTTTAATAACGACATGCAACTGACACGTTACATTGTACAGTGATGAATACAATATGTACACTGCTCAATCATATGCTCATCTTGATGTCTTTAAGAGAATTTTGCTGAAAGGAAAACGGTTTTAATGTTGTATTTTTAGAACAGAAAATGTGTAGCTGTGACCAAAATAAAACCGACACTTAAAGCAAACTGCCCAAAGCTGGTGAAAAAGACATGACGGTATCTCAAGTGACTCATACACTTCCCACAGCACAGCAAAAGTAACAAAATAATATTTTTCTGTCCAAGTGTAGGAGTTAACACAGTGGTCAAAACCATAGTACAATTAGCCAAATGTAGCTGCATCACGGACAGATCTTTAAGATAACTGAGGGCAACATAACCCTGGGTCAACTGGCTAATGAAATTCAGCTAACGAAGACATAAATCCGATATTTGACTAATTGGCTGTGTTAATTTAGTTGTTTACGTGGGAATGTATTAAAAGCATCCTTTCGTATAACGTTTATTTGGAGTCAGAGGTGACTGTCCGTGTTAGTGTTGGGTAAGAAAAGCTGACTTGAGACATTTCCTCGATAGACCTAATCAATAACACATTCAGCATGAAGTGGAAGCTAGTATTAAGAAAGAGTATTCTCTCTTCTATATTCTATATTCTCTCTTCAGGGAGTTAGAGAAAGCAGTGATGTGTTGATTATCTGTCATACGCCCAGCTGGTCTTAGGTCTGTGTAAACAGTCAAATATTCTAACACGAAAAAAAAAAACGTTCCTGAGAGAACTACAGTGAGTCAACAAATGGTGCAATCTACCATAAAGTATGGTGAAAGTGTGTGTGTGTGTGTGTGTGTGTGTGTGTGTGTGTGTGTGTGTGAGTGAGTGAGAGTGAAAGAGAGAGAGAGAGAGAGAGAGAGAGAGAGAGAGAGAGAGAGAGAAGGGAAAAAGGTTCAACTTAACCTTAACTTGACAAATATTCTCACTGATGTATATGGATTTTGAAAGGGCACATTTTAAAATCCAAAAATCAAGCAAATATTCATTTGTTCATGAAACATTTGTAATGTGGTGTACACACACTGTATATTTACATAAAAACATGCAATTATGTGAATTTAGCGCTGTTTCTTTAAAATTAACTGGCCATGGTCTTAAAAATGATCATGTGGTGCAACTGTGATGCCAAATAATATATTTCCGTAATATGGTTAAAATATTATACATATACATATTCTACATATATTATAAATATACAAAATATTAGATGTAACGATGCTTGCATTATTTATGAATTTCTATCAGTCAGCATATAATAATAATAATTAATAAAATGAATCGTATTTCAGCCACAGAGCTTAGATGTCGTTTTTTGAATTTTAATATCGTTATTCCAATTACTGGTTATGCCACATGATGGTTGATCACACCAAATGATGAGAAGAACATGCATGGTGTTAAAAAACAGGCAATGAGTGTTAAAAACACTTTGTACTTCGCATGGATGGAGGTGCAAAGTCTAACGCAGCCTTAGCCATCTTTTTTTTTCTCCCCCTGTAACTTGTGGATGCAGCCCTCCGTTTCTCTCTGTGCTTCTCCCTGCCTGTCTTTAGCAGGTCACTATTCTTCACTGATAGCTAAAACAATAGCGTACAATGTTGTGACATGAATTAGATGCATGACATTTGATAGACAAGAACAGAAGTGGTGTCCATGTCATGGAAAACCAAACTCATCTTGCGTTTTTGAAATAAGAGGTTGATCTCTCGTGTAAAACATTGTCAAAGTTTCTTTCGCTCCCAATTCATACAGTCCATATACGGAAACTGAACTGCAAAAACAGCCCTTTAATTATTCATAATTGTGACTCACGTTTATACATCACCTCTTTTCATGACCAGAGCAGTTTAGACTAGCCCAATTATGATGAAATGATAATGAATGTTTCATCCTATCCCTAGCACAATACAGAACAGCCATCAGAACGCCATTTATTATACACTGATCTTAAACTCACAGTAAAAAAAAAGAAAAAAAAAAGAACAGTTTGTTGAATTCTATGAGATGAAGAGAGATAGAAAAATGGTCATGTACAATGAATTATGAGTGTTTTGGTACATAAAACCTCACATTATAGCATTATAAGTAGAAGTTAGTGGAGTTCTCCTAATCAGCTAATGAGAAATACGACAGGACAATGTTAACATCATATGCTAGTAATAGCTTTCTTTTTTTAAACATACTTCAAACCTTTCTTTTCTTCTAGCAAGATACTCAGCTCTTGCTTTAGGAGCAGAAGTAACCCACTGCCTGTGGAATACAGTTTTCTGCTACTTAGCTGCATCTAGAAAACAGTTTCCTACTTTCTCATGAAATTGTACGGAATATAAACAGAATATTTATCCACAAATCTGGCTTGAAATGGCAGGAGGAAGACGTATGTATCACAGACCGTGGTCGCACCACATGATATTTTCAAGTTCCTATTAAAGTCTATTATAAAATCTGTAATAAAAATATAGATTTACAGATATAATTTCATTTTCACTGTTTTCTTGAGGTCTTACCACATGACAGCCCTATATGGCAACTATAGAAGAGTGTTACAAAATTTCTAGATGTTTCCAAGGATTCTTGGCAAGTTGTACTATGATGTGACTTTTTGTCATTTAATTGTTTTCAGTATAATAGTCTCAAAAAGGCCCTTTCTCGATGGTCACACCGGATGATATTTCATAAAATACATGACCTCTGACAACACCTTGTTAGTGAATTATGAAAGAGCTATAAATACTTTGCAGCTTTCAAAATTATACTAAATACGGCAAAATAAGTATATACAAAAAGTTTTAAGAATAGCACTAATAGTCAGACGGTCGCACCACGTGATAATTTGACTCTTCTAATAAAAGAAAAATGACCAATACAAATTGGGTACATATGAGAGCTAATAGATATGTGTTATGTTTTTTTGTGCATCTGAATTTTTTTAAGGCAGAAAAAGTCTGTTACGTCATCAACGCTTGTATTGTAGTTGTAAACACTGTCAAAGTCTAAGTGAAGTGCTCTTTGTCAACTTTGAAGAAATCCAAGGCAAGTGGCAAGGTCAGTATAACTCTCCTACCAATCCCCATCATAGAATTATCAACAGAGCATATTAAAGAAACACGATTCCTTGCAGCGGGTTTCTGAGAGCAGAGACAGAAGCTTACGTAACACACTCACACGTGCACACACACTATTATCATTAGCATTTACTTAATCAAATAATAGTAGCCAGGAAAATAAGCAGAAGCAAAATCTGCTCACAATTACTTCTTGTTCTACTGCCAAAGCAGAGTAGTAGATGAAGAAGTAGGGATGTATCTTATAAAAAAGAGTCAACTGTAATCTTGTGCAGTGGCGGGTGTGCTAAGTGGCTAGCACTTTCTGCTTTTTATTACTTCTGAGAATCAAGTTTTATTTGAACTGGTTTCACAATGCTGTGATACAAATTTCATGATGACGTTTTTGTTCAATTTCAGAACTTCCAACTTCCTATTTGATCAATTCGCACACATTCGTTACATCAAGAATACTGAGTACCTTCCAGGGAATCAAGAGGAAGAAGCATCATGATCTATTGTTGATGAGCTCAAGACAAATTTAGAAGTTCTCCAGGTCATGTTCCTTCACTCACCTACAAAGTTTGGTATGAATACGTCACACATTGACAAGATGTGCACACATTTCTCTGTTATTAAAAATCCGAGAAGCATGTTTTGCTCAGGCTGGTCTTACTAAGCTATTGGCCAAATTTGATGATGATTGGTACTTGGCTTGACCCAAAGAATCAGAGTAAAATGATATCATGTTTCTACAACATTGCGGCATTATTATTGTGAACGCGTGTTCAGATTTGCTCTAATGGAGGTGTGAGAGGGCTGGAGTGGTGTTTACCAAAATTGCTGTGATGGTAGTGAAGACTGTTCTTTATCACTGTACCAAATTTCATAAAAAGCTTATGTACGGGCTGCCACAGACTTCAATGGGGAAGCAGAAGAAGAAGAAAGGAGAAGAAGAAGAAGAAGAAGAGAACATACAATACCAACGGGTGCATACACACGTTCGGTGCTTGGGCCCCTAATCATAATAATAATAATAATGTTGTTGTTGTTGTTACCTTGCTAGCAGATCTGAACATCAGGTAAGAGTTTAGAGAGCAGGAAGAGCAATCAGGACAAAACTTCCAATTAAAAAAAAGAAAAAGCCACACTGCCTTTTTCCCCTCAGCCTGTTTAATGCACCCTGTCAAATCCATACCTGTGGATGTAGCCTTCACCGCCAAGCAGACACTTTCCCTACTTTTGATCCTTAAAATGATCCTTGTTAAGCCAGAGATGCAGCAGACACACAGATTATATGATGTCTGAGAATTTGTGATTGGAAAAGGTTTTAGCTCGACTGGCAGAAGAGGCAGGTTTCATTCCACAGCTATCAGACAGGAGGACAGACTCTTGATCTTCCAGCCTCACAGGCAGACAGGAGGTGGAAGAAAAGGAAGGGAGAGAGGAAACAACTCACTGTCTTTCAAGGTCACTGTAATCTCAATGCCAGGGCTACCCCATGTTTCTAAGACTTAGTGTGGGCTGGCGGGACGTGCATGTGCGCATGAGAGTGCCTGGTGAGAGGCTGGATTATATGCAAATATGCAAGAAAAGTTTCTCAGAAATATTTTATGCACTTTTAATCAGGATGGCGTGATTAAATGGAAAGAGGCAGAGACATCTACTCATATTTAGAGCTGTTAAGGATGTAAACTATAACCTTGTCTAGGCCTGAAGCCCAGTACCTGGTGTCCTGGTGGTTCCTTGTGTTTCTATCATGTGTCATATCATCATGTCATAAACTATTCCAGACTGCAATAGCAACTGTTAAGACAGTTATTGGTTAGAGAGGATTGAGAAAAAGGAGACCTATCCTGTCATCCTGACCTAGACCTATCCATCATTGTCCTGTGAGGGAACTGACATTTCCTGAATCTAAAAAATAACTGTATCAGGGATTAAAATCTAAGTGCTATCATGTTTGGTTGTTTCAGCTGTGCATAGTGCACTTAGAAGTGCAGCAGGAGGAAACAGAAAGAAAGAAAGAAAGAAAGAAAGAAAGAAAGAAAGAAAGAAAGTGTTGCACTTGTCCAACTAACAGTTTAAGGTTTAAATCTCTAGGCACACAGACACACAGACAGCAAGTTGTCTACCACTGCCACTCCTTTCCTGCTTGTCTTTTCTGGTTATGCCATTCTGTCTGTTTTCACGCCCACAGACGAACACAAGTACCATTCTTAATGTGGCTGGCTGTACACACACTCCGAGAGATTTGTAAAAAAAAAAAAAAAAAGCAGATTACATACCAGCCTGGCTTCACTGGCTCCTCAGTCATCTGCTGCATTCCTCGCTGCTTGCACTTCCCTTGTCCATTTCGAGGGAGTCAAGTATATGAGCAGCGAAACTGCCTAGTGAAACTCCCATCAATCAGAAGACACTCGCTAATAGAGCGTATGCTAGGAGACCTACTGATGTAAGCTAGTCACCAGAGAAAATACCCAGTTGTGACGCATATCCAGGAACAAAAATAGCACTGGGGCCCCTAGAGGGATTATACAACAGGCTACGTTCAGAGACACTTTCAGCGCTCGAGCAGCCTATTGCACTCTGCTGGTTCTGTTTGCTTGCGCAAATGAAGTTTACATTTTTGTGAAGCGAGACATGACCACAAATAGACGGGTCAAGAGAGCTAGGGAACTAAGCGCAGACTGAAAGTGCCATTTGAGTGAGTGTGTGTCTGTGTGTGTGTCTGTGTGTGTGTGTGGTTTAGACACAGTGCCTTATCAGACCAAACTTAAACCATCTGGCCTCAATGCCTTTGACCTGGGGTTGTCCATGGCATGCCAAGCAGGGCATAACAACAAGGCAACACTTCCTCTTCCTGGCCTCCCTCATTTATAGCTCTCCCTCAGCTCTATAAATAGCTCACCAGGCCAACGCGAACAAAATTCCTCCACAGATTTGCTTATTCCTTTCTATTCCTGGCTGGCTGGACACTTATATGATTGACTTGTGGATCTCAGCTATGTCTTGTGTAGGTGTTTGTGTGGGTGAGTGTGTGGGGGAAAGTAGCGGCACTGTGACACCACTCATACTAGGATTACAAGAAAGAGTTTCTGACCAACGCTCCACTGCTGAGGATTTTCATTCCCCCGTGTTAATGTATTTACCTTTATCGCACTGTATTTCACAAGTATAATTTGGTCAGATTATTTGGCTTTGTGCTACAGCACTGTTTAATTTTAAAAAACATACGTAACTGTTGATATGGTGAAGGTTTTGGTGTTGAGATTTTATTTAGCATTTTAAATGTGAACCTTGTAACAGTCAGATGTGAAGCTGTAGCTTTATAGTTTTCTGTCATGGTCTAGAAAGCTGGAAAGTCTGGAAAAAAAACCCTCTCATGTCACCTTCAAGCCTACCAAAAGGTCTGTTTTGTGTGTCTTCTAGATTAGTTAATACTTTCATCAGCTCATCAGCGTGTTTAACGTCACTGCATGAAATCGCTAATCATTTTACAGATTGAATTGGAAACCTGATGGACAGGGATGTTTCGGCTCTGACGTGCTGTCTAGCGAATGTCACATTTAATCCTTCGGACACACACACAAAGTCATGAGTCAAGCTTAAAACGTACCACGCCACCCAGTGTGGATTATGTTCCTATAACAACGCGCTCTGTCGTGTTTCATTCCTTATGTATTGTTTGAAGCTGGACATGACAATGAAAAGAGACGCACCCTTTCAAGCGCACCACCTAACTTTTTGAAAAAAATGGTGTCAAGAAATGAAAAATTTACCCTCCACTAGACTGCTAAGTCAGTACGAGAAATATTTCTTTGGTTTTTAGACACTTATGTTTCTGACATAATAAAAAGTTCAAATGTTACAGTAGTCCTAAATTATGAATCTGGACTTTAAGAAAAATGTAGGGTGGTCAATCTTTGCTGTTCCACAACATTTAATGTAACTATACAGTGACAAAAGCATTTAAAAAGCACACGTGATGGTGTGTGGTTACAGGTGAATAAAGTAATGCATGTGATGATACTAAGGTGATAGCTGCTGTAATACTGTAATACTGTAATGGTATCATAAACATCATAAAAGCTATTATTAAGGCAATTTCCAAAACATCGTGAGTGACAGCACTGTAGGAGTCACCAGGTAAGGGTCTCTGCTTATAAAACAGCAACAGAACCATACAATTAACACTCCACTCTTTCCACAACACCAGCTGTATGCACAAGCTGACTGCTCCAGACAACACCACTCTAGATGAATCAGACAACTTCATTCCCCGATCAGCAGTACATGTTTGTTCCTGAGCTGTCAAATCATTCTGCCATTCTTGTACAATCCAATTTGCACAGCTAAATATACGTGACCTCGCCTGACTTCCAGAGTGGATGCTGTGATCCCATGTGGATCTCTCACAAAGAACAAAAAAAAAAAAGAAAAAACAACCAGCGGTTCTGATTCTCCAGGGCTCATGTTCCCTGCCTAAGCAAGTCTTACTGTAAACATCATTCCCTAGGGAAGGGGCTGCAACAAAAAAAGCATGTGATGCCTACAGAGGAGCCCTGTATGCTATTGTGGTAGAGACAGCTGAAAATGGCATTGGAAACACAATCCTTACCAAGATACCAAGTTCCCAATACATTACGAGTTTCAGAGATAGATTAAGAGATTGATAAAGACTTTTTTTTTTTGAAAATTGATAATAACTACGCTTGTCACACTCTCTATGGCAGAAAGTGTCTTTTCTAAAAACTAATTTATCTCTTTTCATCTTTACCACAAAGTGTAAACCACACAATGGTATAGAAAGTATTTGTATGCTGTACTACTGTATTACAGTTTCCCTTCACTGGAACTCAGAGGCCCAAACCTGCTCCAGCATGACGATGCCCCTGTGCACAGAGCGAGCTCCATGAAGACATGGTGTGTGAAGGTTGGAGTGGAAGAACTCGAGTGTCCTGCACAGAGCCCTGACCTCAACCCCACTGAACACCTCTGGGATGAACCGGAACTGGAGACTCCTTACCCAACATCAGCGCCTGACCTCACTAATGCTCTTGTAGCTGAATGAACACAAATCCCCACAGCCACGCTCCAACATCTAGTGGAAAGCTTCCCAGAAGAGTGGAGCTCATTATAACAGCAAACACAGGGGGAATAAATCTGGAATGAGATGCTCAACAAGCACAAATGGGTGTGATGGTCAGGGGTGCACATACTTTTGGCAACATGGTGTATTAGGTCAGGTCTTTATCTACTCCAGGGCGATTTTAATCAGGGCTTTATCATATCTTAATATGAAATCTTAAGCACTGAGCATATTCACTGGGAACCACCGAAGATTAAATGACATGAATGATGCTGCATTCCTTCACGCTCCTGCAATAGCTCACCATGTAATAGATCTATTTGCTCTTCTAGCAAACAGACCTTCAGTACATCTTTACTTCATCAATATTTAATCTTAAGTATTGCTGGAAGCATGTAGGAAAACGTGATATCAAAGTGGTTTCATATGAATACTTAATAATTAACTATTTCTCAGTAACAAAGTACTTCCACCATGCAGACTGCTGAAATGAGTTCTTTCGAATCCCGCTTGTTTAAGAGTAACGCTGCCAAACACAGTCGCCATGCACATGCAGGCGGGCTACGTGCTTTACAGGTTTCCCATAATTATGGTTCCTTATATTCATTAACAGAAGCGTACACTCAGACATCGTCACACAAAACTTGTAATGCATATCATTAACTATATTTTCAGCGCTTTAATGTGCAGCTGGGGTTTCTTTATGACATGATAGAGCATGGATACTAATGGAGTAACCAATAAAAATGCCAATTTTCAGGTGACAATGCGGTGGAGTGTTTGTGTTAGTACATTTGCAGAGAGTACACAGTAATTTGTATTCTTATTCTTGCCAAAGTTTCACAAAGCAAAATTCCTAGCAGTGTAGTGAACAGCTAGTCTGAATTAATAGTGCAGCTGTATAACTGTGGTGCCTTACAGTTACAAGTAGTAAACTGGGTTTTTTCATTTGTTTGTCTGCTTGTTTTGTATCACTGACACATCACAGGTTTTATCCAAATGTAATGTCAGGTGTCCAAAATCTCCTCCGATATTACAAAGGGCACAGATCCTTACATCTTAGATGAGCATATTGTTAGTAGCTAGCCACACCGCAGAGTTGTTAGAATCATGATTAACCATTTCACTGTAACTTAATTTACATGCAATAAAACAACAAATACACTGGAAATAAGTAACACAAGTGGTTGTTCTAGAGGGTTTCTAGAGGGTTCAAATCACCCATTACACTCGTGTATGACTGATAAGAAAATATGTGCCTACCGCTTCCGATCGTACATTAGCAAAAGGGAAGAAGCAGGGGGAGGGGGACGGTGTCGCAGGAAGTTTACAGGGGGAACAAGAGAAACGAGTCAATATATGACTCATCAGGCTTTGTTATATAAAACAAAAAAAGTACATTCATAACTCTATTTCACAAGGAACGGTGCTCGTATAAAGCTATCCCAGCTAGCCGGCTCTGAAGGCACACTCACATCGAGGAATTTGAAATGCCAGTGACGCTCCTTCGCCATACTCACTCTGGATCGCGCATTCCATGTGATCAAGATCAAATCAGAAATGTACTTCTCATCTGGATTCTATATGAAACTACTATTTTTGCTGGAATGAATGCACATTATTCACTGACTGTGAAAAGGAGTATTGCTGGGCAATACTTGGCTGAGAAGTAGGGTTGCCATGGCAATACTGGCAATACTGACGGCGACGGCCATGTTTGAACCTATTTGTGGTTTTTTTTATGAAAAAGACATTTCTGAACTGGCAAAGAAAGTTAAAAGCAATTCATGCACTGCTTTCAGAATAAGCAGCCGCCCATCTTCCAGTGCTGGGCTTGTCAAGGGAACAGGAAAACTAAAATGTACATACGGCAGCAAAATCACAAGTATGGAAAAAGGCATTGTGCTTTTTCATGTAAGTTTTACTCGTCTGTGCATAAATTGAATATGGGTGCTGAGAATACAGCGGCTGAGGGAGCAGAAAGAGAAAATGTATAATGTGACTCGTTTAAAATGTTGTATAATGAATTTTGACGGTTTCCCCAAGTGAACAGAGAGAGTGGAAGATAGGCATAATAACATGCAAACAAGCCTCACACACACACAAACACACACAACATGGAATACAATAAAATTTCATCCGTGTGAGACCTCAGAGAGCAGTTTAGAGTCAAAACACAGCGTGGATTCGGGTTCATAGCAAAATCCAATTAGCATAAAATATCACACCTGCCACGCAGCTGCACAGCTTCCCTCACTTTAATAAAGTTGCACATGAAGAGCATGTAAATGTTTATATATGTTTCATAGCAACGTTTTCTTCTCACAGATTAGTGGACAAATGGAAGAAGAACAATGCAACATATATGTACAATAGTTGCATCAGGGCTCCAGAGTGGTATCACATTTGAATCCTGTCGATGCCGCAGCCATCCGAGGCCGGGAGCCAAGGGAGCAAAACAGGTCGTGCTCTCTGGCTGGGCGGAGCATACTCTCTCCCCTGTCAATCACAAAGACACTGGCCTCTTTCAGTATTACATTAGCAAAAGGGCATCGATTGTTACATCCTCGTAGAACATATTCTTGATAATAATCTCGAACCCTAGCTAATGACACTGTAAAGTCCTCTTTGTTCATATGCATGGCAATCAGCTGTGGGCATCTGTGGGCTCACGTATGCAGAAGAGGGCAGATAGTTCTTTCCTCTGAGTGTGTTATGCTGCCCTGTGATGCTGCATGTGCAGAAGCTCAAAAACATGCAGGTGGCTAGCTTCACGTCTCTTGGAGGAAGCATGTGTTAGCCTTCACCTTCCCAGGTGGTAGACTTATCCCTGTCGTATAATGAGGAGGGGAGGCGGGTGGGAATTGGCAGGTAAACAAAAAGGGCGGGGATTTGGGGGATGAAACAAATAATAGTTTGATACCTATCCAAAATGGCTGACATCTTGCTGGACTAATCTCATGGACGTAATTGAGAATTTTTTGTCTTACGAAAACCCACATGGCTGCCGTATTTGGTGCATATAGGTGATACTGGATTCCCACAATGGCACTATCAAACCCTGAGGTCTCACCATTGGCATGTACCATACGTTTGAAGTATGTGCCACACAGCATGATGTTCAGTGCAATTATGTTACACTCCTTATCTGAGCGTTATGTTATTTATTTATCACCTCATCATGGGAACACCATACAAGATATCAGCATTTCCTACAGAAGTTAGCATTATGCGTATCGTCAAATCTAGTACGAATCAGATAAACCCACTACAATGAGTATTAAAAAGTTTGGTCTATAAGCCTCACTTCCTGTTGTCAGTTGGAGGCAGTATGAAACCGAATCACTACTGGTATGTGTATGCCCCCGTGCCCCAACACTGAACAGAAATGTAAATTAATGGCCACATTGTAAGATACAGTGGAATTATGCCTCACTTCCTGTATGTGTGGTGCAACATGTTAGTTTATTGTCTTGCCATGGCAACACCGTCTAAGATATCAAAACGCCTTTTGCAACTTAACATCATGGACATCTCTGCATCATACTGACCAAATTTGGTTTGAAACCGATGAATCCCTTAGGAGGAGTATTTAAAAGTTTAATACCCATCAAGACACACAGAATCCAAAATGGCTGACCTCCTGTTGGGTGGAGTTAATATTAATAATAATAATAATAATAACAGATAATAAGAATAGATGCATCAACCAAGTTACATGACAGAACGCACCTGCAGTAACATCAAAATATGTAAGGGTGAATGAGGACATGTTTTTTAAATCCTTTTTAATTATATCTTTTCTAAATGTAAGTTTTATTTGGTGTTGAGGTATTTTTCATCATCATTAGCACAAAATGTGCCATACAGAGACCATCATGTGTTTGTGACAGCTTGCTTCTAACCTCAGTCACACAAGTGCTACTTTCGTGTCATGACATTGACCTCTCGATCCCAGCAAACCCTGGAGGGGGGTACAAGAGTTTTTTGTTTTTTTTGTCATCAGGCCGGGAGCAAGCGTTTGGTAAAAGCGATCATTCGGCAGCTGCTCAAAAAACAAACAAGCTCTTATGTGAGCAGCGCGCATCGGAGTACAAGGAAGTGACTCCCCTCTCCGGGATTCACTTTTGCCCGTTACACAACCTGCTGGTGCTGTGTTTTCCTCTGGAGCAGCTGTCTCTCATTTCATCCACAGGAGTGGAAAAAAAAACATTCTTGGTCAGGTACCAAAGATTGCACCTCCCCTGAAAACTCCCATCAGTCCTTGAACTCTCATGTTGCCCTGTGGCACCTGTTACTTTAGAAGCCAAGCATACCGAGGCAGAGCTACCCATTGGCCTTTAACTTCTCCAACCCCACTACTCCATCACCCACCCTGCATTCAGCTATCAGTCAGAGAAGCACAACCGTATTTAACCTCTGTGTTGGATCGGCTGGCCAATGCCAGGAATGAGGACCGGGGGCTTCCCAAACAGACAAACACCCCCTGTTCCAGCGAATGCCCCATAAATGCCTCCAGCCCTAAAGCATGTGAAGACTTGGGTGACTCCTAAAACAGCATAACAAACACAGCACTATGCTTTAGTGCACACTGAACAACTCAAGTTTTTCCATGAATACCACCTCTTATTTGGTGTCACCTGGGGCTATACAAGATTAAAAAAAATGATTTTGGCAATTTTACAAATTCTCTTTTTCCGCTTCTGAATGAACCAGCGTATTTTAAAAAAAAAAACATTTAGACTAAGGACTGGATGGAATTTAATCTTTAGCTATACCATTCTACAAAGCACGGCTTACGCATGAGATTTATCTGCTTTTAATATGTATGATAATTAGAAGTACTTTTTTCCCCAATTCCATTAGAAAACAAATCATCATATAGGAAACAATAGTCCTTTTTTTTTTTTTACTGAAATGCATGCAGGATATAAGCTATGTTCGTTGAATTTGCTTATAGTGAGGAAGGCTGAACTCTGAGTGTGTGTTCTTGGACTCAAGGACACTTTCTGGACAGCCCCATGGACTTCCCCACCATCCCAGACATGCAGCTCTGGAAAGTTCCCTGAATAAGCAGCCAAGATTGTTTGCATTCTCTGAATCTGCACCATATACATGGTGGCAAAGGTGACCACAGCATGAAGTCCAAAAGAAGCACGCTTGAGTTAAAATACACGGGGTTTCTTGTTGTTTAATGCATGTGTATGAGCTTTTGGTGCAACCCAATGTTAAAGGAATACATGAATAATGACAAATAAGATTATATAACATAAAGATATAACTTCTTGAAGCTTGTATGCCATTAAAGATGATAATGTTTACCTTCTGTTAGCTAGGAGAGTGGAAGAAAGAGAAAAAAGAGGAAAAAGTCGAACTGGGGACACTGCCAACAAGTCTATAGTCCTTCTTGTTACTGAAATTCCCACAAAATGTACTTCAAACAGGGAAGGAAGCTATTGAAGAAAAGCTATTTCAGACAATTGACCTTGCTGTGACCTCGACCCTATTTGGATGAATGGAAAACTCTAACCAGTTAAACTGCTGGTTACAACAGTGATGATTCCCTACAAACCTTCAACCATGTGTTCCTGAGATATCTCACTAACAAGAATCTCAGTTGGATGGCTGAACAACTCACTATCATGGCTGCTCCGAACATTTGTCTTTTTTTTTTTTCCTTTTTTTTTGCTTGATCTCTGGTGATGGTGTAGAGCATATTCTCCATTTGCTTCTACCTGACCCTCATGCTGAATCCAAAACACAGCTCTGATATTGAATGAATCTTTGAGGTTTTCCTGGATGCGCTGCAGCACGAAAAGACAATGGTTTTAGAGTATTTTTTCTACTGATTCAATAATGACAATTCATTATCATTATTCAAAAAAAAACAAAAAAACAACAAGCTGCCGGTTTAGGAACACTCTCTGGAGGTCTGGAGAAACATTACCTCAAGCTTGGTGATTTATTTCACAGCTAAAGCTCTGTAAGCCAATAGGCTGGCGAACACAGATTGCTTGCCAGTAGGGAATACACAAGGCACTGTCAGTGAGGTGTGCTACCATAGATCCCAGTGGAAATGTGATCCTCTCACGCAACAGTGACCTGGTCACAAGTTCTCCCCCAGAGCACCCAAAACAAGCTTAGCAACTCACCTACTATCAAACCAATTCTGCACCAAACAAAATTCAGCGCATTCCAAATCATATCCTAAACATTATCAGCAAACCATAATGGCTGACACAAAACACATTTCCTCCAAAGCTTATAGTGGATTTGCAATTCCCCAACATCTTCCTACAGAACCATAATCAAGCCTATTTTAAGGTTTGTTGAAAAGTTTGCTTCCAACAAGTTTGTTGTGCAGCCTGAGTTTGTTATCATGCCCTTTCCATTCGAGTATTTGTGCAACTTGGTGCTATGCCAAGGGCTTATGGGAAGACAAATGACTCAGTGATTACTTTAACAATTACTCAGCCAACAGAGTTAAGCTTGGAAGGACATGATACCAGAACACATCTTGTTCTGATCTGTCAAGAACGGTTCATGACAGGTGAGAGATTAAAAAAAAAAAGAAAGAAATACTGTATAAAGCCTCCTCATGGCAAAATGTACAATCTTGCCTTATATTCTAGCAATAAGTAGGTTTAATTACTCGGGTAATTTTGTACTCTGATTTGCCAAACTTTCACTGTAGTCAAAGCGATACGAGCTCCATCCGCTCCATCGCCACTGTATTTAGTGTCACTCGGTGTCTCAAGCTCCAAGTGACTGCACGTAACCTTCTTCCCCTTGTGTTTCACATTCCCATCTGCAGCACAGGATGCTGCTCAACATGAAATATGCATTGAATTATAAAAAGCATTATGTAATGCATCCACCGAGTCTGACGCAGGCATTTGTGCAACAGCTAATTAAGCAACGTGCTGTGGGGGGCAAATTTATCTCCTTTCTCTAAGCTCATCTGCAGAACATTGGAGAAAAGCAGGGGAAAAGATACTCTGGTAAAAGAACAACAAAAAAAGATGTTATGCAGAAAAAAATACAGAAAAAAAAGGTGAAAACAGGGTGAGGGATACACAGAGACAACATGAGCAGAATGAATCATCTGTAAATGCTGAAATATTCGCATGAAGCAGCCTAATAATGGCACAGCAAAAAGAAGCACAGTGAGAACGCACAGACAGAGCGTCTGGCGGAAACAGATGAAAAAAATAAACAATCAATAGCCTCAAAGTGCAAGAGAAATTGGAGCAGAAAGTATTAAATAGTAAAGGAGGGTATGAACTAGCCTTGAAGCAGCTCAGCAGCAGGAAAAGAATCTGGCTGTCTCAATGCTCTCATCAACTACATCCCAAGCCTAATTTTAAATCAATTCACCATGGCCTTCCCGGGATGTGTATTTACACTCTGTAGATGGCTGGAGCTGATAAAGTGTAAAGCCAATTCGTCTCTCTTGAGCCCAATCCAATTCAAACAAGCTAGTCCTAAAACAGCAAGAGGGTTTTCCTCAGAATCCCAGTCTTCCAGAGGAACAATGCTTCTGTCTAAAATGCCACGGTAATCAGGACAGACACTGTCTTAGATCATGTTCTGATCTAGTCTCCAAAGCACAAGATACACAAGTCATAAGTTTTTTTTTGTCTCCTTGTCCTTCTTTGGGCACTTCTCCCGCTACTGTATACAACCCTTAAATGGCATTTCTTAAACCCTCAACACGATTTGCACTCAAACATGGCTGTAAATAATTGTATGCTATAAAAGAAAAGAAAAGAAAAATCTCAGCAATTTTTGAATGGGTCCTGAATTCATTTTAGTGTTTATACAAAACAACTCGGCTACAAAGGGGCTTACATTTCTCCCTTTAAATATAGAGGCACATTAGAGAGCCAGGCCATAAACCCAGCACCAGAGGGGATGTCAACACCAAATGCTGGCACAGTCTGGTACAAACAACATGTACTGGAGCAATTTCTGCTCATTTGTTAGTCCCAGCTCCATGTTTAGTGTCTTTCCTTTACCTTTTCCTAAAAAAAAAAAAAAAAAAAACACTGGTGTTGGTACCAGTAATAAAATATCAGATGGATATCTGATACACACCATTCACTGTAATCTATACAGAATTTTTCTCTTCATGTCGAGTACTGGAACACAGCATGCGAGAAAGCCCCGAGTGTCATGAAAAGCAGAAGAGCGGATGTGCCTGCGATTGTCGGGTGAGAAGAACTGGCCCAAATTAGAAGGTGAACTTGGGAGACTGGCAACGTTGGTTTAAAGGCTGCTGCCAAGCACACAGATGGGATGAAGAAAGCAGCAGCGCTCGGATGAAGCGGAACACCTGCCTTCTCTTTAGCCTGACTAAAATCCAGATCAGCGCTTCTTTTACATTTAAAGGAATCGTGCATTGCCACACTAACTGCTTTAGCTGAAGGGTAACACAAGCCAAAAGTGCACAAAGCTTAGAGAGCACAGGTAGTGATTTGGGCCGCTCTCTTATTTCAGGCATTTCAAGGTGCAGCCTTAAACAGACTAGCTGCCATCTCTCTGTTTTTTTTTTTTACCCTTTATTTTTCATGCACAGATGAACGCACATACACGTGTGCGCTCGCACAGGAATAAGCAAAACAGAGAGCAGATTGCAGGCTTAGGCACGGAGGTGAGTGTATGCAGTGTGGGCCGCTGGGAGCACTAGAGACCTGACGCTGGCGGTTCACACTTCCTCAGCCCTCGCACTACTGTGCATGTGTGTCTGCATGAGCAAAAGCACCAGCAACACCTCCTCTCGCTCATCCGCACTACATCACACCATGTGTTTAGAGAAGGGAAAGAGACGCCACTGACATCACACCACGCAGGTGGCAACCCTCTCACAGGATGAAAGCGAGAGGAGACAAAGACTGCCTTCGAACTGTGCAGTATTTAATCATGTCAGAATGCAGAAGCTTCCTTTAGTGTATAAAGACACTGTATTAACATGAAAAAGTGAGAACGCTTAATACCTCACCTACTGTGAGTGAAATGGTTTCTGTGTTTGTGCCGCTTCCTGTCGTCACTTTCCTCTACACTTCTTTACTCTTCTTTCCATCTTTTTTTTTTTCCTCTCAGTTGTGAGGCCTGTAAAAACATGGCCTATTATAACATCCATAAAGATAAACATATAGGCCTGTCTCTTTAAATAATATTTCCCTGGAATCAAGGAGTTGCATGAAGTGATCGATGCCCTGAAGCACACAGATGTCACTATTAAGCGTTTTGAGGCTCAGCCAGAGAGACCTACTGAAAAGCCTCCTAGATCAGAGATGAAGAAGCAAATGCAAAAAAAAAAAAAAAAGAAAAAAAGTGTGAGTGCATACGTTAGTAGCCGGCTTTTGAAAAATACCACAGTTCCAAGCATTGCACTAGTTAGTGATCTACGGTTATACCACTGTCCTTTTTTTAGTTTTCATTTCGAGATTAAAATCGTTGATTGCGGCTTGATGTTGCCACACAATAAAACTTCCTTATGTGTTTATTAGGGTTTTTTTCTCTCTCTCTCCCCCTGTGTCTCATATTACAGCCTCCCTAACTACAGTTGTAAACATGCTCGACCATCTAGATAAGATAAGATAAGATAAGACCACTTCTATGTCAAACATGTCAATAGAATGCACTCCGGCGACTGTCAGGCCATGCTTGTGATTACCAGGCTGCTCTTATTAAACCTGTGCGTACAATAATTCTTGTCTTTAGGCAGAAAAAAAGTTACCATTCAGATGCCATGAAAAAAAAATGTGCTTAGGTTTTTTTTTTTTTTCCCCACACAAAGGGCCTTCAAGCCCCTGCAGTCGTCACCTACCCCTAGTGCTTCATGTTCAGAAAGAACAATGAGGTTTAATATAATATGTGTGCCATAATTAAACCTCACCTACCATTAATCCAAATGGTAAATTGGAGCAGGGCAAAGATTAGGCAGGTCATTATTCACCAGAGTCTGTGTGGGAATGGTACTTTTAATAAAAACATTCCCTAGAAGGCTACTGAGTATTCCAAAGAAGACTTTCCTCTTCTTCTGTCAAGGAAAGGAACAACTGATTATAATTGCCTTTCTGTTTCATGCTGTTAATTAAAAGTAGCTCGTAACACCTCAGGGCATGGACATGCAAGACTCCACCATTTTAAATGCTAAATTCTACATGCTATTTCATCATGAACGTTCAGAGCAATATAGTAATTAATGTAAGCAAAAAAAAAAAAAAAACGTGACCTAACAAGTAAGCATCAGGCCGAGCAACAGAAAAGAAACATGAACTAAATAATCATACATCCATTCATCCTTTCGTTTACATTTACAGCTTTAAAGCTGAAGTCTATACCAGGAACACTGGGCATGAGGCAGGAATACACTCTAGATGGGATGCCAGTCCATCACAGAACACTCCAACCTTCACACACCATGTCTTCCTGGAGCTCGCTTTGTGCACAGGGGCATTGTCATGCTGGAACAGGTTTGGGCCTCTTAGTTCCGGTCATACAAAGACATTCTACACAAATGTGTGCTTCCAACTTCATGGCAAAAGTTTGGAGAAGGCCCACATACGGGTGTGCAGGTCAAGGGTGCGCATACTTTTGGCCATACAGTGTATGTATTCTCTCATCTGCACAGTTGCTGACCTAATGATTGCGTCAACAGAAGCACATCACCCAGCTACAATGTCATTAGACTTGCAGCTCATTTCCCTGCTTAGCATTAAGGACATCTGCTGAAGAACAGTGTGAAGGCCACTAATGATGGCACTCTCCAGTTAATGACCTGGGCTGTCCAGGCAGAAGCAGGAATCACAGACACTCAGCTCACAGCAGCCCGCTCCATGGAGGGCAAACGGGTGGCCTGACTCCTCTGCGTGGTTCACTACAAGCCATTTCTGCAACTGTCAATGTAGGTGACTGTACTGTAGATGAATTATAGAACTTCCTGAGATTTTGTTCTGACAACACAGACTTTAAAACTGTCTGCAGTGGTTAAACGAAAAAATCTTAGATGTGGATGTTAGAGAAATTAAGCTGGCTATGAAACCCTAAAATCACTAAAATCTTTACTTTTGTTTCAGCTGCATATGCAATCACCATATCTTATTTAAAAAGCATTATACACAGTGCATTGAACAACAATAGTGTTTTTCTAATCATCTCCTTTCTAGGCAAAATGTTCTGCGCTCTTCAGAACTGTCTGTGCTGGAGAGGAGAAGTGGCTGCTTCATTCATCCACTCGCTGCAGCTGCTTCTCGACTCAACTACAACCCCAACTACTCGCCAAGCAACTGTTGCCACCACCTCTCCATAGCTCAAGTCACCATCTGTTCTACCACTGAATGGAAAATAGGAAAAAAGAGAGAGCTAATGACAGGAAGTATGGGTAAAAATGCTGGGTAAAGAACACGCATACTCCGCTTTGCTACCTGAGTGTCTCCTTCTCCCCATTTTTTCACACAGTTCATTGCCACAAAGGAGTAAAAACAATAACACGATGCTCAAGCCTAGTTTTTTTTTTCTTTTTAGAAATTACAAGGAATATGGTTAGATTACCGTTTTAAACAACATTAGGAGCAACAGTGTGCCTCCCAGTCCGAGACACTTCCACTCTATGAAAAGTAAAAAACAATGCTATTTCGTAATCCAATAAAAGACTCATTCACTTCAAGATTTTTTTCAATAACAAACTGCATGTGAATACGACATAATGTAATCAAAACAGGCCGAAGCAGGTAAGACAAGCACCCCTCGTCTAAAACTGTGGCTTAGACAACAATGGAGAGGAAACCCAGGCAAAGAACTGTGGATTGTCACTCCAGAGCCATTCGCTTTCAGTACCAACTTCTTTTCCTGCACACAAAAATGCACTCATGCACATTCCAAATGCCTTTCAACAGGAAGTGTCCTAGTCTGCAGTGCAAAGTGTGCGAGTCATTTGCATGGTTCAGAGAAGAGGAAGTGAAAGCCGCTCAGTCCATAGGAGAAAAAAGGCAGGGTGAGTTTCTGTTCAGCCCGTGTCGCCTCACCTTGCCTCACTGCTTTCCATGTGTTTTGACTATAGACACATGCCACCCACCACAGCCCCTGCCCAACAGGAAGCAGCCGCTCACAGAGCCTTGCTATTCACATTCAAATGAAGCTGTTATCAGGAAGCCAGTATTGGCAGAAAAGTGGAAAGGGAGAGAGAGCGAGAGAGAGAGAGAGAAGAAGAAGAAGAAGAAGAAGAAGAACAGAGAAAGTCTTTTAACCCATTTTTAGAGCTTGACACAGTGTGGCGTGTGCCATGACACCCCCACGCCAACAGAGCTCCTTAGTGCACACACTTCCTGTTCCCCAGTCGCTTGTAGTTTATGGACTATATAAGGACACCTTCATACACAAAATTACTGGGTGATCTTGCCAATACTTTCCGTATGTTCTGAGCCATTGTTTCATGTATGCTGTCCCTGTGTATGACCCCTTGCTTCTTTCAGTTCAATGCTCAACCCTGTTTGCAAGCTCTCCCTCTGTGTGTCCCAGGGATATCGACAAAATAAGAATGGTGCTATGATTACTCACTGGAAAAACTATGTGCGATGCTCTTATCTAACAATCCTGTCCACACTTTGAGAGTGAATTTTGGAAAGTCTTTTATTGTCCAGCGATAAAAGCACTGGGAAGGGAATGGTCCTGTGGAAAGATCAGCCAAAAACATTCTGAATGTTCGCTTATTGCCGACTTTCATCGAAAACATCCAGACTGGCACTCTCCCGGACCCATGAGAAGGTCAAGTCACAGGGATGGATCGGTGGTTCCAAGTCGAAATCATTCATGCACTAACTCGCTGCAAAGTCTTGCCAATATTTCCACTGAGTGAGTTCTAAACCGTTGTTTAATGTCTGATATCCCCAAATTCCCAAAAGATATCTGAAATTTCCCCTATCTCCATCGTTATATTCCTGTGTATGACCTTTGCTTCATTGTGACTTCCCTGTTGGTTTTGCTCCTTGTTTGATGAGTATCTAGATTCTTTGTGCTTTGTCTCCCTGCCTGATCCACAACACTGTTTTGGATTTGTTACCACTGATTCATTAAACGTCCAGCACACGGAGCCTAAACTTTCTCCTGAGTCTCTGACATTAAATGCATACACCTGTCACAAGCTCTGGTGATTTTTTAACACAGTCCCCTAACCAATTACAATATACTTAAGAGGTATATATAAGAGTGCATCTTACCTACACAATACACATGGTAGCTTGGTGCGTACGTGCACATGTGTGTTAGTTTGAAAAAGCATGTCATTTGTGTGTGTGGGATGTGTTCCATTGCCTAGCAAACACCTGCAAACACTCAACTGCTGTTGTTTAGCCGGAGACAAGTGAGGGTAAATTTAGCAGCGGATTTTTTTTTTTGTCTGGTGCTGCCACATGTGCCAGTCAGCATGAACACCGCTTTGTTGAAACAACCACATCAATTTCCTATTTGCTCCAGTTGAAGGTACTGCCACGTCACAGAGATTTATATATACATAAGGCATGGCAATAATAAAAATTCTAACCATAATGAATCAGTTTGGATGAAGAGAGAGAGAGAGAGAGAGAGAGAGAGAGAGAGAGAGAGAGAGAGAGACTGGCTGGAGGACTTCACCTGTATACCCAACACTGATGGTCACATGATCGCTCACTCTCACCTAGCAATGTCAGACCACAGTTTTTATTCATCCAGTCACACAGTTATTCACTCCATCTATGTCTCAGTCTCTCGTCTTCCTTCTTCTTTTCCTCTCTCTTAGCTCAGCTCTACTAGTGAGGCTTTTCACTCCACCTGATACCATCAAGGACAAAGCACAGTTTCTGAGATGGTTCCCATAGAAACAGAGTATGCCTTGCTACTTTAGTCAGGTTTTGTGCATTGTACATGCCGGAGTGGCCGCACAAAAAACAAGAACTGACCAACAGCATACATCAATAAGAAGGTCTGGAATCCCTGCAGCAGTTCAGAGGGCCATCCACTCCTGCCCCGGGGTTAACAGTGACCATCTTTTTCATCATGCATGAAATGTTTACCTGAATTTTCAGCCAAACTCATCTTTTTAATCTTCTTTCTAAAGGGCTAAGAGGCACTTGAATCTTCAAGCTCAAAAGTTTCAGCTGTATCAGACATACCCACAATATCTAAACTTTGGGGCTGTTTTGGGACTTTTTAAAAGAAAAGTGTACACATAGACATAGACATGCACTCTATTGCAGAGACACATCATTCTCAAGAGTTGCTCTTGGCAATTCTGACCTTTCACCCCTAAGTGGAATTAAACGTGAGTGCAAACTACAATATCTATCAACGTACACACCCAGACAAAAACATAACCTTTCTCTGAACATGCTCTTCTACATAAGTACGATCCCTTACACTGTTCACGTATTCATTTATCTTCAGCAAATCCATCACAAGGCACCACACACACACACACACACACACACTTGTTCACACCTAGGGGCAATTCAGAGTAGCAAATCCATGTGCCAGCATGTTTTCGGGAAGAAACCCGAACAGAGAATAGGAGAAGTAACCCTGAGCTCAGGATCGTAGTAGAGAGCAATAAGGCAGAGACATTACCCACCTCCCCCACTGTGCCATTCTTTTTTCCACTCTCACAACCTCCAAAGCATTAGTTTAGGTATTTATATTAATAACTACAACAAGTTTATAACAATATTAAATATGCCACTATGACACATCACCTGTACCTGAACTGCTGATGAACACCTCCATGTCCAATATTTCTCAGGTGCTAAGCTCTGAAGGATGAAAAATGCTAGACTAGCATTTGTAGACTGAATTTTTGAGAAAAGAATTCCTATAATGCTGACACAAGTGAATTTTAGCCATAATGAATATTTACATGTGTGTTTGCATTGTTTTTACAAACTCGAGTCACGATCTCAGTGCTGCTGGTTTCAATTTCACCACTTGCACTTCCAATGCCAAGAGAGACTGCGAGAAGGATTGTAAGGACGTAACAATTACCAACAACTCATACAGTCATTTGTACACACTTGAAGGCTGTGCTCCTGTTCTCCTGCGTATTTCACCATCTTTAATTGGCTCTGCTCTGCCTGTAAACTAGTAGGTTAATTAGCCGCTAACAAAATGATTTTCACGCTGACATTCATAATCTGTTTACAAAATAAGACACAGTTAAGTACAGTACCAATGCTTACACAGGTTGTGCTCAGTTAATTGAGTCAGACATTCTCAATAATCCTGCAGTCTGTGAGAAAGCTAATGATTTGCCACATAGCTGTTAGCTGACAGTTAGATTGCTAATATCCTTGCTAATGACTTAGGTGTGGTTATAACCAGCGTCATGGAATTGGCAATATGGTGCTGCTCTTGACCCTGGATATTTATTTTCAAATAAAAATAATAGACACTCTGACATGGAATCATATTCTCGAAAACAAACACTGGGGTTTATTCATTTTTTTCACAGGATTTTTTATATTTTCTTTCATTTTAATGCCCAAGGTATGTCCAAATGATGTTATTATGAGACTTTAAACATATCCTGGCACAGTGAACAAACTCCTGCATTTTGTAAGTGTTACACATTTCATGCAGGGCAGCGAAGGTGAGTGGAGCTCAGTGTGCCACATAAATCTGTCAGACACTGAACTTCAGGCACAGAAGTGATTTTCTGTAGGTATTAACACACACACACACGTATACACACGTATACACACACACACACACACACAGAGACACAGGGGAGGTGACTGGCAGCCTCAGCTGCCTTTTATGAAAACAGCAGGGCCAGCATGCATTGCTCCAATCAGCAGAGAGCAGCATCACGTCCAGAAGAAAGAGAACAGGGTGGATGTATCACAAGCCTGGGATCCCAGGACAAGCACATTTTGTGTTTGGGCAATTAGTATTTCACGTTCCCCCCCACAGTTGCCAAGCAGACAAGCAGCTTAAACATCCAGAAAAAACACACTTGTTATTGACCTTCCCAAAACAAAAAGCTTCATTTGAGGTGTATGTGTATTTAAATGTAATGCGTAAAGCTTCATGGTGGCTTGGCGCTCCTAAATGCCGAACCTATTCGAGCTTGGATGCCTGCTACGCTACTCACATCAGCTGAGACGCGATCTTGCTGAAGGTAGGACTATGATGAGTAATAAGTATACAAGAATGACAGACGCGTCAGGAGCATGCAGGTATGTGGAAATACTGACAAAAACGAGCAAAATAAAGACCGCTCATTTCCCTTAGTCCGTATTAATGCATTTAACTAACTAAACTGGCATACGTTATCATGTTACAGTATCTACCATTTTTTCCTTCCAACCAGAACATGGGACTGGGCAGCACACCGAAGTTTTTACTAGCTAATAAATTTATGATTTGTCCACTTGTGAAGAAATACAAAAATGTAAGTTTCCATATTTGTTTTGTTGAGCAATGCTAAGATCCAGTGAGATATGCTAATGTTTGCTGACTGTCAAAATTGAACTTAGGGAAATTAGAAAAAGCTCAATGGTTTGTTTGTTCCTGTGCCTTTGTGCATTTGGTGTAATTGTCACCATTTCTTGTGGCCTGGACCAATGCTAGTCACCCACACACCATTGCTACTGTCACATGCATGCTATGTGTTTAGCTCAAACATGCAGACACACCACCCTATATATCACAACAACCTGCCCACTCTCTCTCTCTCTCTCTCTCTCTTTCTCTCGCTCTCTCTCACACACACACACACACACACACACACACACACACACACAAAACTGTAAAATGCACTTCATCTGTATCTGGTTTCCACGCAGTGATGAGTCGCTTGCAGCTGTGTATGCGGAGCCACTCTCAGCCTAAGGCCCTGATAGCTATCAGCACTTTGCATGTCTATTTCTGTATGTGGCTACACTGCAACCCTTATTCAAAAAGCCATGGCCCAGGCTGTGATCGCGTGCTTCTCCACAGCACTCAAAAATTTACAGACACTGACAGAAGCTGCCGAGACACCAAAGACAAAAGACACTGCGCAAGTGTCCCACGCCACGGCATCCAAAACCATGCTAGTGACCTACACTGCTCTATACAGGTTAAAAAGGAAACTCAATGCGTTCAGATTAGTGTATTCTAAACTAAAGGTAAGCAGCACTCTTCTGCATCATGTGGGAAATCATGTTCTGCTTTAATTCTCTGTATCGGTTTCGTTCTCTTTTCTGGGTACAATCACCACACAGTTCATCTAAATGGTCAATGTTTCACTAGCAGGAAGTGCTTCCTTATCTCAGTGTTATTCATGGTATTAATCATTATTACTAAGAATTATTACTCCAACTAAATGAACTGCTTATGAATTATGTGTTTCTCTTCACTGAAACTCCAATTCAACAAAGCCGAAGTGGTGTCATACGACTCTGTACGTTTACGTAACTTTACTCACATCAGCTGTTATTTCAGAAGTGTCAGCACTAAACTGATAAACTGTCAAGAGTTGAGAAACTCATCCTCAAAGCCATCTGTGGTAAAACAACAAGGAAACCAACAACAATGCAATTTTTAGTTATTACTGCAGTCTAGCTAGCTGTAAGACAACAATATCTTTGTGTGATGGGACAGGGAACATGATGGGACATGAGGAATGGATTGTGATAAAAAAAAAAACAAAAAAAAACACCTCACACTGTATATGGAAGTCACACATTACCTTTGTCTTCTTCTCTTAGTTGTCTCTCAAGTTAAGCAGGCAAACACGCTCCTAACACACCCTGTTTCCAAGAGAGATTGGGAAAGGGAGTGTTAAACAAATAAACACACACACACACACACACACACACACACACACACACACACACACACACACACATCCATATATACATGCAATACATATATAAGTATGCATATATATATAAACACACACACACATAAACAACACAACACATCCTCTCTAAGGTATGTGGCATCAAAGGGTTTCTGTTCTGGCTCTTTACATTTGCAACACAGATTTAACACACAGTGCAGAAACAGTAGTATTCTCTGTCTGAATTACAAACATCCTCAGTCTATACCCTCAAACTCAGTCCTCTGTCCCCTATCCACTTCTCAAACTTCTCCTTGACATCAGCAGTAGAACGGCCAGATCATTAGTTACATTCAGCCTCCTTCACTTTCTCTTTCTCCTGCCAATATTCTCTCTTGTATCCAAGCCTGGCGGCCCACCTGACACAGTGTCCTCTTGCTAAGGGTCTCCGGGAAGGATGGGGAATCCAAATGTCAGCGCTGATGAGCCTGTCGTGTCAAAGTCTGTAGCACAAGCACAAATCCAGTCCAGCAATGGTGCATGAAGATATTTCCCACCTACTTAATGCAGCCCTCCATCCCTATCAACTCTGTCTCTCAATCACTCTTTCTGGGTCTGTCACTCTAGCTATGCTTGCTTGCTCGAAGGAAGAAGCAGCACAAGAGGAGGAAAAAAAATCATTATGTTTTCTTTAGTATAAGCCAAAGTGGGCAGGGAGAGGGGGGCTCCAATCGCGTGAAAAGCCAGACAGGCAGCGGCCGCCGGCAATAATCAAGAACTGAAGTAGGTTTCAGCCTGATGCTTCTGCACAAAGTGAAAAAAGGAAGGGGGAGTGAGAGAGTCAGGTAATGAGAGAAAGACTACCTCATTTTCAAAGCAGGAAGAAGGGGAGGCCGCGAGTGTTTCCTGTGGTGCAGATGAGGTGAGCAAGGACGTCATAGGCATTCATTTTGTCAAGGTGTCAGTACAAATGGTGCTCAACTTGAGACGCTCTCAGTCTGCCTTGGACATAAGTATACTTACAAGGTCCTCTAGCAGCTCACCTGAACTCCATACGCATTCCATACTAAGACTACATTAAAAATGCAGCATTCTATACGGGTCAGATGGATCAGCTGTTTATTTGACATGAGTAAAGGCATTTTTATAGTGATATAAGGTCAGCAAGTGACTAGCACCAGTTATGAGCATCTTTTTACTTTTATCTGTTTAAAATGAGCAGTACTGTTGTTCATATGACCTAAACTAAACTTAAACTAAACCTAAACGTTTTAGGCAAAATAATGAGCAACATCACAATCAAATATAAATCCAAAGGCGTCTACTTTGTGGCACTGAACTGATCTACACTGAACTGTCTTGTTTACCAAACTACTCAAGATAAACCTTCCATATCCCAATCACAAGAACCGCCGCACAATTTAGCAAAGTTAACCACAACTGGTGCAGCACGGTGCACTCGAGTATGTTTTGCGACACTGTCACTGTGAAGAGGATGAGGTACAGAAATTAGCCGCCTAAAAAGTGACAAAAGCTTTGTGCAACATATAGCAAGCAGCAAATGCACGGCACAATGCAAATATGTGGGGCGTTACTAGGCTGCAGATCATGCCTGCACTGCAAGCATGTTACATGGCACAGTCTTTATGGAGGCTGAACAGTTCACTTAACCTGTGGAGGCCATGGCTTATTACATATCATTATCACCGACATTTCACCAACAGAGTTCCCCACCAATCTATACTATATATCCTATAGAGAGACATTTCCCTCATGCAGTTAAGGATAATGACCTGGTAAATGTATAGTGCTGTTCAATTGCCAGTTGAATATCTAGTACCTCTCATATATATGTACCCACTTTAATTTTTCCTAACTTTATATGTAGTGGTCATTTTTCAAAATATCATGTGGTGCAACCATCCGACCATTAGTGCAACTCCGAGCACTTGTTTCAAATTGCTCCTTAATTCTTTCATATTCTTTTATTTCACCATTTTAAGCACAGTTTCAAAAATGTTTTACATTACTGACCAACCCTGAAAAGCATTTTGCCTATATAGTTCTTTCATAATTCACTAACAAAAGTTTTCAGTTGTTCATTTTACAAACATATCATCTGCTGCAAGCATGAAGAAAAGTACAGGGATCTCTAAAAATTGAATAGATGGTAGCCTATAGCATAAGCCAAGTGTAATAGCCTCTCCACCTGACTTAGTTTGAGGCTAAGTCGTTATTAATGTTGTCCTGCAACACCAAAATCTACCACTGCTGCTTTCCACCTCTATCCATGTAATGAATTGAATATTTGTCTATGAGATTTCAGACCAGGTTTATTCTGTTTGTTCTATGGAAGTTATTATGTATTGATCTTCTTAACTATGCATGTTCTTCTCAGCATTCATTGTGATCCCCCATCATGTGGTGTAACCTGTAATGGCAGTAACTGTATTACACTTCTGAAAAGGAAAAAAAAGAAAAAATCATTGACATGCTCAATCATTAATCATGCTTAAGTGGATACTAGTCCTGTACATTTTTTTATGGCTTAAAAAAAGTCTGTAAAGTGTATTCACCTGAGAAGTAGTGCAGCTATCGGACATACATATACGTTACTATTACTGTACTTCTAAAATGTACTTAAATCACAGGTGCACCACATGACCATTTCTAAGAGCATGGACAATTAATGTTGACCAAAAAGTGGTAAATTCACATAACTGCATGTTTTATATAAATATGTGTGTACACCACATTCTAAAAGTTTCAACAGGTGGCAAATATATAGTTGAGTTTACGTGTCAGAGACCCTACTGCAGGATTATGGGGTATCTGGGTCTCTGTATGAGCGCAGTGAGAGTCGTGTCCACACCCCACTCATTAAGTTTAAAAGGTGGCTGTCAGACTCATTAACAGTGTGTCTTGTCTCCACTCCTGTCTGTGGTTTTAATAGACAGGATATGAGGGACGCAACCAAGATCGCACAGCTCTCCAGTATGGGGGCTTTGCAGGTGATGATGTTCTTTTACACACTGTGGCTGTAATGACAATGAGAGTGGGATGCTCCCTTCAGCTGAGGGGAAAGACCTTGCCCCTGGTTCATGTGTGAGATCCAGTCTGTAACAGCAGCGTTACAGTCACTGTACCGGTCTGTAGTGGTTGTGTTCTTAATGTTCTCTGTTTACCAATAAATCTATGTCCCTTTTCTCATCTATCTATTTACAATATATTTTTTGAATCCATTTATTTCTGTAAAGCTGCTTTGTGACAATGTCCACTGTTAAAAGCGCTATACAAATAAATCTGAATTGAATTGAATTGAATGTATGGTCACAAGGTGTGGGCAGTGACTGAAGGAATAAGGTCATGCGTACAGACCGTGAAAATGAGGTTCCTCCTGCAGGGAAATGAGCCCACCCCAAGCACTGCAAAAGTTCCCTTCCTTTCTCACAGCTGCTGAGACATAAACCAGGGGTTGCTAAACTTTTTGAGCAAACGACCCCAAATGGACATTACGAATTTTCTGCGACACTAAGCCTTAACCAGCCTACATTTTTTTAATATAAGATATAGATTTTTATATAGATTTTTATAAAGATTTTTATAAAGATTTTTATATAAGATTTTTTTTAATATAAGATAAATATTCCTTGCTCTGACTTACCAGTCTAGTGGAGAGTGAGCTTGCATTTCTGGACACACCTGTGTTTGAAAGGGTGTGTCTATTTCAGCTGTCACATCCAGCTTCGAACGATTCATAAGGGGCGTGTTGTTATAGGATAATAATCCACGCCAGGGTTGTGTGATATGACCCAGTATGAGGCAGAGCAGCCTGGTTTATACAGGACTCGTGACTTTGTGTGTGCACGCACAAGCAGTGGCAACAGGAGCGGCATTGTTCACACATTCACCTGTGTATCTTGTGTACACCTGAAAGGATTAAATGTGACATTCACTAGACCACAGAGCCAAAACATCCCTGTTCATCAGGTTTCCAAGTCAAACTGTACAGCGTTTAGCCATTTCATGCACAGCAACTTTAAACACACTGATGAGCTCTGATTCTCTTTCAAACTTTCCGCTGTCGTTGTGACTGCTGTCATGAACTGCATCTCAAATGGAAAACTCTGACCTTACATTCAAATATGTTTGCTAATATAGAAAATCCAGAAGACTGGTACATGAAACAAGTCTTTTAGTAGGTTTGAAGGCTACATGAGAGGTTTTAAAAATTCAAACACTAACTGTAATAGGAAAACCGATTGGTGTTAGTGCTCAATAACAATCTAGAACAGAACATAAGTAAGCGATCTGAGACACAACTCTAGTTTGTTTAGCAGAGGTAGATGGACAGGGAAATTTGTTAGGATAATGAAAAGGACTACAATAACATGTACACTATTAATTTAAATGTGTCTTGTTTGAATGCAATTCCCAGTAACATTTCAAAATATTAGCACAGAAAATTTGTCTTTGTAGTATAAAGCAATATTTCTAATAATAATTTTTTTTAATGAATTAATAAAACAAAAGAGGAGATTGTGAGTTTCGCTCGTGACCCCATTGGTAAATCAAGCGAGCCCATGTGGAGTCGAAACTCCTAGTTTGGGAACCCCGGACTTAAAAGCATTTTGCAGTGAGATTAAAAACTTCCTTCAAAAAATTAAGGGAATGTGCAATTAATTTCATAACTGTGGATTCCCTAGGAGCATCATAGATCATGCCATGGTCCATATTAGCACTATACGGAGAGAATGAAGGTACTGACCACTAAACCATTCAGTGCTAAGACAGAGTGAATTCCTTTGGTGCTCACTTATCATCCCACTAATAAAACAATGGCTGAGATTATACGTAAAAACTCAACCAGCAAACAGCTTCCCTTCCTGAGGAAACTCCACTCATCTCCACACATCAATCATCACTCCTGCTTGTCAGGAGTGAATTAAATGATCAGGCTAATAGAACCTGTGGCACTCCTGCATGTAAGAGTTCTAGACGTTCCACATGCAGTTGTTCTTATGGGAGTAATGAATTGAGGAATCGTTCGGAGAAGGAGCTCATCTACATCTAGCTCATTCTCTCAGAACTTTGGAACCCCATGGAATGAATGCCATGTATTGACTACAGCTATTACATCATCAAGCGTCCACTGGTTTCACTACAACCTCAGAAGGGCTCTGCTTACACAGCTTTCCGAAACATCCTGCATAACTGGAACATTTGTGCACTATGCTGAACTTTTACTATATCTACTATATCTACTAAAGTATCTCCATAGGCCTATTTAGGGTGAATTCAGATATATCGAGACAGTTTGGGAATTTCCAACTCCAAGACATTGTACATTACTGAAGACATTCCTTCACTTTTCCTCACTCCACCTATCGGATTTTAAGACTGCACAAGTTAACCTGTCTCAAAATAGGTTCGGACAGTTAAAGATTGGAAAATGATGAACCTTGATTTCTGCTGTGACAGGCAGATGGTTGGGTCTGAATGAGTACACGGACATGGTTGCCTTGCGTGAACAGTTCAGGCTGGTGGTGGTGGTGGTGGAGGTGGTGTCATGGTGTATGGAATGTTTGCTTGGCACACTTTGGGCCCCTTATCGATACCAATCGAGCATCATTTGAATGCCACAGCCTATCTGAGTATTGTTCCTGACCATGTGCATCTATTTATACCCACAATTTACCCAATCGTATAATGGCCACTTCCAGCAATGATAATGCTCCATGACACAAAGCACAAGTTGTCTCAAACTGGTTCAGTGAACATGACAGTGAGCTCAGTGTACTAGACCGGCCTCCGCAGATCTGAATCCAACTTTGGCAGAATGGGAGATTCACAGGCTTCATGTACGTGAAGCTGACAAATCTACAGCAATTATGTGACGCACTCGGGAACCTCAAAGAAATGATTTCAAAACACTGTAGACGTATTTCATTTTACAAGCGTAAAATGTTTGCTTAGGTGGTTGGTTCGTTGATTGGACGTTTAGTTATTATGTTATTCTTTTTTTTCATTTTGGCAAACAAAAAACTTGGATGTATTAAAAAAAAACAGAATGCCATGTCTTCCAGTGAATACACTGATATACACTGCCATAAACTGTAAAACCACCCTTATTATACAAATATTACGGATAATTTTATAGAAAAACGCATAGATGTTAAAGCCGAGAGCAAGTTTGTTTTCACTTGGGTAACCATGTTTTTTAGATTAATACAGTACAAGTTAATACACACATACTGTAAATATTACGTAAATATGTAAATTCGTAAATAATCACAGACATTTAATAGCAGTTGCCACAGGATCTGTGCTCCATTGATAAGGAGAACATTCAGTAATGGGTGAAGATGTTTGGAGCTAGTTATAAATGCAATGCTAGGATAAGAACACATCACACATTCGGTTCTTCCATACAAAGTGTTACCTTGCGTTAGGATAATAATATTCAGGCTAAAATGATGAAGCACTGAGTTAAAAACAATACAGGCCTGCTAGAGTGATCCATTCCTTCCTAATAGATCTTTAACCAAAACCTTCCTACTACAAATGAGGACCTTAATTAGATCATAATCAATTAGCAAAAAATATATATGCCTGGCTAGAAATGATTAGGAATAATGGTGTTATAGAGCAAAACTGGAACACACAGTGGCTTCAGCTTCAAAACACAAAACACTGGCTTGTTCTTTCAGAAGTGTAATGAACTTGAATGGAGTCGGGCGGCAACGACAGCTGCACTTGAAGAGTCCCCCTAGAGTGTCCCCCGCTCACTGACGGAGAACACGTCATGGAACATTCCCGGAACGAGCCAGCGTCCCACCCACCTTCACCCAGGCACACACACACACACACACACAAACATACACACACACCTGACAGACGATCTGTGTACAGTGTAGTTCACACCTCTATAAGTAAAGAATAAATAAATAAATAAATAATAAGTAATAAGTAATAATAATAATAATAATAATAATGATGATGATGATGATGATGATGATAATAATAATATCCCTGACCGAACGCACGCGCTATCCGGTGAAGCCGCTCCCTGTCCGTGCAAATTCCTCGGGATATTACGCAGCATTCCCGCTATCAGCACGCGAGCAAGTGGGTATTCCCCAAAAGCTGGATTATTCCAATAAGCCTAAAGCGCACTGAGCGGCAGCTCGCGCTCGGCCGGACTGGAGGAGTTAGTGCTCTTACCGTGATCACGAGTCTCTCTGTGGAGCGTCCCAGAACGTCCGCAACATCCCGAGGAATGTCAGTCCGCCTCGCCGAGCTGTTCGCCGTCCCTGAGCCGCGGGGAACAGGAGGTGGAGAGTTGCACCGTCTCAGGAGGATGAAAAACGCCAGTGGAAAGTCGGACAGGTGATGCACTTAAAGACGACGCGCGCGCTGCCGTTCCAGGAACGTTAACGAGTGTTGAGAGTAAACAGTCCGTTTTATTATTATTCTTTTTTTTTTCTGCTTCCTGCTCGGAGCCAGAGAAGGAGTCTGGATGGAGGGGGAAATAGACTGGGTTATTCCTAGCACCGCTTCCCAGAATAGAAAAAAAAACAGCTACAGAAAAGAGAGAGAGGGAGGGAGCGCGCGCGCAGGAGAATAAAAGCGACAGCGTGAAGGTGTGAGCGCGCGTGCGTCAGTGTGTGTGTGTGTGTGTGTGTGCGTGTGTGTGTGTGTGTGTGTGTGTTTGGCCCGTGACGTCATCGGATCCCCCAGCGCGCGTCCGTCCCAGAGTGCGAGAGAGCGAAACCCGGCCCCGTGGTGCGGTTACCCGATCCGCCTCACCTGCCCGAGCTGCGCCGCGCGTCGGTCCGCGGGGGAAGGCGCATCGGGTAGCCATGGTCTGTACCACGCATGCGCAAAAACGTCACACGTTACGAAACTTCAGTGCTGCGTTTATGACGTACAAATACTGTACATGCAAACCCTTCAATATGCACTTGAACATAAAAGGCATAAAGTTAAAAAAGTTTGCTTTCTTGATACAAATCCTGAAATACATTTAATACATTTATTTGTCTATAACTTTGTCCCTCACTTCATATGGAATATTATTTCCAATTTTCTATTCAAAGTCTATAGTTTCCAAATCTCCAAATCACAACCACCAGTTGAACTATTCAATTTACAGAAACTAATGTTTTATTTTAATTCAGCCTTTTAAAAATCAATACATCATTCCAGTTACTAAAAGAGAATCTGCTGCGGGAACTGATGCTGTTCCTAACAGAGTTCATCTACTTCTATAGCCTTGTATACTATATGAGTTATTTCAGATTGTGCTGTAGTGTAGTGAAGTGACTCGCCTGTGCTGTACAGATCAGATCGAGTCGTAAATCTTATATATATACAGTATATATAAAAAAGCTGTACAGTGCAAATCAGGCAGGGACATGGATCAGGTAACCACACCACCTCATCTGGCCACCTGCAGTAAACCCTGCTGGAAGAGCAATCACACATAACGCATGATGCATGACGCATAATTCACCCTCGTACGAATAGAGAAAGTGAAGAAATGACAAAGTGCATGACATTTGCCACATAGACTCTGAGTAGAGTCCATACACTCTCAGTGTACTGAATGTTCATTCGCTTTGGCAGATGTGTCCAATGTAAACAGTTGAATACTCTTTTCTATCTGATTTATTTTTTTTTTTTTACATTTGAGGCCATTATTATACATTTAGATGTAAATGTTAAATATAAATGTAAATAAATGTAAGGCTGAAGATGTGAAAAGCAAGTCCACTGGTGGCAAAAGCAGTCTGAGGCTACCAAAGTTTTCTTTTAAAAGAAAAATAATTATTTCCAAATAATTGGAATTAAATCAAATCAAATTCTGCAACCATATGCTATGGCAAACAAAGCTCGATAAATTAAGCCTGTTAAGATATATTGCTGAGATTGATTGAGGATGCTCGTATGGGGCCACAGTGCCATCACTACAGCCGGTAAATCCTGAAATTAGTCCCTGCTATAGAATTACAGACATACAGATATACAGATGTAAAACAGGTAGCCTGTAGTGCTGGCTAGTCAGGAAGCTAAAGTGCTGCGTACCTACTTCCTCTTTGTGATATATCTTAAAACAGAAATGATTATGTACATTGTAGATAGGTCTACACTGTCTGCATTTAAATTGTCCCTTTGTTTGCCAGTTCTAAAGCTCTGGGACTCCAGCGAACCACAGGGAGAGCCATTATCTCTATATGGAGAGAACTTGGATCAGTGCTGAATCTTCCCAGAAGTGGCCGTCCTACCAAAATTCCTCCAAGAGCACATCAGCGACTCATCCAGGAAGTCACAAAACAATCCAGACAAACATCTAAGGAACTTCAGGCTTGTATTGCCTCAGATAAGGGCAGCATTCACGAGTCCACCATTAGAAAGGACTGGGCAAATATGGAATGCATGGAAGAGTTGGAAGGCAAAAAGCACTGCTAACCAAAAGGAACATAAAAGCTCATCTCACATTTGCCAAAACACACCTTGATGACCCCCAAGCCTTTTGGGATAAAAGTGGAAGACATGTTACACCTGGCCTAAAGATAACAAAGCATTCCGCCATAAGAGATATGAGAGCAATAGTGAAACATGGTGGGGGTAGTGTGGTGGTGTGGGGATGCTTTGCTGCTTCTGGGAGACTTGTCACAATTTATGGAATCATGAATTCTGCTCTCTAGCAGAAAACCCTGAAGGACAACGTCTGGGCATCAGTCCATGATATGAAGCTCAAGCGCAGTAGGGTTATGCATCAAGACAACGATCTGAAGCAGGAGAGCATGTCCACCACTGAATGTCTCCAAAACAAAATGAAGGTTTTGGAGTGGCCTAGTCAAAGTCCTGACTTGAATCCCATTGAGATGCTGTTGTAGGACCTTAAACAGGTGGTTCATGCTGAAAAGCCCTCCAGTGTGGCTGAATTAAAGCAATTCTGCAAAGAAGTGTGGGCCAAAATTCCTCCACAGGGATGTGAAAGACTGATCTCCAGATCTATTGGAGACTAAAGACTGGTCTACTGGAGATATTTGTTGCAGCTAAAGGTGGCACAAAAAGTTATTAAGTTCAGGGGAGAATTGCTTTTTCATATGGGTGATACAGATGTTGCATAAACTTTTTCCTTTGATAAATGAACTGACAAAAGCGTGTTTGGTGTTTCTTCATGGTCTCCTCGTCTCATATTACATCTTGTATGAGGATCTGAAATCCTTTAGTGTGACAAATATGCAAAATAGAGAAAATCAGGAGGGAGCAAGTACTTTTCACGGCGCTGTATTTAATATTTACACTGGAACGTAAAGCGGTTATTTGATAGAAATCACTACCTAAATGTCTCAAATGTAAAAAAAAGAAAAGAAAAAAGAAAGAAAGTCAGATAGAAAAGAATATTCAGCTTTTTACATTTGGTACCCCATATTCAATGTCCTCGATGACCGCTAGTTTGTTCTTTGAAAAAACATTTCTTATTTACATGGGAGGGACTGTGGCCCAGATGTCTTCCTGGTGTTTTGTGGCCCTTGTGATCATTTTGTTGCAATCATACAGTATGTAGTTTCTTCAAACACATCTTTGATAGCTCCAGATTAGAAAAACTGGTGTTATGTGTGTGAAGGATTTTATTCAATTTCATTCATAATTCAATAATGTAGTTTGCTTAAATCCTCAACTGCATGCTAGAAAAGGAAAGACGCAAACATTTGCGTTAGGTTGCTTAGCTGGAGGGAGGTGTTCTGCTGATTTATTAAAATAAATACTTCTAAAAGCCAGATTGTGTGAGTGCACACATGGTGCAGGGCATACAGCTTTTGCTCAAATGTCTCAATGAAAGCTTGTGTGTGTGTGTGTGTGTGTGTGTGTGTGTGTGTGTGTGTGTGTGTGTGTGTGTGTGTGTGTTTGCCTCACATTGGGCTGTCTGTGTATTGTGTTAAGTGGACTATGACCTAGGCCAGAGTGCCTTGTGTTACCAATAATGTTATCTATGACCTGGAATCCCTCCTACTCTCTCTCTCTCTCTCTCTCTCTCTCTCTTTGTTAGGCAAGGGCATCACCAAAGGGATCACACAGCTGAGTTGCTAGAACAATAATCGAGCACACCCAGGTAAATCAATGTAAGCATGAGAGCTGGGCATGGAGACAATTTCACAGTCGACTGCTCTGTCCCTTGAGAGAGCGCAAGAAGGAAATCTCTGCTTTTGACCCAGAGGGCATGTTTCAGCAGTGTCTATTAAGTCGCTTATCTTCTTTCCCTAACACATAGTGCAGAATGCGGTTGCTGGTGTGTCTGCATGCAACATGGAGTCATTTTCTCAAGGACACGTTATGATAATTCCCAACGAGCTAAACAATTAATCATCAGTTAAATAGTTTTTTTTTAAATGCTGACGGCGATGATAGCTATTATCACATCCCTGATTGTGCTATTTTGTTTTGCAAAAGTGTGATCACTATTACAAGAATCTTGAGAGGTGTGACACACTATCATGGGACCTATGTGTGTCATCCTTGGCTTAGAATATACATTTTTTAAAAAGAAGAAATGTTCACATGCTGATGTGCATGAAGTAAATAATTACATATTGCACATACTGTACAGTATTTTGGCTGAATTTCCTGTTAAACAATGTGATCTGTCTTTATTAGGAGCATTTCTGCAGAGCTGCATCTGGAATTAATTTTTGGCAAGATGTCAATGACAAGCCCAGTGCTAAGAAATGGTTCCCTACAACCCCTTTATAGGCACTGAAGCTCACTTCCTGACGTCTCTTCACTCTCTGAGAAGTCATTTAACAGTGCTATGAAACACGCATCCCCTCCCTCCCTCCCTCTCTCTCTCTATCTCTCTCTCTCTCTCTCTCTCTCTCTCACACACACACAGGGGTTAAAGTGAGCACCCCAGTAACTTGGAGAGGGTAAAAATGGGAGTTTTCTGGTTTTACCTGTGGCATGATGGTAGGAATCAAACCTGTGTCACAGAAGCAATAAGGTCCAATCGTGTTTCACAGGAAGAAAGTAAGAGCCAATCATATTTTTGAGACGTATTCTCAAAATCATTTCAGATCAAGTTGATTTATGTGAAATTAATGCCAATAAAATAAAGCGACTGGTTTGGACTAAATGTTGTGGGCGGAGCTCTGAGGCCCTGAGCGAGTGAACCAGCATGAGGATGTGTTTCTGATCGAGACTCTAAAGCTCTTCTATCAGTCGCTCTGGATAAGGACCTGTGCTAAACACTGCAAATGTAATAAAAATAAATAAAAAATTAATTTAACCTCCAAAGTATATTCCAGATATAAAAGTGCAGTAATTGATTGCGAATTATTTTATTTGAAGTCTATGTTTACATTAATTAGTCTTCTTATGTGTAAATTTACACACGCTCATGAGTAGTAGTAGGATACAAGCGTTTTTCTGAAATTACAGGATTTTCATGAAAACCAAATTTCAGACCCATTATGTCCAAACTCATGTGTGAGATCCAAGTGAAACTGCAAGCTCCTCCCTGATCTCTGTTCCACCACCTTTCAAAATTCCACTTTAACCCCTATACACACACACACACACACACACACACACACAGACACACACACACACTGCCTTAGGATGTGTCTGAGTTTCCAGTACAGACATTATAAAGCCTCAGCAGCAGAAGCTGTCAAATTACTCACTGGAATTAAAATCCCTCCTTTCATTCCACACCCAGTTTTTTATGTTTTTTTTTCTTCCCTCAATAATACGCTATTGTAGAGTCCTCGGCTTCTTCTTGTTAAACTACACACTCAGTGCCACGTCATTCTCTGGAATCCCAGCTCCTCTTGCTTTGCTGCCAGGAAATTACATAAGAACAGGTTTCACCTGACAAAGGTCAATCTTGACTGGATTATAAGGTAGGCTGCTAATGGCCCATGACTGTAAAACCTCACTCAGAGAGGTGCCTTCATGTTTCATCTTCTCTATTTGGTCATAAAGCACAACTCACATCTCAGAGTATATAGTGAAAGTATAGAGACATGGTAACAGGACAGTATCTGCACCAGTAACCTTTCAACGGAGCAATAAAACAGACCTTTTTATTAGCCTAGGCCAATGTGCTGTCAGTCACCATGTGCATTGCCTGACAAAATTACTGAGAAAAAAATGCTATGAAAAATGCTATGAATCTTTAATGTACCATTGGAAAATTTGTAAAGGGACTATAATTATCATGTTTGGCTCCCCATCTTTTTCCTTGTGTTTTCCTAAAAGTGCAGAACATCTTGAAGCAATTACCTCTTGTGGCTGGACAGTGACCATGCAACATATGATCTGATCTGAGGAAATCCTACTTTGTTTTGTTTCAACTGTCACCTAGGCTATTTGTCATGTTTACAAAAGTCATATTCATATTGTATTCAATCCTGAGTTTTAAATACTAGTCATACAATCTTGTCATGCAGGTTTAGAGTCGTGAATCACTTTGGCTACTGAAAAATGTACTTACTTGTTTCAACATGAGCTCCAGGCGCCATCTCTCTGAGGCAGCTTATCAGCCTTGAGCAAGATGCCTTTGTTATTTTCTTTATTTGCTGACATCCTTAGTACAGTGTGGTCACATTTTCTAACTACGTCAACCAGTTTTTAAACACAATGACTTGGAAAAAAATGTAGTTGGGTTAGTAGATGTAATTTGGCAAATGGAAACAGGAAGGAAACTGTTAATCTAATCTGTCAGACACAACCTTTACTCACATATAGTTCCCTGTGCCAAGGCCAGAGTCATCAACATCCCTATAAGACAAAAAACCCAGCTCTCTCCAGCCCACATGACCTGTGTGGCCAATGATATTCAAAATTACACATCTTTACCAAACAACATTAAAATGTTGGTCTCAGAAAAAAGAAAAACTGAGGGCTCACAGAACATAGTGATGGTCAAATGGTATGTCAAAGTAGTACACCATCCAAACACATGGCATTGTTAATCTGCATGTGTGTGTGTGTGTGTGTCAGTGTGAGAAGGAGGACTCAGGACTTTTTTCAATATTTTTTTTTTTTAGCGAGCTTCTCTTCCGCTTGCCAAAAATCAAGCTAAACCAAAATCCACTAAGCCATTCCTGGCTCGTCAAGTTCCACTAAGTTCTTGTGTCACCTCCGCCAGCTCCACGTCTCTCTGGCTCTCTGGCAAACTTGAAAGGCTGAAGTGCCAGATACCAACAAGTCATTCGCACTAGCAAGTGATCGGCATTCTTCATGCAGTGGAGCCACTGGAGTGGGGCGTGATCGGAACAGAGGGTTAAGGGGCAGGTGAGGACCGCACACTTGTTGGCCAGGCACTCTTTCTCTATCACGCTGTACTTCACACCAGTCCTCTGTCCAATGAGTCAGTCGGCGGAACATAAAGGAGAGAGAAGTCAGGAGAATGCTTTTATCTAGCAAAAAGACTGTCCACACAGCCCCATCCACTGGTACCAAGCCCCAGTACCATAATTCCAACCTTCCAATTGCACACATCTTTTGGTTTGCTCTGAGTCCTGCCCATCTCAAGGAATTTAGCATGGCTGTCAAATGTTCTAAATACTGCTGCCATAAAATGTTGAAACATGGCTGGGGCTCCAAACCAAACCAAATAGAAGGCTGACAAATTAGTGTAAAAAGCTGTTTTTTTCTCAGGAATATTGGAGTCAAGAGAATCTGTGTAATTCCGATGTTGAATAAAAGTGTGCCTAACCAATCATATATTGGTTCATCAATGTGGGCTGTTGGGTATGCAGCAAACTGAGACACCACAGACCAACCTGTCAGTACCAAGACCAAGGGGCTGCTCCAATCACTGCAGGACTCCATGATTACTTCTGCATCAAGCATAGCCTTGAGGATGCTTGTAAAAAGTAAACATTTTTTACTGAAATGTAAAGAAATACATTTTTTTTGTGCTCAGGTAAATGACAGGGTACAACCATGGAGTCTAAATGTGGTGTTCTAGGAGTTTTGTGTGAGCGAGTAGAGGCAAAACATGTCTGGATATTCAATTCAATTCAATTCAATTTTATTTGTATAGCAATTTTAACAGTGGACATTGTCACAAAGCAGCTTTACAGAAATAAATGGATTCACAAAAAATATATTGTAAATATTTAAATTTATCACTGTGAATTTATCCCTAATGAGTGAGCCAGTCGCGACGGTGGTGAGGAAAAACTCCCTGAGATGATATGAGGAAGAAACCTTGAGAGGAACCAGGCTCAAAAGGGAACCCATCCTCATCTGGGTGCAACGGATAGTGCGATTAAATAAATAAATCCCTTCTATTATTGTGCGCTATAAGGACAAATAGTGCAAATGTTCAACCAATAAATTCATCACAGTTTTTGCAAGAAGTCCGGTTGGTTAAAATCTATCCACTGTCCACTGATGGAGTCCTGAGTACGAAGCTGCTCGTGGAAACCGCAGCCCCAAAGCCACCACAGCAATCGCAGTCCCAAGCCATTACAGTACAGCTCCCCATATGTGATCCCCAAACCATCTCCACAGCCCCCAGGTGGCACCATCCCCAGCAAACCAAACAGTTCTTCAGGCCGTCCATATGGGCCCCAGCAGCAGCGAGCGAACTCAACCGATGAGAACTCCAACCAGAAGTAGGGCATCAGGATGGGTCAAGCAGGAGTAGAAGAGGCATCAGAATCACTTGCATCTCAGAAGTAGCATGTGAAGCTTGACAGAGAGTGAGGGAGAGAGAGACAGAGGGAGAGATTGTTAGGTAAGCTTTTGTCCTCTAATGGTTAAGCACAATATACTTTGCATGCAGAGTGCAAGCGGGGACTCCGGCAAGACTAGCTATGACAGCATAACTAAAAGGGAGAGCCAGAAGCTAACACAGACATGAGGGCACCCTGGGACATAAAGCAGAAAGCCACTCCACCGTCAATATTCCCCTTGCAACCTGGCAACCTGTGCTCTCTGGGACAGAGAGAAGTGAGCTTCACTGGAGACTGGAGTGAGATGCGTGTTTTAGGTATACCTCCAGTCCCAGCTCTCGGGAACCACTGTCTCCAAAGCCACATGAACCACCTCTCTCCAGGGTTTCAATAGATTGAGGTGGTATATTTACAGTGCATCATTTCTATCTGTTCACCCGTGACCTCAAAAGGCCCTTGCCACTTCATGAGTAATTTAGACCTCAATGTGGGTAATAATATGAGCACTCTATTTCCTGATGTAAATTATTGTAGTTCCCCTGTCATCTTGTCAGGACTGTCACTCTTGGGCCTGAAACAAATTCTCCTGTGTTAGTTAGTCCAAGGTGTGGAGTTTTATTCCCAGGTCCAGAACATACTGAATTTCATTTTTATCATTTGAAGGACCTAACTAAACTAGTACAAAACAAAACCCATGTACTCTCCTCTCTAATGGATTGACAAAGTCCATGGCAATTCGTTCAAAGGTTAAGGGGTGTAATGGTGCTTTTTGGGGTGGCGGGTGAATTCACCAGCTGACATTCACAGCATGCAACACACCACCTGCATACATTGTTATGAAAGCCTGGGTAGAATGGGCCATTGCAAGGTTGAGTATTTTATCCTGTCCTAGACGCCCCGCCATAGGATTATGATGAGCCACGTGGAAATGCATCTCCCTGCATCTCTTCCGCACCAACTGAGTGGTCTTTTCTTTTGTTTGAGTGTCCTGCATCACTTGATATAATTTGTCCTTAATTAGTGAAAAGTAAGGGTAGGTGAGTGTGATTTCTGTCTGGATTATTTGACCATCAAGGGGGGAGAGAGAGAGAGACAGAACAAAAAGACCAGTCAACGCTGCTAGGTGATCCTCCACCAGCTGGATGGCTTCCTGCCAGGAGTCGAGTAACAAAGTGCTCCAGCGCCACTAGATCGAGGAGGCCCTCTGGTCCTCCTCAGCCAACAGCCACCATTGACAGGAGTCCTTAAGCTGCTGTGCGAAGATGAACAGGTCGCTGAACTCAAACTTCAGGGTTCAGAAGTGTCTGCGATGTTCTTTGGCATCCATTTCTATTTTTAATTATGCTTGCAACCAAACCTAAATACCTCTGTTTTCAGAGCATCGTACCATGGTATCCCCTAAAAAACTGCTTGAGTTGGCAGACGCTCACTCATGAGCAAATCTGTTGTGATGATCATGGATCCTAACTGAACACTGCAAACAAATGACTTCAAAGCAAGTGAAAATATCTTGAATATAGTCAAATGTATTTAGTATTTCCTATTATAAGATTACAATAAACCAAATATTAGGCTTTACTGATTTCGAGTAGTCTTTTGGCAGATACTCCTTTCCAATTTTAAACATTTACTTCTAGAAAAAACAGAAAATAAATTAGAAAATCTAAAGCTCATCTAAAAACAGGCTGAATAATCTTATATTTCATTTATAATAATCTCATAATAAGAAATATTAGATATATTTGCCCAGATTCAAGATATTTTCACTTGCTAAAATATATTTTTTTTTGCAGTGAAGATATTCCCTTTTTCCCATCATACTATTCAAGGAGTGAAGTTTAGTAGATTTATTCAATGCTTCATAATTTAGACAAGAAGAAAAGTACTATATGATATCTCGCCCATAACTCTGACTCTACTGCTAAAGTGCTGTTGTCTATACGTATACAGGCTGTTCATGCTCTGCATGTTTCCACAGGGGAAAAAATCTAATTTTATAGTTTTTTTATTATCTAGTACATGTCTAGAAAAATTTTAAGTAATGCTTCTTAAAACCATAACTATAGCTGGGTTTCTAGTTTCAGGACTCATTTAAACTATAAAAGGAATTAAGGATTGTATATTGAGAAGAGTTTTATTTTTATTTTACTCACTGACAAAAGCTCACTATTCTCATGTTTGTTTGCCCAGCTTTTTGCTGTCATGGCCTTCTTTTTGATAGACGGCTCCATGGAGAGGAGACTCACTTCCTTGTCACCGTCTTTCTACCAGTGAATTCATTCTGTTTGCACATCTGTCCTCAGCCAGGCCTGCTTTTCTCACCTTTCTATCAGAAGCCTTAGTAATGGACACATGCCTCAGTCAGTGCTTTCCCTATATCCTGCTCTCTCTCTCTTTCTGTGTGTGTGTGTGTGTGTGTTCATGAGTGTGTGTGTAAGCTTGCGATTTCTGTGGCAAACAACCATGTAGTAAAGACCTGTAGGAGCAGCAGTTCAAATAAATCTTTGATTTTGTTTAAATGTTGTTTATTGCTTGATAAGATAATGACAAAGGCAGCAACACTTCATGCATTATTATTATCATCTAAACAACAGGAAAAAATGATCACACACATTTTCAGTCAGAAATAAGCCATATGTATAATTAACTATATTGTTTGATATGAAGGCTCCAGATGCTGTTACCTGCCCAAGTATATTATTACAGTGATAATCAGATTTAAGAACACCAACGTGGCAGTGTGATCACACTTGATTTAATGTGACCACACATTTGATATAAAAGCTATGGGGGGAAAATCATTATTGAGTTATTACTGAGAAAAAACATATGATTTACAATATGGTTGTACATGTAGGAGCATTGCACAGAGTATACAGTAGTAATATAATAAACCACCTCCGGAAAAAAGCACATCAGTAAGTGAGTTTGTACAATTAATTACCCCTTGGTGTGACTAAATGTGTGTGTGTGTGTGACCCACCCAGACTGTATTCCCACCTTGGACCCAGTGTTTCCAGAATAGGCTCGGGAACCACCATGACCCTAACAAGGATGAAACAGTTACTTAAGATGGAAACGGAACAGGAGATATAATATGCACAGTAAACAATAAATACATCTGCATGTTCTGCATGATGTGCCAACTCTTGTCTGTAAAAAGACTCATCATTGTTAGATATGATTCCCATTAGGCGATGTTATTGGCAAACCTGAATAGTTTGACAGGTCATTAGCAGTCATTTGCGTGCAGGAAGAAAATAGGCGACAGAGCGCACAGCCTTGAGGCTGGACGGTATACGTAGGTGATGGATTATAGCTCATTTACCGTAATTATTTGTGACTACACATTATACTCCTCATTATCTTCTTGGGTAGAGTTGTAGTTCCACTATACTGGCTTAGGATGTGTGCTGTAATTGAAGCTCAGTCACCAGAGGGCACACGCACTCTCTATATAGTATCTTTTTGACCTTAAAGATGAGGCTAATTTAATTTACATTTGTAGTAATGTCTGAATTCTTAGTCTACTAATCATGGTCCCAGTATAGAGCGCTATATTATTACCCTTATTGCACTGTTAATCCAGTGCACAACCTATGTGCACTATCGCACTAAGTACCACAATTCATGACCAATTTTTCTCCGCCTGAAATGTACTTGGCAGGATGAGCAACTTCATATTTAAATAAGAATAAAATATGTTTAATGACCACTAAAGCCAGTGCGTATTTATGTGAGTATGTATCAGAGACAGTTGCTTTTTAATACTTCACTGTTTGTGTTTTGCCATTCCTAACGACCATTTGGGTATGGCATCCCGAATAATATCCTATAGAAGCAATGTTACTGAGCTTACATTTTGCCTTCTCCTTCCCATACAAATAGATGGATGGCAAACTGGATTCAGGGATCTGCTGCGCATGACTGCAGATAAAGTTGATGTCCTCTCAGACTCTCACTGGCTGTTTCTCAACGCTGTTCTTGCTACTTGTCGTATTAAGAGCTCACACTACACGAATCATTGCAGAGAATGAATATAAAACATGCTTGAAAATTGGAGCGTAAGCCATTGTTCTGTCCGTGGAATGCCTTAATCTTTTCTTATTAATGTGCTTAACAAACAAATCTTACTGTTAACGGACTACATTGCATGCAGGAATTATGCACTCGAGAGTGTATGTTAAAGTGATTTTTATCATGGGTAAGAGTGTTGTAAACCCCTTACCCATGGAAACACACACAATCTCGTAGATTATTGCTTTATTCCGCCGGAGCCGCATCAGCATTTTTGAAGGGCCATGCATTAAGGTTGTTTTTTAAAAGTAATATTATCTATTCTAATGATTAACACTAATAACCTAGGTTCTTAAAGTATAATAGGATGTTTTTAAGAACAGGAATGGCTAACAGAAATTATTCAACTGTATGCACTCTTAGGTGATTAAAGGCTGTTTAAAGTTTTTAATACACATTTGTTTTCCAAATACTGAAAATATATAATGTTAAGAAAGAGATTTAAGAAAAAAAAACCTTGCTCAGGATTATCTCTGCTAATCCATCAATCAACTTTTCTTTTTCCAACATATTCTTTAAGAAATATCAGCCAATCACGTGGCAGCAGCGCAATGCATAAAATCCTGCAGATACAGGTCAAGTGCTCCAGTTAATGTTCACGTCAAACATCAGAATGAAGAAGACTTGTGATCTCAGTGACTAGTTGGTGCCAGACGAGCTGATTTGTATGAGAGAAGCTGCTGATCTCCTGGGATTTTCACAGAACAGTCTCAAGAGTTTGCGTAAAACGGTGCGAAAACAAAACAAAATCCAGCGAGCAGCGGTTCTGAGGAGAGAAACACCTTGTTGATTTGAGAGGTCAGAGGAGAATGGCCTGAATGGTCTGAGCTGACAGGAAGTAAGGAATTCAATAACCACTTTTTATAACCGTGGTAATCAGAAGAGCATCTCAGATGCACAACACGTTCCACTCCTGTCAGCCAAGACAGGCAGGCCTCGATTTCGACACCTGCGTGTAAGATCACAGGTGCGCCGAATGCAAAGGTCCTTTTTATTATCTTTGTTAGAAATTCCCAAAACACAAATCGTTAGCGTTCAGCCTCTCCGGTTGTTCGCTGCTGTAAGATAGGGGAGAGCTGGCTGGTGGATGGGAATTGGCAGGTGATGAAATTGGGGACTTTGCATTAACACTGGCTAGATAAGAAGTGATAATCAGAACCCTGTTTAGACCAAAACATCAGTGTTTAGGTGTGTGATGTACACAAGCAGTAATATCTTGTGTCATCACGGCTGTGTACATGCAGATCTGTGAGCTTGTTCCTCCCACAAAATGAACGCTTCCCCCCAGTTTATTCTTGACGTCATTACAAAACGCATCACTCAAATCTCGGTAAATATCGCGCGGTTACGTAACGCGACAGCCCAGCGTGGCAGCTCCCGCTGTTACTATAGCAACAGCCTCCCTCCTCCTCCTCCTTCTCCTCACGCTGCCTCATCCAGCATCCCTTCCTCCTCACCCACACACCAGCGGTAGGTAACAGCAGCCTCGGCGCGTCCACCACAACGGGAAATAAACATGGCGCTCATTCCTTCCCAAATCCTAAGAGTAGCCATCCTCCTGTCGTATTTCTCCATCATCTGCAATTACAAAGCCATAGACATGCCCGCGCATCAGACATACGGCGGTAGCTGGAAGTTTCTGACGTTCATAGATTTGGTAAGTGTTCCTCCAAAGCCAGAGAATGCTTATTTATTCAGCACGCAGGTCTGAAGGCAAAAAGCCAGCCAGGCCCTGGAGAGAACCATGCAGTGCCTGGGTGTGAGGTGAGGCTTCCTGCCTGTGCAGACTGTAGCAGGGACACATAACACATTCAGATACTCTATATTCGCAGTACCAGCTCATCTGCATAAATATAAGGGCTTCAGAGCAAATGTAGGTCGGCTCAGGTAGCAGTCTGCGCATGCGTAAACGCCTGCTGTTTGTCATACAAGCTCATGACTCATGTTTTCCACATAAACGTTGTTTTTTTTTTTTCAGTTATACAATGAATTTAATAGAAATGGCACGTGAGGCGGTAATAAAGCTGTTTTTTTTATACTCCTTTGGACACTTTTTTGCAGAGCAGGCTTTTGTGTGTGCAGTAATGTAAAGCACAGTTCACACAGCTGTACAGAAAACTAGTGAATATGTTTTCAGCTGTTCTCCCCCTTAAAGAAATAGATGGGATTTGCCAGAATGTGCCAGAATTTTGAGCTTTAATGAATTTCTGTAATGCAGCATGTCCCCAAAGTCTCCATATTTAGGAGAAATGAACTTTTTTTTTTTTTTTTTGGAAAATGTAACTTTATTTACAAAGCATCCTCTACATGATTGCCATGTCTCTCGTCTCTCTCACTCATGATGAACTCGTGTTCACACATCTGCTGTTATGCATGTAGTTGCACTTCGATTGCGTTCCTTTAAACGATTTCTGTGCTGGATGTTTTCCTGGTACACCATAAGCCTTCTTTTGTCAAAGACTTTCTTAAAGGCTATCTGATAAAATATATACTATATAAACTAAGTATGAAAAATTTTGGAAGACATTTTGCTAAAAAAAAAAAAGTGTTCATTGCCCCTCTGTGTAGACTTTTGGGACACCCTGTAGATCTTTTCAGCATAACTCTTGTATAATTGTATACAGTGGCAGTATACAGAAATAATACTATGGCATTTTCAGAGATATGAAAGTAAGTGAAACATATTTCAGAAATATCTTTTTCTTCAGCATGTGTAATTTTTGCCGCAAGCACCAGTCACTGACCTCATCGTAATGAACATACTGTATGTCGACTAAGGACCGCCAGGCAGAGTCAGATTGGACCATCAGATGCTGCGAAATGCAGAAAAATAACTTTTAAATGCAGAAGTTTTTAAAGTAATGTCAAGTGCAGGTCAATCTAATCTGCACACATATAGCTAACATTATCTAACTGTCACTATCACTATCAACTGTCACTATCAACATCACTGTCTAGCAAGTAAAACCACAAATGGTTGCATTATTGTATATTATTTTCTAATAATCCGGATTTTTAGATTAGTAAACACTTTTGAATGTAAGGTTGGAGTTTTTGATTCGAGCAGCTCATGACAACAGACACAGCTACAGCATTTTATTCTTTATGTATTGTTCAAAGTATTGTTTCAAACGCACCTCCCAACTTTGAACACGTGTTATCAAGAAGTAACAAGTTCACCCTCCATTAGACTTCAGTCAGTGCGTATAATATTCCTTTGGTTTTTAGTCACTTAGGTTACACATAGTTTACAGACACAATAAAATGTTCAAAATGATACAGTAGGCTTAAATTATAAAGCTGGAATTTAAAAATGTAGTGCCCAAGGCTTGGGGCCACAGAAAATTCTTAATGTCCATTTGTTTTTTTGTTTTTTTTTTTACCCCAAACTGTTTGGGAACCCCTGGCATGGGGCTCTCTAGCTTGCAGCTATAAGTTAATGGAAACTGATAGTAGTAGTAGCCATCATGCATAGTCAGTGATTAGCAGTTAGCGAGCTGTTAGAGGCCTGCACTTCATGAACAGCCAAGAACAGGGAGTGAAATTACAAGTACAGGGCAGACAGAAAGAAAAAAAAAATGTTTTAAGCTGTTTGTCAAGAGGAAAGGGGCAATCTCAATATTTCAATATAAAGATAGTGATTTTGCACTATAAAGAAATGCCTTGATTTGCTTTAGTAATGTAGCTACATGTAGCATTATGCAACTCGTGCTTAACCTTTTAAATACAAGACATCTCACCAGCCAAATTATTAGAAATATTCTAAAACTGGGTAAAACTGTACATTCAGAGATGCTTTTCTGCTCACAACTGTTGTAAAAAGTGGTTATTTGAGTTGCACTAGCCTTCCTGTTAGCTAGAATCAGTCTGTCTATTCTCCATGTGTTTCCACTCACAGAAGCCACTCACTCATTGGTTTTTTGTTCGTTTTTCCACACCGTTCGGTTTAAACTCTAGAGGCTGTTATCCATGAAATTCCCAGGAGATCAGAAATTTCTGAAATACTCTAACCACCCTGTCTGGCACCAACAAACGTGCCACAGTCACTTTTTTGGGAGTACTACCATTTGCTAGCTAGCTGACATTATACATCATTTTAATCGAAGTAAAGTATAAGTAGCTAATGTAAGGTACCTGAAATAAGGTACTTGAAAAAAACTGAAAATATACTGGTAAAGACCAGTCAACTTTTACACTTAACACAATCTATTTTTGAGGGAAAATCGCTGATCTCCATAAGTTTCATGTGGCTCTGATCCCTGCAATAAGCTAGCTCCACTCGCTAGGAGAGACTGGCTAACCTTACCAAGCTACTTTGAGTGTTCGCTATGATCATAGCGATGATGATCAGTCAATAAATTATTAAATTTAGCCGATGTTAGCTCCTGTACCTTGGTTTGTTCACTCATGTTGGTTTGCTAGTTATAATAACAGTATAATGAGCTAGCTTAGACATCAAAATGGGCAATATACTGGAAAAACTGCAAAGAATTCGCCACCGAGGGTCAGAACAGTTTACAGCAGGACACGATATGGCTTTGCTACAGAATTGTCAAAGCTGTCAACACCGAAAAGCTTTAAAGATGTTAAATGAGGTTCTCTGGGCTGTAATCCCAGTAACAGAGTCAGGTGCGAGTTGGAAAGTGTGCACACATTCATGAGGCTCAACTGTCATTTCTAGCCAAACCTCTTATAATGTAAGTCTGGGTCTTTTCACGTTCACTAACGTGGTAATTGATGGGGGTAAGATGGTACTGCAGCCAGCAACGAGAGGGCCTCAGACATTTTGGCTTCACTTTTGAATCTCTGCTATGATTTCCAGCCATATATAGAGTCATTGGTACTACGAGTATTTCACACTTATATCTGATCTACGGACATTATCCACTCCATAATCCCCCTTTCCCTCTCCCTATCTTACAATAGAAATGGTTCTGCACTTATACTTTGCCATTTTGTGGAAATTTATTGCATTTAATTCAGATTATTTGTTATAAAACAAGATCTTTGTGGCAGTGGGGTATTTTAAACTAGAATTTTAAATAATCTTGCAACCCTGTCATTAACTGTCCTGTCCGCTCCTCCTCCACTAAAAATATTGATAGAGCAAGTATGAGGCAGGAAAAATCCGGCTCATATGGATTTCTATTAGCACTTGTTGCAGTTCCCATTTTGACTACTAAGTGCAGTAATAAATCTATGGAAGCTAAGTGGGGCAATGCCGTGATTTAATCACCTTGTACCACTATTTGTTTCTACAAGACGTTTTGTTCTCAAACATAGTGCTTCTGCTTCTCTGATTACATGCCAGTATGCTCATTCATTGGGTTGTTGTCCATGTATGGTGAAATGCTGAGCACAGTATAAGTAATCCCTAAATTTTTCACAGCCCGCACACAGCCCACCTAAATACCAAGAACTCTAGCACTGTGCAAATGATAGTTGCACTCAGCTGGTGCTGGTGTCCTTGCCCGTATCTAATGACTCTGGTTGAGACTGGCTCTGAGGCCCTGGTCTGATGCATCTGTGTGTAGTGTGAAGGAAAAGGGCAACAGGATATTGCTTCCTGATTTTCCTGACTCCCATTTACAGGCATTTTGGAAGGTAGTTTTGGGCCATTCTTCTTCTCGTAAATTCCTGAATGAAGGAACAGTAGTAGCCTGATTCCCTATCAGAAGAGATCACACTTTTCCGGCCTCAGCTTCACACCATGACGCTGGAGTGCTTGGAGAACTTTGTGAACTCCTTTCACATGATCAGTGAGGATCTTTGCATAACAAAGGACACCATTCAGTTATGGGATACGACATTCGTCCCTCAGGGATTCCAGCATCTCTTCCATACTCCATTAGACTACTGCAGGAGAATTTGAAAGGCCAAACAGTCCCCTGTAGAACCCTTGGTAGGTGTGTCAAGAAATGAGGACACAGGAGGCAGGCTTTGGAGAGTGCAACTTGCATTTCTCTTTGATTAACACTTTTCAGCGCTTCATTAAGCGACAGATAAAACACATGGTTCTGCTTTCTGGCAGCTCAGCTCGTTCTACATTTGTAAAGACAGATAGTTCCTCTCTGTCTCTACAACACAAACACCATCTCCCGGACACAACCCTCCATTCACAAATGGTACTCAACCACGCCTCCGTTGCCACATCCCCATGGAGTTATAAATGCAGTAAGATGTCTGGATCCTTTGGCAGTAAGCCACAATGGTAGGCTTTTCCTTGGTCTAGGTTACTGAACCAGGCATAAATGCCAATAATGTCTGTCAAGTCTTATATTGTAGGCAACAGATATCAATTGGGAATGGTCTTTTCTTCACTTTTCCATGCTGCTCATCACTGATGTGGGTGAGATCAAAATGATACAACAACATATAAGTTTCTTGAAACCTGAATTTCCAGCATATCTTCTCCAGTGTCAAGCTCTGTAAGTCTCACATTGTCTTCATCAAGCTGAAAAAGCACAACAGGGTCTGATGAGTCCATAACTGGGTGGGACCTGACACTTGATCCACACTACTTTCCCTGCTGGGATGATTGTATAACACGTAACAGCCCTTAGCCACCCCTGCTGTATGGTGGGTCTGTTTGGCTTGGATGAATTTCACCAGCAAGGTTAGTTCTTCTGGTTGACTTTTTATCACCTCCTGTAGCATATTAAACCCCAGCAGCAGTCACTGAAGCGGAATACTACTAATGAGAAAATGATGTTTGGGTTGCTTAGACAGCCTATTGCCCTGTGTCCCGCTTGCCACAGCAGAAACAGTGGATGCAGGCAGAACGGTTCCTAGACCCTTGTTCAGCTGTAGCTTCAAGCTGGGTACAACACACATTTGTACAACTGGCCCTAAGTGTCACATTTGGACATTTGGACAGTTTTGGACACTTTTGGCAACATGGAGCTCATGTCTACATTTGCCAGATCTTCATATTGAATGTTGCTTCCTTGCACACCAAAACATTATCAGAAGTTTGTGCTTTTCTTATACTCTATAGAGAATAGTAACAGAACCTTGAGCAATTCTCATCAACAGAGATCAGTATGAACATTTGAGAGATTCTCATCCCTAAGAAAGCATGGTATATGCAGTATATGAGAGGCTGTATATTGTCTGGCAGGGTGCACTATCAGAATGTGTTAAGAACCCTTGAGACAATTTTGATATGCAGCCTCCACTAGTTCTGAGGGAAGCTGCCCTTGTCCGGAATGTAAGGAAGTAGACAAGGGCAAAATATGTAACTGTGGTTCCATGATTAAGGAATGCCAGGCCACCTGGGTCACTTGGGTTGAACGACCAGAGGAGAAGCGAGATGTAGTGGAGTTATAGACCACTCTCCTAGCGTTGAAACATCATAAACAGTATATAAGTATACCTACCTGCAGAAGAGCAGGTAACTGCCCAGTAACTGCCCAGCAGCTTTGTCACACAAATGTGGTCCAGTATTAACCCAGCGATCAGGCAGAAAAATACTGCATTTGCTGCATTTGTGCAGCAGTTCTCGCAGATCTGTGCTTTAATAAACTTGTTTTACTGAAACAAAACTGGCAAGTGTGATTGTTGAGTTACATTTGTGTCTCAATCCAGAAAATCACTGCAGTTGCTTTTCAGCAGAAAATAAGACATTGTCCAGCTATTAAATTGTTTCTTACATGTTGTATAATGTCTAGAGTCTGCTGAGAGAGAGAGAGAGAGAGAGAGAGAGAGAGAGAGAGAGTGTGTAGGAAATAGAGCTTACTGTCTGTAGCAGTGTGACAGGATACTCCTCATCTCAGGTAGTTACTTTTTATTTCCTTCTCTCCAGAAGGAAAGATATTGAGGAATAAAAAATTAAACAGTTAATTAATCAGAAGAAAAGGCACATTTTTTCATTTTCTTTGTATCAAATGAATTAAGTACTTCCTTCTTAAATTAATGCTGTGGTGATTTTTTTGATGCTGATTTCACTGCTGGAAAATAGATTAGGGTTTGCAGAGGACAGTAGTCTATATAGACAGTGCACATTATCTGATAATGCATCTCACTTTTACAGAAGCAGTACACTTCCTTTTGCTATATACGTTACCAATATTTACATTTTCAGCACTTCTCTTTTAGTAGAATGAAATATGTGTTGTAAATATATTTAGTTTAAAATGCTTATAACATATTTACATATTTATCACATGCATATCATATGAATTGGTATTTCTCAAATGTGTTAAGAAGATATTAAAGCATCAAGAGTCCACATCTGAAACATCTCCATCCAGAGAGGAAAGCAGATCAGTGAAGGGTTATTCAAGGCCATCATGCTGACTTAGATGCTGTTTTCTACAAATAAGTCCACTGAAGTGGACAGAACAAAACTGGCAGCTGTGTTAGCATTAGCATTCGTTGTCTCCATGTCTCCAGGTCATCCAAGCTGTGTTCTTCGGAGTGTGTGTCCTGACAGACCTTTCTAGCCTCTTGATGAAGGGCACAGCCAGTGTGGAGCAAGAGAGGCAACTCCGGAAGCTGATTGGTCTGCGGGACTGGATGATGGCTGTGCTAGCCTTCCCTGTAGGAGTAGTAAGTACCGTACCTCCATTCATATGCGTTTGTTTATGTCATTCATACGTTAGTCAGCTTAGGTACGCATGTCTTTCTCTGGAAGCTGATTGGATCGAAAGTGGTGTTGCTTTGGTTTACTGATAACACACATATGGTGTTTAAACAGCATGAGGGTGGCCGATCTGAAGCTACAAACCTGGGAATTTTACTTTGAATGAGATCAAGTTTCCAGAAGAAAGAGGATTGGTTCAGAGTCACCAATCATGGCAGTGGGAACATACATCTTATTCCCGCCCCAAAGTCTCAGAATTCCACGTGAATCACAACAGAGTGCAGCCAGTAAGTGAGCGGTAGCAAAGCACAAGCGTGTGTCACTGCTGAGCAAGTGCAGAAGTACGGAAGTACACTCACGTGCGGAAGTACACTCACGTGCGGAAGTACACTCACGTGCAGAAGTACACTTGTGCGGAAGTACACTCATGTGTGGAAGTACGCTCACGTGCTTAAGTATGCTCACGTGCGGAAGTACACTCACGTGCGGAAGTACACTCACGTGCTTCAGTACGCTCACGTGCGGAAGTACAGTCACATGCAGAAGTACACCCACGTGCTTAAGTACGCTCATGCAGAAGTACACTCGTGCGGAAGCATGACCATGTACCATGTAAAGTACAGTCCTTTAAAGTAGTTAGTAAAGCATCTGCTGTTTTGAAACAGTGTTTTCTTTATCTATGAAAGGGCTTGAAATGGACATTCTGATGTGGATATTTACTGCTTGAAAGCAAAGACGCCTTCAGAAATAATGAAATTAAACGTTTTTACATTTGAAAAAAATCTATTAAACTAAACAAAGTATAGTAATATTTGGTGTGGCAACCCTGTGTTTTTTAAAAATGCATCAGTAGTCTCAGGTGCAGTTTTAGAAACTGGCTGGTAAGTTTGCTTATCTGGTAAGACTGGTTAGTTATCTGGAAACTAGTAAGTATTTAGAGACCACCACCACCTCTGGCTGCCATTCATGCGTCTGTTTTTTGCAGCTAATCCCTGACAGCCTTCATTATGTTTTTTGTCTGAAAAGTTATTTAATATGTTACTTTTTTACTGGCATGCAAACATTTTTCTATAACATTTAATTTTTTTGTGGGGAAAGTAATATTTGGAAATGTAAAATGTTTTTGCACTGATCCAATAATGCAGAAGTCATAAAATAAACATCTCTAACAAAATTTGTATTTTTTGTATAAAAAAAATTTAGGGTGCCTCAGACTTTTGCACAGTACTGTTTTTTATCCTTGCTTATTTTGGGCAAATAAATACGAGAGAGAGAGAGAGAGAGAGAGAGAGAGAGAGAGAGAGAGAGAGAAATGCGTTTACGATGCCCTCCGCTAAGCCTAACTTCTCTTCTTCTCTTCAAATACAATCAGCCTGGCAGGTCACATGGTAATGCAGTAGGGTGATGTTTAGATTCATATTTGTTCCATCTCAGTGGTGAAATGTTTGAAAGTGTAGTTCCACCTGAGCCTGTTATTTTATGTATATGCATAATAATATGCGAAGAAAAGAATTTCACTGTGCTGTAAAGTATATGTGACAAATAAAGGCTTCTTCTTCTAATTGTTGACTTGATTCATACCAGTTAAAATGGTCATTTTCTTTCTTTATTTTGGATTTTTCAACAATTTTCTCACTAATTTAGTCATGGCCAATTCCCAGCCCCCAGTTTGCTCTCCTCATCACACAATAGCTACCAACCAGGGAGTGCGAAAGTTATCTCATGGTTCCTTCGAAACACATGAAGCCAGCCGACCGCATCTTTTCAAACTGCTGCTCATGTAATGTGAGGGGGGCGGCGTAACACACACGGAGGAAAGCGCTATCCGCCTCCTTCTGCATGCTTGAGCTCACAGACACCCATGATTAGCCAGTGCCGCAGTGGACTCCTGGCCACGGATGGCTATGGCATCGCTGGGATTCGAACTCATGATCTCTGGCACTTTTCTGGTGCGCCACTCGGGAGGGATTAGAAGTGTAACAGGGAATGAAAGACAAAACAGAAAATGAACAAGATTTTTCATTGATCGTAATTGAACACTCTAAATTATTCCAGAGTGAAAATAATAAATAATTATTTTAAAAAGTGTTTAACCAGTTGATAATGAAAGTATAGCCTAAATCTAAACATTAGGCCTAAATGCCTGTCCAGAATTCATCACTTCCTGCATGCCTGGCTACAGGAATATATGATGCTAGATAGCCGCTATAGCCGGGTTTTCAAAGATGGGGAGACAGCAGGAAACTCACTGCAAAAAATACTGTGAAGTACACATTTCTGAATGTGTATGTTTTAAAGGATGACAGTCTATTTATACCAATGTTCCTTGGATTAGACTTTCTGGTCACCAGTAAAATGGCCCTTCAGCCATCCCTTGGAAAATACACTATCAATTCCTGGCAAAATCTAGAACCACAGTAAACTGGGCCAGTATGGAGGGCAGAGTCAGTTTCTACATGGCCAGGATAAAGGACAAACCCCAGACTGACAGCATCTTTGCTCAGCCCTTGTTCATTCGACTACTGCTGCAGAAATAGTCTGCAGTCTGGACTAAGAAGTTAGGATCCACTGGGGATGTACAACACTGCATTGTCACCACTGATGAAATGCCAGTGAGTAGAAGAGTTGTTGCTGAGGGACGGTGTGATCGAGCCATTCTCCTCCTCCTAGGCTGCTCCTGTGGTTTTGGTACCAAAGCCCGATGGTTCCTTTCGCTTTTGAGTGGATTATAATGGCCCAATTACCAAGACTGTCCTTGATGCCTACCCCATGCCCCTAGTTCGTGAGATCCTGATTTGTTGAGTGGTTACTGGCAAGTGGCTATGGATGCGAAGAGCAAGCAGTCATCATGCTGCAGGTCTTATGCCAGTTCAAGGTTATGCCCTTTGATCTTAAGAATGCTGATGGAACAGGTGCTGAGAGAGTTGAGGGGAAAAGTCTGCTTCATGTACACTGATGATATAATCGTCTTCTCGCAGATAGCGGAACAACACCTCCAACACTTGGAATCGGTATTTCAGGAATTTTATCAAGCCCAGCTGATCCTCAACATCAAAAATGTCACCTTTTCCAAACACAGATCACCTTCCTGAGACACGTAATATCTGGCCGGGGAGTGGAAATAGACCATGAAATGGTCAAAGCCATCTGCAAATATCCAACCAGTACTGATCTGAAGAGCCTTCAGAGAGCCTTCAAAAAAGAACATGGGCTGAGAATGGATAGAGGAATGCCAAAGAGCCTTCATGAAACTGAAGGAAGCTCTTCAATCTTGTCCCATGCTGGCTCAGCCTAGGCATGGCATAGTTTTCCAATACAGATGCTAGTGATGTTGGGTTTGGAGCTGTCCTCACTCCATAGATAGAGGAGGAGGAGAAAGTAACAGCTTATGGCTGTTGGGCATTGAGAGGAGCAGAGCTGAGATACTCCCCCTCTGGCTTGGAGGTGGTCTGAGCAGTGGAAAAGTGGCAACATTATTTGGAGGGCGCTACGTTTGACACCTACACTGACCATAGTGCTCTTACCTGGGCTTTTATCTCCTCCCAAGACAGGCTGACTCGATGGACTCTGAGACTCCAGACCTTTGGCTTTCAAGTGCATTACAGCAAAAACAGAGATTTTCAGGAGAAGCTATTTCCCGATTAATTAATGAGGACAGATTTTTCTTTTTATGGCCATCTATCTCTTACATGGGATATCTGCACAAACATACCTGCACACACTTGAGATAATCTATGTAACACTGACTTGCCTTACTGAGCATACCACTGTCTTTTATTCTTTTAGTTGCACTGTCCACTGTTGCCCGTTATGTCTCTTATGTTTTACTGTACTAAGAATCATGTCTCCTGTCACATGTCCATCTGTACACCATTACCACTACTTACTACGGACTCTTACAGTCTTGCGCTCCAGTTCCCATTTGTACATAATGGACATAACTATGTTTCTACAGTCTTCTGTATATTGAATAGTCTGTTTATACTGCTCTGTATATAGATCCTGTTTAGTCTGACTTCCATGATGTATTGTTGTTCTTGTTGTTGTTGCTGTCATTATGCACAGCTCTGGAACTTGCTACCAAGTGTTTTACTACAGTACATATACTGTGTATAGCTCCATGTATGTGACATAAACATTGAAACTTGAACTACATCCTCCAAAACTTTGACTGCTTGGGGGCATATGCCAGGGTCCTATTTGTGGACAGTGCTCTGTCTGGTCACCTGAAAAGCTGATAGGAAGAAACTTGCACTCTCTCATAGACTTAATCGCCTCCAGACCCAGGAAGCAAGAAGTAAAATTCATTGCCGACCCCTCGCAATGAATGGGGGTGCATCAAAACCCCCAGACAACATTATTTACATATGCAGTAAGACATACGAACAATTAGTTGCCTCATTACAAGATAACTGTGTCATTGACAGCATTGTGTTTTGTGGTTATGCAGTAACTGGTGCAACATGTTTGTGTGCAGTAGTTGTACGTAGTATCCACTTTCATAGCAATCACATGCTATACTACCTTGCTATTGTCTCTGTCCTTGTCTTATGTTATCGTAAAATTTAATGTCTGTAACCATGATGGGATATTAGCAGCAAAGTCAAATTCCTTGTATACTCCAGTGTATTTGGCCACTAATGCACGATTCTGATTGGCTTTGCAAATATATAGTCCATGTATCGGCGCTATATGGGATGACATGGCTCCAAAGCATTTATAAGGAATATAGGCCCAAGATCTGGGCAATGAGAGGAGATAATGGCATTTGGCAGACGCCCTTATCCAGAGCAACTTACAATTATCTCATTTTATACAACTGAGCAGTTGAGGGTTAAGGGCCCAGCAGTGGCAGCTTGGTGGTGCTGGGATTTGAACTCTTAACCTTCCGATCAGAGTTGAAGGTTGAGTTCTAAGCTCTGATGCTTTGGTAAAAGCAGTGATTATAGATGCATTTAATCATCATAGAAGGTGTTTTTCTTGAAACAGTAAAATGTCCATCATTATCACAGTAAAAAATAAACCTGTGGAAAAACCCCAAGACCCTGTGGTGATGCTCTGGTAAAGTTTGTAACGTAAGGTGAGCATTGGAGGCAGAACGCAAGTGTGTAAAATGACTGTGTTTTATTCAGGCGAATCCATGAAACATGGTCTGTATTCCAGACAGGGGTCAGAGAATAGGCAGATAACATAACACAAGGGGAATCCATAACCATAAACAAGAAAATAAGCATGAGTCAAAACTAGGAAGTCTAACTAGAAAGACAAGAGCTAAGGAACAAATCAACACGGGTGGACATGGTTCAGAAATGTCCATAACAATGACGAGACTTCGCACACAGTCTTGAAACAAGACACAGGAGGATGTAAACAGACAATCTAATCTAAAGAGGGAAATAGATAACAGATGAGTACAATATAAACCAAATGACAGGATAGGGGTAGAGACATGAATAAAATCATAAAAGGCACATGTCTTTGCAAACAAAAGGTCACATAGAGCATGATCAGAACAAAACGTGGTGTGTTTGCCATGCTGGGGAGTGTGCCACATGTACAGAGGGGAAATTCATGACAAAGGCCACATAACCCCCATTCTGTCACATCACCAACAAAAAAACATGTGACACTTGGCACTATCCCCTAGCCTGAGAACTTGGAACAAGGCTCAGCTTACTCCCTGTACTTTATTAGTTCACTCGCTAATGTGGAGAAACACCTATTAGGGTAAAAGATTTATGGGTGTTTAACTGTGGCCAGCTATACAACGTCAATTAAAAGCTTTGGCAACATACTATGTAGAGGTCAATTAATTTGACTGTGGCACATGCTGAAGAATATCCAACATATGTCTGACTTCATTAATGTATATGTCATGTAACTCCCCGTGTCAGCGTGTGCTGCGGCTCTCACACTCTTATTCTGACATTGTTTTCTCTTTTTCTCTTTCTGGTCTTGTCTCCGCCCCCTTGTTTAGTCTTTGGTTGGTTTACCCATTGTTTCCATCTGTTTTCAGTTTAGTTCCTGATTAGTCTTCTTATTTATACCCTTCTTTGTGTATGGGTGTCTTTGTGAAGTTTTATCTTGCCTTCATGTTCACGAAGTCTGAGCCTTATTTCCGCATTTCTTGTTCTCTGTTGTTTTCCTAATTCCATGTTTACTTTGTTTCTAGCTTGATTTCCCGGTTTTTTATCTCTGCTTTTCTGTGTGATTTTTGATTATGCAGTTACAGTGTGTATTTCTGTCTGCCTGTGTTCTGACCCCTGTAGTGGACTTTGACAGTGGTTTGTGGACTTCTCCCAAAAAAAGCATGCTGATGTAACGCACTGACATCCTGCATCTCCTCACCGCACATTACAGTTCATGTGGTTGAATGGAATCATGTTCCAATATGTAGTGGAAAGCCTTTCTAGAACATTTTTGCAGCAAATGTTTGGCCAACGTCCTATTAACACCTAGATGTTTTAGAATAAATGTGGATTGTGTAAACAGGTTTGGAGGTTGCTCCACACCGGAGCTGTAGATGGCCTTGCTGGGTGAGCAACATGGCATCATTGAGCCCTGTGTGTTTTTTTGCAAAGGGCCTTGGTAATGTGAAGGGTGTTTATGCATGGGCAAAATCCAAATAAACCACCTGCCTGGATAGTCCACACCTCAGGAAGCTGGCCACTCTTGAATTACTGAAAGAAACCACATCAATGACCCGTATTCACCAAACCTGTCCTTCCAACATAGCTCTGTTTATTTAGCCATCACGGGATTATTCCTGGAAACTGAAATGACCAATCCAAACAGGATTCTGTCACATCCTTAAATGAGGTTTGTTAATGCAAAAGATGGAATTTGGGAGCAGTTAAAACCACAGGGATCAAAGGTATTATAGAGGAGGGAGAGTGGGAATTTCTTGCTCACATGGCCTTTGCTTGCCTAGAGCTGAGGACCTCAAACACCCAAGGTGCACAGTAGTAATGGGCTTGTTTTGCACTTTCTTTGATTTCTATACTTTTGAATCTAGAACTACAAAATGCTGAATAAGTGTGCTGTCAGCTTTTAGAGATTAACTAAGGTTTGTTTATATGAAAATGTGAGCCCCTGAACTGCAGGCTTCCCTGCAGGCCTCTGCTGCTTGATGGGATTGTCATCGTTTTGGGCCGAGCACTTCTTCCTATGTTAGAGTAGTTTGGAAGGCTTTTATGATACTTGATATTTCTAGGTGCCTCAAATCTGTCAGGAGGTGTGCAAGCTGTTTCACACACTGGGAAGCTGAGAGAAAGACAAGGCCTACCTGAATTGTAGAGAAAGTTTTGCTCACTCTATATTCAGTTTTTCTTTTCTTTCACTCTTCATTATATGACTTTGACATGACTAGGACAACATAAATCTGGGTCAGTATGTGTAAAGCCCTCAGAGAAAAAAGGCCTAAGAATACTGTACTATACTGAGGCCTAAGAATAAAAGCAATTCACAAATTCAACATTCTTCAGCCTTAAGAGTACTCTTAAAAGGGTTAGTTTGCAGGAGTACTTAAGACGTTTCCCAAACTTACTCCATAACATCTGGTCATGTATCGGCTGCCTTCATGACAGCTTCTTCCACTGAAGATGCCCACTCTAGATACTTGAGTCATTAGCAACTATCAACTGGGAATACATCCATCTATCCATTTTCTGTACTGCTGATCCTACACAGGGTTGCGGGGAGCCTGGAGCCTGTCCCAGGGAACTCAGGGCACAAGGCGGGGGACACTCTGGACGGGGTGCCAACCCATTGCAGGGCACAATCACACACACACACACACACACACACACACACACACACACACACACACACACACACACACCCATTCCTGCACTACAGGCAATTTGGAAATGCCAGTCAGCCTACGATGCATGTCTTTGGACTGGGAGAGGAAACTGTTTAAGGGAGTTTTCACACCAAAAGACCAGTAGCTGAGTCTGAGTCAAAGACAGATGACAGAAAACGGTAAACAAACATCTGTCAAGTGTGCGTAAACATAAAAAAAAAATCACCTAAGCACAGAGAACATTACCATATTAAATATTACTAGATAATTATGGAAACCAGTTTAGGACATTTTGTGTATCACATTCATCCTTTATTTTGTCTTTTTGTTCATCAGTACAAATCTTCCACAACACGTCCCTCTCTCTTTTTGCTCAGTTTGCCTGGGCGTGTGTGTTCACTTCCAGTATTTGGGTTGATTTGGGGTTCGAGTCACTTTTTCAGTTCAGTCGAACCACTTTAGAGTTTGATTGGAGCTGTTTGATTTAGACTCAGAGAGCTGGGCTCAGACCGGCTGCTTTGGTTTTTTAAGTGTGATTGCGGTGTTCTCACCTGCCTAAACGAACCACACGAAAAGGAAATTGCACCAGGGTTTGATTCAAGGGTTTGATTATTATTATGTCATACTTCATGCTTGAAATAAAAGTATTTTTTTATATACCTTCTCCTCCTAAGAGTTGCTCTGAGATATTTTATATTTGTACTCCCAGCTAATTCTTTTTTTTTTTTTATCTTTTTTAAAGACTAATTTTAGGAGTGACTCTCAAAGGCTTTATACATTCTGGCCCTGATTCCAAGTCTAAATATTGTGACATTTTACGATTAAGCTATAGTATAAGATTGTGCTCAATGAAAAAAGATGTACTTCTTAGTTTACAACATGCTATAGTCAGGTTGGATAAAGATTACAAATATATTATTTTCTCATAAATCCCTTTGTTTTTCAGTTTGTTGTGACCATGTTCTGGAGCCTGTACCTCTATGACAGAGATTTGGTGTACCCAAGACTCCTAGATAATTTCATACCTCAGTGGCTAAACCATGGAATGGTAAGTATTTCACTGATGCTTAGCAAACAGTCACACAAGAAAAAGACAAGAACTATTTCAGTAAATTCTTTTGTCTGAATATTAAAGGATATAATTATTAATGCCAGTGATATTGTGAATCATGTGAAAATGGTAAGGTGAAGTGCAACCACTGATTTCAATCAGGTGGAACAAAGTCCCACGAACTTTGTTTTTTTTATGATAGGTAAGTCTGATGAATGGGAGCAGTATTGTTTCTGTGCTTAACCACTCTAATTCCAAGACGATTAAACAAGTCATTATGAATCACAGAAAGGAATTTTAAACAACTGCAGTGAGCGACTGGAAATGATTGTGCATGCATAAGCTTAAAAATTAATAGATTCCTGTCCCTGACAACCTGCAGTCCTTTTGCAACAGAACACACTAAATATTCAGGGAGTATATCTCAGTTGTTTACTCAGGGGCACAATTACAAAATGTATTGGTCGCAAGGTACGTTATATGTACTAGACCTGGAAGATCATATCAGATTGTTGGGACAGATGATTATTATCTCAGGCAGATATTTGCTGCATTTGTTGCTGCAAGTTTTGTTAGGGAATTTACTGTAGTTATTTATTTCCTTAGTCAGTTTCTCACGCATTCGTGAGGATCAGACAATACTAGTGTGCTACACAAATGGGTTAACATATGAATCAAGATGGTCCCTAGAACTCATATACAAACTCATATACGAAAACAAGAATATAAGCTTTTGGGCGTTGAAACTACAACAGGTTCTTAAAAGCAAACAAATTTTTCAAAAAACGTCTCTGTGACTGAGAACAATCTGTGATATGCTAAAGGTCTAGCTCAGCCAGCTTGACCGTGTGATGGTTGTGGGATTACACCATTACGCCATTGTAAATATTTTGCCGCATTCCATGGTACTTCATTTGTTTGTTTCTCCATGCTTCCACAGCAACAGTCCTCTGCTTCTCCCTGCTCACGGGAGCAAACAGAGACCAAGCTCTGTTACTGTGAAGCAATTCTGTCTGCCTTTTGTATTTTTATCACTTAGGTAAATCTGCTTACCTACAGCAGAGCAATTATGAGTGCTTTACACCTTACTTCCAAGGATAGAAACCAGACTGAACTTTGGAGGAGTGCAAGGTGTTGATTAAAAACTGTTGTCACGTTCTGTAGACAAGAAGCACTAGAATGACTCATACTTTTGAAATCATTCATTTGAATATAAATGGAAGATTTAGGAAACATGAAGAGGATGCTGTGCATTGGTCGTCATCACATTAAACTTTTTGAAACTTCACAGATGTTGGGGAAATGGGTCTGGTTATACAGGAAGCACTAGCAATATAGTAGGTGCTTCAGTGGAAGAGTAATTAATCGGTAAAATCAGTCTCATAGAATATCCCCTTTTTAGTTTAGAATTTTCAGTAGAAATTAAAAAGTCTGCAAGAGAGAGTGAGTATGTGAGTGTCTGTGTGTGTGGACGTGGGCTCTGCTCTAGAGATCTAGATGTGTGCCTGCATGCTGGGATTATGAAAACGCATAACCATGTGAGATGGGAATAATGTTAATGGGAATAATGTTACAGAGTTTGGACCTTATTTTTCCGTGTCAAAAATGGAGCTCACTGACTGAGTGATTGAGTTAGTAAGCACAGAGTAACATGGAAAGATGAGAGAGAGAGAGAGAGAGAGAGAGAAGGGAGACCTGTGGCAGTGCACAGAGATCCCTGTATTTGACAGAATACTGAATTTGATCTGTCATGGATGCACTTCGTTAAAACTACGGAGGTCCGGCTGTCCGATGGAGTTAAAAGCATCTGTTTCACACAAAACAGGAAGACAAACACGCGTCATGCTGCTGTAGAATTGGTTGATTGTATACTGATGAGTGATGTGAGGCGTTCTCTCGTTATGGTCCTACCACGATGGTCAGAGCCGAGAGAAACGTGAGCCTTCTTTTTGTGGCCACGTCGCATGGTGATCAGCCTGAGAGAGTGGTGAGATGTCCTCACATTTCTGTCCATCCAGAGTGACAGTCAGACCAGACAGAGGAGGAGACAATGTCTTGGAGGTCCTATTGTGGGTGAACAAAGGCTGGTGCATCCTATTTTACAGATTTTAACCTGAGTGCTGTATCAAGTCACATCCTTCCAGTGACTGTAAGAGTATAGTAATGAAAGGGCGCCCCCTATCCGTGGATGCATGGTACTTAGACAGATTGTTCATAATATTTGTTGCAGACGCATGTACACATCTGTTAATATTAATATGACTGCTGGAGTTGCTTCAAAATGTCATGGAGAATGAAAGAGATCTCTGACATTTTGATGCTGTCAAACTGAGCGATGCATATTGTGAAACTTTACAGGACTCTCTTAAAGGCACTGACAGGTCATCAGTATTTAAAGAAGCCTCTGTCAGGCTTTCACGGCAATACCGGGTGGCAGTTTACCTCCACTGTGTCATTAGTTTGCTAACAAGTCAGGGCTGTCGGAGAAGTCATGAGCTACTGTCCAACACAACTGTGGGGTTGAAAAAGTTCAGTATATGTAACTTCTTACATCTCCCCTAAGAGCTTAAGCCTTCCAAAATGGCACCTTAAAGCCCTTATAAAGTGAATGGATTAAACTTTTAGCAATCGAATTTCTTTTGCAGCCACCACAGAACCTAAATGTGCCCAGTCAGAACTGGTAGCAATCGAATCTGCTCCTGGCAAGAGTGTGACAGGCCATGATCATATTTAATTCAATAGGTTAGTTCATAGAAGCTTTAAATGAAGCAGGGCCCTGGAATGGAGCTCATTGTGCATACGGGGGCCTTTATGACTAATTACCTAAGGTAAACAACCTCTATATCTACATCAGCCTTTTGTTGTGCAGCGAACTGGAAAGAGGGGAGACAAAGGTGATACGCTGCAGTAGTCTTTCCACCGGAGCAGCCCTCTTTGCTATCAACTATTTATGGAGCTCTTTTAGACTTTCAGCAGCCCCATACTCCACCTATTTATCCTTTCCCAGAGTTGAATTTGGTATTGATTACTTCCTAAGCTATTTATTCATCTTATCAGGTGAACAAGTTGGAACTTAGCTAATTAAGTGGCTTCCTTTCCGTCAGGTTTGTGTAGAGTTGAGTAACTTTAACTGATTAACTGATGGGAATTCTATATCACCCACAGTTCCACAGATTGAATGATTCTGACACAAGCACTTTGTGTAACCAAACACTCTAGGATTTTTGTAAGAAGGCTCGCTACATAACAACCTAATAGCTTCCTTTGTGCCTGTGGTGATCTACATCCTTTTCCAGGTGCCAGTAAAGAAAAGTTCACACCGAGCAAGCTTCATAGTCCTGCTCTTAAATAGTTCTAAACAGTTTTTTTGGCATTCCTCTAAAAATCCTTCCGTTGGACTTCGTGAGCTGTTGTTTAGAGTGGAAAAAGCTGTGCCCACAGGCCAATTTGGATGGGATGCGCTTCAGAAAATTGTCTCTAACTCTACACTCCTGCTGTGATTACTAGTATGTTTAGACTTGAAGCAGAAGTAAGCAACTCACCATTTACAGTTACAAGGAGCCATGTGAGAAGTGAAACAGCTCTGCAGCAACGATCGAGACCTCTCTGTTCTCACTTTTAATCTGATTCTGGCTTACAGTGTTCTGTTGTCTCTACAATGCACCACATTTCAAGTGGGCATTAGTATAATGTCTAATGTAGGAAACTCTCAGTCTAATGCAGAAGGAGAAACTACAGAGCACAGAACACAGCAAAAAGAAAAGTTGCTGGACTACAAAAAAGATGGTTATATCTAGATGCCAGAAATGAATCGATTTTGAAAGTTATAGGACAGTGACCTTATCGTCCTCGACCTGTCCACTGCCTCTGACATTGTGAATCACCAGATCCTCATTTGCACTCTTGCCCACTTGGCAATTGGGACTTGTGGCCAGAATCATACCACATACCACAAAGAAAGAAGAAGAAGAAGACATAGCTTTAGTTTCATTATCTCACAGCAGTACTGTTGGAGTCCCTCAGGAGTCCTTGATCCGTTCTTCTTAGTCCACTCTCGCTTCTACGTTTATAGCAAATCGCTGGGCTCAGTGATCAGATCTCATGGCTTCTCTTATCTTATCACTGCTTATGTCGACCACACAAAACATTACTTCTTTTCCTCCATCCACCTCCCACATTTCCCAGAAAATATCAGACTGCCTTTATGGCATCTCTTCTCATTGTCTGAAACTTAACCTTGACAGAATTGAAGTGATATACTTACTGAAAAATAAGTCCCCTTGGGTTGATCTGTCAGTCACCGTATACACCCTCACAGTCCATCATGCACACGCGGCTAAGAATCTGATGAGCTTAACTTTTGCTAGGGCTGTAGGACTCGAGCCCGGTCTTGAGACATTCATGTATTGATTTAGGCTTATTGTACTTGGACTCTCGATCCTGGGCAGTGGTCTCGTTAAACATGGTCTTGGTTTCCACTGAGAGTTTGCAAAAGTAATGTTCGTGTTGTCTTTTCTTCTTGCGGGCACAAAATCTGACAAAAAAAAAGTCATTCCTTCTTCTAGGAAACATCATTGTGTCTAATCACTGTGTCTTTATTCCTTCCACAAAGGTCTAAAGTCCTGCCTCTTCAAAAAGTATCTAGGATACTTTCTGTATAATACCTTGAATTTGACCATTTTTTACACACATCTGTATTCAGACCTCAGTCATGGCTCCAGACTTAAACACTGTATTTTTTCAGAAGTGACACAAGAGTTATGTGTTGCTTATGCCAGGGCTGTCCAAAGTCCGGCCCCAGGACCGAATGTGGCCCACAGACAGATGTTAATTAACAGAGCTAATAAGTGGCGATGCTTCCAGCCACTAAGCATGGAAAACCTTTCCTGAATCATTGGAAGAGTCCAGAAAAGAAGCATTCAATTCAATTCAATTCAGTTTATTTGTATAGCGCTTTTTACAATGTCATTGTCTCAAAGCAGCTTTACACAAACAAAAAAGTAAGATGAAGTGTGAGAGTGTGTCTGAAGAGCAAGCCGAGGCGACGGTGGCAAGGAAAAACTCCCTGAGATGGAGAAAGGAAGAAACCTTGAGAGGAACCAGACTCAACAGGGA
>CM041004.1:9053584-9069449 GCA_022985145.1 Pangasius djambal
TAAGTGCAGGTCATTGACTACTTTGACTAAAGCTGTCTCTGTACTATGGTGGGGCCTAAAACCAGACTGATAAAGTTCATATAAATTGTTACTATGCAGGTACGACGTTAGTTGCTGCGCTACTGCCTTCTCTAATACCTTGGAGATAAACGAAAGGTTCGAAATCGGCCTGAAGTTAGCTAAATCGCTGGGGTCGAAGCATGAATTAATGAATATCATGTGTGTCACAACTACAGATAGTGCCCTGCTGCACATTTCCCACTTAGTTAAATTCACTGTACTGTGCGTTAGAATAATATTTCGGTGGCCAGCCCTCGGGTTTTCTGATGTTGTTCTTATCTGGCCCTCCTTGAAAAAAGTTTGTACACCCCTGGCTTATGCCCTTGGCTTTTATGCAGTCTTTTTGGTAACTAAACCACTCTAGCATATGCAAAACTAGCATTTATTGCTTGCTTGGTTGTTATGAATCCTTGCACATTTGCTCCTTTGTCTTGCTGGGCTTTTTGCCGTTTGCACGCTTTCTAAAAGAAGCTTCCGCTAAATGACTAAATGTGAATGTAACAGCCATCACTCTTGAGTTGCTGTAAGAATGCTAGCCTTTAGTTGATACATGTAATATTTTGCTATTGTGCCACCCCTTATTCGTTAAAAACGGCTTCTTTTGTTTTTTCAGTCATGATCTGTCAGTGTTAGGATAATTTTGCATGGCAACTGGACCACTCTCTAAAGCTCCCGCTTGACAGATGGCAGCTCATTGTTGTTGCTGGCACGTCACCCGCCACTCACCGTGGTCATACTGTACAAAACAAGATTATGCAGTGCTCACTGTTCGTCTGCCAGTGGGGAAATTATTATACGGGCACTATAAATCACATGACCTATTTTTAGGTAATTATGCAGCCCATAATGTGATAGAGAGACGTATTTTGACTGAAAGATTTAGCGCAACGTTAATGTGGCTACACAGTTTGTAGCTCCTTCGTGGCTTGAACTCGGCACTGCGTCCTATCCTGTTGGAAAGTGATGGCAGCAGTGTAAGACACATCCAGCCAAAACATCCTGTCATAAGAGGAGATTGTCTTCTTAGGAGACTGCCAGGAAAATATAATACTCTGTTTCTGTAATACAGGATCGTATTAACACACACAAGTAGATGATGTGATCAATTCAAAGTGCAGTGTTCTTTTTAAGAAACTATTTAAGACCACCCCCAATAAAATGTACAATATCTGCATAACTCAAATGAAACATCGCATAGAACATCCCTTACATATTTTAATATTTGATTAGCTTTACCAGTGTCATGGAGTGTATCATAGGGTGAAGTTTAACAGCAGCATTTATTCTGTGGCCTGATAAGTGAGTCAGAACTTACGTTACTAACCCGCTTGATAAAAGTGACATGACGTTGTGATGTCATATAAAGGGGTGTGGTTAGCTTCAAACAGGAAATGTTTGATGCTTATCTTGGGGTAGGAAAAATAACATCTGCTTTTGCTAGTTTTGTTTTCATCCAGATCTAAAATTAAGACTAGGCGTGTGCATTGTGCTCTCAAAGGACAAAACGAACAGAGCAGCAAAGCTTGTGGGATGGGTTCAGCAAAATTCCCACCTCAAGTTCAGCTCAGAAAATGCGCAACAAGGCCAAAATGTTTGGGCATAGGAAAAGGTCGACACATTTTTCTTAGTCTTTTCGGGAAAACTAGTTCACATCAGTGCACATTTCTGATTTGCAGTATATATGTGCAATATGTGGACACTGTAAGCTGCACCTGGCACCCCTGCTCACAGAGCAAAGAACAAGTTCATCAAAGACCATCAAAGGCCAAATTCGTTAACATGATACTAATATGGGATGCACTATTCGGTTTTAGCCTGACCCAAACACTGCTTACTGAACTCCAAAATAAAACCATGTTTCTAGCATATTTCTGTACAAACAAAAGAGATAGATTTATTAACTGAAGTGCTGCTCCATACGTCCCTTTCAGACCAAGCGCTGTGCATATATGTAGATATAGTTTAAAGATATATTAAAACTTGTACATTTATTATGTGTGTGTTTTGACTTGCAGGAACGCTGATAGTGCGCTCCAGCTTTCTAATGGATTCTGATCGTGTGTCCAGCGAACTTTCTGGAATGTAACAAACCCAAAAACTGAAATAAATCTGGGAAAAATATAATTAGATGGCTATTGTTGTAATCTGTGTAGTCTGAATAACAGTTTCTTCACTTGGGAAAGACAGCACAGCTCTGAAACAGGGCCTGAATAACAATTGTGCGTTCCTCACCAACTTCTGTAAACAAACAAATAAGCTCAGGTGACGTAGAAGATGTAGTCTTTTTTTTTTTTTCTTCCGAAAAGTAAACCACGTGGGATAAAATAAGTACACCTTATAATTCAGTAACCTGTAGAACCACCTTTAGCAAGTAACTCGAGGTAAATATTTTCTGTAGTTTTTCAGTCTCACATCGTTTTGGAGAAATTTTGGCCCACTCGTCTTTACAACATTGCTTCAGTTCATTGATGTTTGAGGGCATTCGTTTATGCACAGCAGGACTGGACTTGGACATTCCAACACCTTGATTTTATTCTTCTTTAGCCATTCAGATGTTGATTTGCTGGTGTGTTTGGTATCTTTATCCTGTTGCATGACACAATTTAAGCCCAGCTTAAGCTGCTGGACAGAAGGCCTCACATTTGTCTCAAGAATATTCTGGTACAAATTAAAGTTCATTGTTGACTGCAAGTTTCCCAGGTCCTGTGGCTGCAAAACAAGCCCTAATCATTACCCCTCTACCACTACAATGCTTCACAGCTGATGTGAGATGTTTGTGGTGATACGCTGTGTTTGGTTTTCACCAAATATGGTGCTACGATCTCCACTTTGGTGTCATCAGTGCAAATTATGTATATTGTTCCGGAAGGTTTGTGGTTTATTCAGACACAATTTTGCAGACCTAAGTCGTGCAGAGAGAAGGGGCTTTTTCTTAGCCACCCTTCCATGAAAACCATACATGTTCAGTCTTCTTCTGATTGTGCTGTCATGAACATAAATATTTAATGTGCTCACACAGGATTGTAGGTCACATGATGTAGCTTTTGAGTTTTTCTTTATATCCCTGAGCATTAAAAGGTCTGGCCTTGGACTGAATTTGCTGGGACGCCCACTCCTTGGAAGCTTGGCATCTGTCTTGAAGGCATTTGTAAACAGTCCTTCTCACTGTAGAATGGTGAATTTCAAATCGTTTGGAGATGGCCTTATAACCTTTCCCGAATTGACCAGCAACAACAATTGCTCCTCTGAGGTCATGGCTGAGGTTCTTTCTTCTTGGAATGATGTAGACACAGAAAACCAAATGTTCTGCTTTTATAGAGTTAGTCACGCTTCTTGATGATTAACTAATCTTGTGCATTTCATTAGTAACACCTGGCTGCTAATTACTCCCTTAACGATTGTGGAATTAGGGAGAGTGTACTTATTTTTTCTCACCTGGTTCCCACCTCAGGTGACAACAAAAAAACAGATTTCAATATGTAGTCATTGTGTAGTTTTTTGTTTGTCACCTGAGGTTATTTGTTTGTTTATAGTAGTAGGTGAGGAGCACACAATTGTTATTTAGACCCTGAGAAGTAAAAAGGTTACAGTTGAAGGAGGGTGTACTTTCTTTTTCCCATGACTGTAGTTAACTCGCTCACTCGGCCACATTAGCTAGAAGATAAAAAGCTTTCCAGAAAGTTCCACAGGACATCTGGTGCAAGAGTTGAATACTGTTATGAAACAGTACTTGACAACGGCCACTTCCCACTTTTAAATCCAAATATGAGAAAAGATGTGAATATTTTAAGCATGATCCAGACAACGGAATTGCGTTACACCCCTAATACTATATACTTAACATGTACTAATGTAACACACTGAGCATGAACTTAGTTCAAATGGACATGTTTTATAAATTAGCCATTTTCTTGAAGTCCCATATTACCAAACATGATTTGCTAATGTGAAATGTATTATTCATGACTTGAGTTTGGGGCAGCCTGCTTCAGACGGGACAGTCTTAAAATCCAATAAATGAAGCGAGTAAAAGTGAAGGGATATAATGGATGTATGAAACCCCCCACAACTCTGTTTAAATGATGCACTGATGGATTTAATATGCATTCAATTGTTTTTTTTTTTTATGAAACATCATAAGAATCAGGTATAAATATAGCACATTATTCGGGCCTGCTACTTAGTATGTAAAGATTTTCACTTGGTGAAATTAAGATTAATGCTGATGTTTGTTTTTTTAAATCCTGTGTTACGCTGCCATTGCAAGAAATACATTATAAAATGCTACTTACCTTTTAGTGGTGTTTTTTCCCCCCCATAATGAATCAGTTCATACTGAATTTTAGAAAAGAATGGCTATGAATTTAAGATTTTCTAAGATTTGGATTACAGGTTTGGATATAGGATTATAGGATGTTATGTAGTAAATTGTACTCAGTGTTCATATAATAAAATATATTGATGATGAGTTTGTTTAAATGTGTCATTGAGGATGAAAGTAAAACATGTCTCCCAAATTACCCAACATGCCATTTAAAACGGTTGTTAGTCAGTCTTGACACAAGAGTACACACTGCTTCTTTAGAATATGATACAGACGTAGATAGTCAGCACCTTTTCAGATTTTCAGATCATGTTGGAAATCTTGTTTTCATTAATGACAAAAAAACCTCAAGAATTGTTCCAGTATATCTGAATTCACCCTACATCTGTGCCGTCTCGCCTCTTGAAATGTTCAGCTGTTTAAATCTACTTAGGAAATAATTATATGACACAGTTCGGCTTTATTAGTTCCTGCTTGCGGTGGTTCCCATGAATTTCACTTCCACATGTGGACATGGAGAGAACACGGAGAACTCCACTCAGACAGGGGGTTACCCGAGCAACCCGAGTTCACGATCAAACCGGGGACCCTGGAGCCGTGAGGTGGCAGCACCACCCGCTGCACCACTGTGTCACCCGTCATCATATTAGTCTTTTTTATTTTTTCATTTTTAAATGTAAAGTTATTTGATGTTAAATTGGAATATACAGTAAGCCAGCTACTCAAGATGCAAGGTCTGAATAGAAGCCCAAAGTCATTACATAACATTAGATTGATCTACATACACAGTTATCTTAGCACTCTTAACACATGCAGGGCCTTCACACCTACAGTGTGTGATTTGTTTCTGTTATTTTGAACCAAGGTGCATAGGCGTCCTTAGTTTGTTTGGTTTGGGCAGGTGTGAACATGTCATTTAAATCCAGATATGGGCTAAATCAACTGCACCTACACCCAAATCAGGTACTAAATGAACTCCATTTCAAGTGTGAAAGCAGTTCGACACAAATTAAGGAAGTGTTGGGTGTTGTCACTGTGTCTGTTGGCTCATTATAGTGCGCCTAAGCAGCAAAAATGGCACGATTTCCGAGTTTGATCTGAACTAAAACTCAAATGAAAATAGAAATGCCCTTTCTCTGCTGGTTTATAGAAGAGACACAGACAGGACAGGGGTCTATAACTGCCACGATGATGAAAACACGCACCCATTTCAGACCAGCTTACAACGCTACAGTGTGTTGTTACAGCATGACCTGCTGGTAATAAACAGGATGGATACAGCTGCGTTAATGACTGATGACTTTCTAATTACCACAAGGCTGCAGTCTTAAACAGAATCAGTCTTTCTTTGACCTTTTCGTAGTGACAACATAGAGTTCACATGTGAAGTCAACGGTGCACCACTCGGGAGAGCTGGAGTAGAACCAGCTGACAGAAAATGTGATTCAGCCTGGCACAATTGTATATGGATCAGAGGAAACAGATGTGTTTTTCGGAGGGGGAGCAGGAGACAGATTTAGTTAGCAGATCGGAAAAAAATGCAAGTCTCCAACAACCACAGCAGTGCAAGAAAAAAAAAACGACGATGTTCAGCGATATTGATTCCCCTTGAAAAAAAAATAAAAAATCATTTTCCCTCTTTTTTCCCTGTGTGCTCTCAGCTTAGCTATTTCCTCTGCTTTTTTTGTGAATACTTAAAAAAGATCAATAATTGCAGGTCTGTTTTTCAATTATACTTCTATTTCACTGCCTTTTAGGGCTTGGCAGTGTGCAATATCGCCCTGGACTGGTGATTTAAGTGCCGTGCCGGGCCTGGAAAAGTTGCTAGGATGTGCTGCTCCAGCCAAACCCCATCATTAAAATGGACTCATAGCTGCTGGCTCACTAGCTCATCCTTGATAACTACGAAAATATTTACTTCTCTTGACCCAGTGAAAGATGACTGCTTCACGGCTTTTTTTTTAAACCGCTGCTCCAAAAGCCAACACAAAGGTCCTGACTCAGAAGAGCTGCGAAATCATTTGCTCTCACACTAGGGGTTCTGGGCTCCTGTGAACATTTCTGACAAATGAGTAACTTTCTTTCACTCTGAATATGGAAATATTTGTGTTAATTCTTCTGCTAGTGCTCAGTGATACCCAGTGCAAAGTGAATGTGTGAACTCACAACACCAAAATAACCTACCTTCATCGTCACGGAGTAAATTAGGGAAATCTGACTCATGCTTTTCCATAACATTTAAAGTAGTTTAAATAGCATGTGTTTTATTCAAAATGGCTAAAGCATGTTGGCAAGCACTAGACAGAGGTGGATTTTGCCCTATCATTGTTGTAGAAGCGAAACCATGTAAACATGTGCCTGTTCTTCTTATAGTTAAGGGTCTTAAGGGTACGTTATGCTGTTTTGTAGAAAGGAATTTTCCACAGACTGTCCTGGTGTGCATAGCAAAACCACAAGAACGTCTCTGCCTGGTGGTCAGAGAAAGAGAGCTGCCACTTTAAACTAAGATGGGGCTAAAATAAAGCACATCTTTATATCTGGATTGTGCACTGTAGCAGTGTAACACAACGCCATTATCTATATCTGTAAATATTCAGTGCTCAAATATCATATCTGTTTTCGTACTCAGATTTAAACCAGAAGTGGGCAGGGTCTATACCAGATTAATTTTTTTTTTAATTAACCCTGCCACTATGCCCTGGAAAAACTGGAAAACACTAAAAGAACAGGTGGGAAAAGAGGTCCTTTTTCTTTCACAAATTATAACAGCAAATTTCAGAACATAGCTTTATTCAAGCAAGCTAAATATGTATCAAAATGACATCTTTCCCAAATCAAGAAGCTGTTATTTAGGCTACAGTTTACAGCAATAGCCATCTAATAATATGATACCAGAAAAATTGGCTGGACACGACATCAGAATCTATAAAGCTGGGATGCAGTCACGGTGCTTCTATCAAAATGGAGTCCTTTGAGTGGCATTTTATTGTAATGACTTTGGGAGAAGGAAGGTCAGTGCATGATGGACAACATGATGGAGAACAATAATTTAAGAATGAAGAAGAACAGGAGCATACAGGTTGAACAGTATTTTTAAACCATACAGTGTGCATAGTCTGCATGGGCTGTATGAAGCGATGGCTCAGTAAATGAATATATTTCTTTTGTTTACGCAGAAATATGAAAAAGAAAAAAAAAGGTCGTCAGTAAAAACTGAGGTGGAAATTTTGCTAAAACCTGACACCTTGTATTATATTTTATAATTAAATATTTGTAGTATTTGTATTAATTTAGGACACATTATCTGAATCATGGCTTTGTATTTGCTTATATCGCTAGGGCACAGTCCGGCTTTGTCAGACACAAACTGCACAATCACACGTGTACATGGAAAATGCACGCAGCACGTAACCTCACCCCAACCCTGACCCTCCAAGAGGTATTTAGCAGGGATTTCAGTGCTGAGAGAAGGGAGATGGGCTGTGGTGTCATGTGAGCTCTTCTGTCAGCTGTTAGTGTGTCAGGGACAGCCTAGGAGGCCAGTTGGAGAAATATAAGTCCTGACCTTGGGAGCACTCTCCCTGACACACGATCCCCTCCAGCAGCTTTCTGCCGGCCAGCCTTCATACGTGTACTACAGACTCCACCGTGCTTTGCAGCCAGCGAATCCTCTCAGCAGGTTAAGGCAGGCCGAAGTTTGATAAAGCAAGTCATATCTAAATCAGGAACACTCTCATGCCCACATCAAGCCCCTACAGATAAGGCAACTAATCAGTGATGTTATTGTAAAACATGACATAACTAAAACTAAACTTTCATTACTGTACAGGTCGTTTCAACTCAGCATGGTTTGCTTCTACTGTGTATAACACCCAGTTGTTTAGATGATCAGATGAATCAGTGGAATCAGTGTTGTGTCCTAGCTTGGTGTTTGCACATGCTGTACAGTGGTCATGATGGTAATAGCATTGACTGGTTTGTGCTTTAACGACTGAGTAGCAGAACACAACAGGAAACTAAGGTTTGTAGACCTTGACTACATGGATTCTACTAGATTATAATCCCAGCTCTGAAATTTGTACGCATTCAGGTCTGTTATAATGGAAAATCCAATACTTTGTCCAAAATGTTCTGAGTGATTGACGAGGGTTCAGCAAATACCTTTCACAAAATAACTAGTAATGCCAAAGATCACAAGAGAACAAAGCTTGCCAGAGAAACATTTCAGTTCAGCCATTCAGAAGTGCATTAAATGGAGTTATGTAAGGATTACATACAGATACATTCTTGGTGTCAGTATATAACACTGCTCCATTGAGCCACAGTCTGTGTGAGGGGTTATGTGATGTTAGGGTGTGTTAGGTGTGATGACTATCACTCAGACAGATAGATATCAAGGATGTGAATCCAAAAAGCATTCTGAAGTTGGATCATCACCAATGATTTTTTTTCCCCCCGTGGAGAAACTTAAGGCACCCCAATACAGAGCCCATATACTGTATATTTGTTTATATATCAGCAATCAGTTTTAAGCGCTCTTTTTAAGGGGCATTTATCATGACATGAGTAGTTTTCACACACTGTGATATCTGTAGATGATTACCGAATCACCATAAGAGCAAACATTTTCATAATCATTCACAAATAAATAAAACTATGTATATTTATACAACGTCATGTAATTTCAGACATGTTGATCCATCTCCACTCGGAAGCCATTTCCACCTCATGCACTGTTTAAAGGCAGAGCATGCTGCCATTACACATTTGTTGAAAGTATGGTCAGTAATTGTTTTTGGAGAATAGTGACCAAATGGGAGTACTCATTTTCCAGAAGCTGGCTCAGGTGCCTTCTGAGTCAGTCAGTCTTCTTGGCAGCTTCAACCTGTTTGATCGACAAAACAATAGATGTTTTTCAGAACAGCATCTTTTTTTTTTTAAGCAGTGTGAGACTTAAAGTAATGGCTGACGTCATGACACTAACACAGCTGGTCTGTTGAGGAAAGTGAGTCATGAACGCAGCCATTGGAGCGGTGTGATGTTTGTGCTGGAAGGAAGGAGGGAAGGAAGGAGGGGTGGCCCGGTATAATTGAGTGAAATGGCATGGAGGGGCAAATCATCCCTCTCTGGTTCTGCTAGCCAATATTAAAGGGAAGGTTCAGGCAGGCGGACCATGAGTACTAACACTGAATGAACGCTCAATAACATTTCTAATTTATATTGGCCTATTAAACCTTTAACATAATATCTAGCTGAACGGGTTGGAGGTGCTGGAGGATGCAGATATCTTAGGAACATCTAGTGAATGTGACAGGAAGGTTGAACACAGAAAGCACTTTCCCATGACCCTGCTGTAATTTTGTAATAACCCTGTAACCATGTATTATTTCACTTTTGTGAGGATTCTAATTTCTTTCCCTCCTCCCCAGCATACGACGGTGCTCCCTTTCATCATCATTGAGATGAGAACCACACATCATCTCTATCCCAGCAGGGTGTGTGGCCTCTTGGCTGTGTGCAGCTTCTGTGTGGGATATGTTCTTTGGTAAATACCTTCACTGACTCTCACTGTGCTGTCTTCATTACACCAGTGGATGTGCGTGGATGATTTAACAGAGTGTCAGGCCTTTCTGTACACAAGCCCTCTGTAATATATTCAAGGTTTCAGTATTTTTTTTCCATAACAATATAACCTAACCATTCTGGATATGGTAAAAGCAGGGGATAAAGTGAGCCGGAATGATCCGGAATGGCGTTCTGGCAACTTGGAGAAAGTAAAAATTGGAGCTTTGTGTTTGTACTGCAGCAGGAACCAAATTTCGCAGTCAACCCTGCGTAAAAATTTGAGAATGAAGTCGTAATGCTATGACAGAATGGTGCATAACAGAGCAACAAGAATAAAGAAGTACTTTACAAATAAAGAACATCTTCCGGTGCATCAGCATCAGATTATTATTAGTATTAGAACTTTGAAACGATTCAGCAAGAAACACCGACGTGGAGGGAATTGCGTCTTTTGCTGAAGGAGAAATTGCAGTCAGTGGTCACCTTCAAGGCTGTTGATGGTCACATCTGTAACTCCAGTTCACTCACTACAGCAATCAAGCCCACAATGTGGTATGGAATATGGACTCACTGTAAGTCCATATACCATAATGCACTGGGGCTCGACGCCGAGCGTGCCGGAGCTCCACTCCTTAAGGATCCATCATGTTGATTATCATTCTTATTGTCTCCTGTAAAACTACACACCTCTTACTTACCATCAACAGCCTTGAAGATGACCACTGAGATTTCTCCTTCAACGCCAGAGACAATAATTTCACCAAACATCCCTCATTTTACACACAAAAAGTTTTATCATAGGATTATGATTTTATTCCAGAAATATTGCATTTTTATTTTTTTAGTGAGGTGTATCTATTTCCGATTCATCATTCGGATTATTAACAGATTTCCAGGCAGCATGTAAACGTAAACGTAGCTAATGAGAGGCAGGAATGTAAACGCTCAGCATCACTTCAAATCCAGTTGAATTTAACAGAACTGCTGAGTTAATTATCCATCCATTAAACTTGTAATGATATGCAGTAATCTTGCCTATAGTTAAATCCTCGTTGTGTCCGAATTTGTTCGCTTGGTGATTAGGTTAGCTATCTAGTAATCTAGTAACACAATTTGCATGCTAGATGAGTAAATACCGCTAGAACTGAGATCAGACAAAAAAAACACTCCACTGCGCTCCATGTTATCCCAGTCGAAATGCCCCGGTTTATCTGCAGCTCATAACACTTGCCTGAGGTGTGAGATCTAACTGAAACTGCAGCCTCCTCCCTGATCACTGTCAGAGACCAGGCACCTTTCCAAATTAAACTCTAACCCCTGGTTACAAGCAACCACTCTGATAAACAATGAGACTTTCCTTGTTAACTAAAATCACACTTATAATAGATGAAAGCCTGGATTATAGTTTGTTAGAAGCAAATGTATGAAATAAATGTTCAGGGGTGAACAGGGTGGAGTGGGGCACGTAGTAATCAGTAAGGAGTGCTGTAATGGACGAAAATGCACGTTGTGATTGCTCTTTAAACAAAAAAGCTGAGCTGGTGAGGAAGACAGTATAGAGTTGTGCCCGCTTGGCAGTGAAAAACCTATTGCATTTAAAAATAAAGCTTAGCATCTTGCTTTTGAGAAATTTACTTAAAGCCACTTTTCAGCTACTAGCTATAGATTCTGTGGTCAATTTACCACCAACTGCAAAAGAACGAAAGTTGTTGTTTTTTCAGTAAAGAGATTTATGAAAAAAAGACGTAGATTTGGGCAGGACTATATGTGGTAGAGATGACATGAATGTTAGGATCTCAGTTAGGGATGTGTTTATATCAGCTCCCCTTTTACCCCAACCACAGACATTAAAGTCACAGACTCCTTTCCTACTTTCCTTTCCTGCAGCCTTTTTTTATCTGAGGTTAGCTTTTGTGTTTTGGTGAATCCCTAAATGCACTAAACAATCTAAGATGGAGATTATCAGCCGAGTTCTGTGACTGTGCACGAGTATTAGTGAGTGAGCAACGGCGAGCCTAAAGCATTGTACATTCCTACATAAGGGCAGTCATTTTGAACGGTGGAAAATACACTTTACCTGTAGCTACTCAGTCGATTAAGAAATACTGAAGCCAGAGGCTGTGTAGACATTACAAAATCCAGTTCTTTACTTTGGTCAAATTTAAAACATGTAGTGTTCTGGAGTATAGTGGAGGTTGATTTCTACCTTGCAGCTGTAACAGGAATAATATTATAATATACACAGACTGATGGAGAATTACATTATTAGTATTAGTTCCATTATTATTGAACAGAATGATATAACAACACAGAATGATCTGTTCTTTGGTACCTGGCACAGTTATGTGTGTAGTATATTAGCTGATGACTTTAATAGATATTCAAATGACAAGAATTACTGGCATCCTTCATAAGAATGAGCAAAATATGGCTTCATAAAATGAATAATCCATATACTCTCAATAAACTAAATAAACTTGGCCTTGGTGCTGGGGTACCATGAAGGAGACATCTTTTGTACCTTTAGTATGTACATTTCACCTTTGAAAATAATTGGACCAACTTTGAGTCTAAATCTAATTCAAAGTGCACTACATACACCTTCCCAGGGAAAAAACACAGACACTAAAGGTACAAAAACAGGTACCCTTGATGGTAGCATTCATTTTGCTCATTCCCCTGAAGTGTGCCAGTAATCCTGGAGTTGACTTCAGATTGTGTTTTCATCATAAGGGTTTGAGCAGACGAATCCACTTGCACAAGATGACTGCATACTCTGAGTAAGAGGTTCTTTAGAGAAACAATGGGAGCAGTGTCTGAAATGCTGAGATGGTCCTGGTAGACACATTGACACTCCAGTGACTGATTCTGCAGCCTTTCATACAGACAGAAGGACAGAAACCAGTGTCGTAAGGCTACAAGTATGTATGACATGTAACGGTCTCCTTTTCTCTCTCGTTGAGGATGTGTTGGGTGTATAACGTGACGGGAGTCTGGGTGTACCCACTGTTAGAGCACGCTGACACGCTGGCCAGAGTTGCCTTCTTCATCTGCCTCACAGCACTCACCAGCCTGTACTACATCATGGGGGAGATCCTCAACAGCTATATCTGGGATTCCTCAAGGAGTAAGTGTGTGTGTGTGTGTGTGTGTGTGTAAGCATGATAAGGTATGTGAGTGGCATATGATGACTCCTAGAAATGAGCTACAGTTTTCTTATTGTCTACCACACACAAGAGGAGAATTTCTCCGAACATGCATGCATGTGGTCTGCTGGTCCGCACCCACACATGCATTCCTGCGCTATTAGCATTATTAGAGCTTAGGAGCACAGAGCATGGTGGGTGTCAGAAACAGATGGGAGTGTGAGCAGTCTGATAACAGCAGATGGTCGAGTCTTCTTGGCCTCCCACCTGATTGACACTGACCCACAAATCACTGAGTGCTTTTCGAGTACTCGCACACACAAACCTACATAATTCTACACTTCCAGTGTTAACTTCTGTGCATTTCACACAAAATGCTAGTGCGACTCGGATTTAATGACAGCTAGCAGAGCGTGAACTGATTCCTAGTAGTTTTGGGTAAAGTAATCCAGTGCAGGATTTCTGCTGGAAACAGACAAGCAGCGGACAAAATAACTGACCCGCATGTAAAAGGAACTCTTTGATACACATAACTTTTGGCCATGTAGATTAGTGTATAACTAAATACGCAAGTGTAAACATAAATCATTTATTAGTTACAAAAACCTGTTTCTGCTCAGGAATAATGACAACGCTTGCTAGATGAGCTAACTGCAAACTTCAGAGGAGAGTTGGCCAACATGATGGCTTCGGAAAATACCACAGAATTCAACAAGCACCTCTGACACAAAAAAATTTATATTGCATGCACGTTATGCGCTTTGCCAAATTAACCTTAGGGCTGCTGTTCACCAAATACCGCTTTAAACCCGACACATTTTAGACTCCTAAGAAATGGAAATATGCCCTAACGAGTCTCATCTGACGTTCCTGCTTATCACGAGACATGTTGATGTTAGGAGAAGGCCACATGCTCTCATCAACCCACAGTGTCACCGTGATTAAACATGATGATGCAGCTATAATGATATAGCCAGCCATCTCAGGAACGGTGATTCATTTGCATGGCTGTATAACTGCCAAGAAATGTGAGAACATTTTACACTACATAAAGTGGGAATGTCAAAGCTACGAAATAAAGAAGATTAACAAAGACTGATGGAAAGAAATGATCAGAATCATGTTATCCTTGTAAACAAATACAAATGATGCGCTTTATTTCTGCCCTCCAGGTGCTTTAGAGTCAAATAAGGATAAAAGTGACTGAATCCACTGACAGTGAGATGCGTCAGCTGTGTTGGAACTATTGCATTACCAGCTCGGGTTGTTTGGACAGTACCTCTGGACTGGGCAGTAAATCTGACACTTGGGAAAAGGTCATTAATAAACAGCGTAACGATGTTACTGAGTGTACCCTAACACCTTGTTTTTTTTTTCTAGTCCAGCTCCTGACACTTCATCCATTTCTCACTTTAACGAAAGCACAGCTCTCCTTCATGGGTAACCATGGGTTAAATCAAAGCGTTTTCAGAATACCTCAATACATGTACGCATCAGTGTATTAATCATATGTATCAAATCAAATGTATTAATCACAACACCTGACTTTGTACATCTTTCGGTCAGTATTACAACCTTATTACGTATTATAATGATATATATATATACATATATATTCAACTCCATGGTTATTGGCAGCCTTTAGGAAAATGAGTATATGAGTATATACATTACACGGTGATGAACTGCCATCCCATCCTTACTCACCTATGGGTTTACTGTACAGCTTTATTTTTACACAGCAATCCTTTCAAACATAAAGTTCTCTGTAACAGACCAGGAAGTTGACGATCCATGTGCAGAGGAGTTTAATTACAGAATCCAAAATGCCAAACTCAAAAGAATAATGAGGCAGGCAAAGGTCAAAACACCGTATGGCATGAGATAACCAAACAGCAGGACAATCCAGAAGAGTAATCAACTAAAAAAGGCACAACTAGATGTCCGAAGCCAGTAACGGCAGTCAGAAAAAACACAGCTCACGTGGACTCACACAGACTCTGAGCATGACAGAACTTTGTAGTAGTTTGTTGAGCATGCTAGGTTTTACTCTTTCATTTTTAATTTAGAGCACAGGTTTTTCAGTAGGGTTCAGATGTGGTTGTGGAGATGCCTCCCACATTTTGTGCTCCCACAACCACTTCTGTGTTGATTCAGATCTGTAAGTTTCTATCTTATTGACATTTTTCCCCATTTTCCTAAAGGGCACTGATAATTCTGGAGCTGATATTTTTCTTCGAAAGGGACTGAGCAGATACACTGACTCACACGAGCATATGGTAACTGATAATGAACACACACTGGGCCTCAGGGTTTTTTTGTTTTTTTTGTTTGATTGGTCAGAAGGTGTGTAACTGCCAGATTTACAACATTATACACACCTTCTGACCAATCAGATTCGAGAATTCAACCGCAGCAGTGGAACATCTGCACCTGATAATTACAGTAAATTACAGAAAAGGTGAATTAGGTGTGAATTAAGTGAGGAGAAAGGAAAAGAGTTTGACATGCAGGTAATCATGGACTCCAAGCACATCACACAGGTACACTGCTACATTTAATGCTTTAAGTGGTATGGTGACTGTGTCTCATGCTCACACACCTCATCCTCTCACACACCTCATCCTCTCACACACCTCATCCTCTCACACACCTCATCCTCTCACACACTTCAGCATCTCACACACCTCAGCATCTCACACACTTCAGCCTCTCACACACTTCAGCCTCTCACACACCTCATCCTCTCACACACCTCATCCTCTCACAC
>CM041004.1:9069549-9102822 GCA_022985145.1 Pangasius djambal
TCTCACACACCTCATCCTCTCACACACTTCAGCCTCTTGTGCACAGCACTATCCCCGATGCCATGTTGTAAAAGTAGGAAAGCATGTATTGTAAGGAAACATGTATTCATGCACACTAGGGAGTATACAGCACGTTGCAGGTTGGGACATACCAGATCGCTCATTATAGGTCCCTTAGTGCGGGCTCTTAGTGGTGTACAGCGTTAAAAGAAGATGCCATGGTAAACAGAACTGACTTGCATCTGAGCTATTGCAGCCTGTCGTCCTTTTATACTGCGGCATTAGAAAAGAAATTCACTGTACTGTAATGTATATGTGACAAATAAAGGCTTTCTTCTACTGCAGTGCCATGGTCTTAATTGCATGATTGGAATTCTTATTAGTCCTAATGTATGGATTTATGTTGGTTACACAGACTCAAGACTTTTGTAGGAACGAACATGTATTTATTTAATATACGAACATTTTTCCGAAACTAACAAGATTCTCATGAATACCAAATTTCTTATGTACATAAAGAAACCCACAAATCACTAAATATGCGACAACTTCCCTTTAAAAAGGAGATTTAAAGTTACATGTGTGCAATCTATTGCCCCGATTACTTATGGAAAATTGAAATGAATTGAGGCAACACTCATAAATTGATTACAATTGATTACAACTGGGGTGTAAAAATAATTTGTATTCCTTCTCTACCTCATCATCATTTGCAGAATAACAGTAGGCCTACCCCATATTCTCAACAAATTTGGTCACATATCATTTGGTTACTAATGCATAGTATCACTGAATATCGAATTGTTGCCTTATAAATCCAAATTGTATTGTATTGTGTTGTATTTGTGTCGGAAAACACCCCTACCTCATAATCAGTTCAGCCGAAATTGCACTTTTTGACCACTAGGGGTTTCAGCATACACGTGGTCAGGAGGAGTTAATATGTAAAGTAGATAGTAAATATACGCACAGCTTCATGCCCAAGAATAACGTCATAAATCACACTCTACGCACAGAAACATGCATTTGCACGGTTGATAAATGTGACCCCTGAATGTAAATAAGCAAGCGAGTTCCCTGTGCATGGGCTGGAGTGTAACACAATGCCATTATCTGTATCTGTTTTGTGCTGAAAATATTCCTGTATGATTTTGTATTCGGCTGTAAAGTGGGCGTGGTCTATACCAGGAAGGTGTTTTTTTTTTTTCTTTTGTATTGCTTTTAAAATGTGAACACTACCACTATGCCCTGGAAACGCTACGAAACACTGAAAAAGCAGAGCAGGTTTTTTTATTGACAAATTACTTACTTACCTACAGAACATAACTGTATTCAACTCCTGAGCCTGATGTCCTGGCAAGCTTTCTAACTTCTATGTAATGTGACTTTGTAAGCCTCAAAAGAATGCTGTCTTTTCCAGATCAAGAAACAAAAGCAAGAATGCTAACGTTCGTATCTGTGTTTGTATTCGTTTAGGACACGTGATCTGTTCAGTCTGAATAGTGTATTCTTATCCGGTTAAACCCCTTGTGTATAGTATTACACACGTGATGTGAAGCATCTTATGGGCCTGCAGTTTAACGCACTCATGTTTAGGAAGCTCAAGCTTATCCTCAAGGGCATGCTGTGTAACAGCGTTGCTAGCGTACTAGGCCCTGATTTATCAGTTGTGTGTGAAATGTGTGTATGAACTTTTGCGTGGACTTGTGCACCACAGCACTGCTTTGAACATGCAGTCACAAAAAGCACCTGCTGATCAAGAATAAAGTTGCAGGTGGAATGTCTTTTACATCGGCGTTTGTTCGATCCTAGGTCTGGGGCTGCTAATCAGCTGATTTATTCACTAATGCTTTACTGCGTTTGGGTTAAAATGTAATTACTGTTAAATACAGATACCAGACAGTGTGTTAATCAATGCGACATGGCTTATCTTACTCTGTTCTTTTATCATCGGCGAATACCAGTTCCTGAAACCACTACTGATTAATTAGTGTCATGGGATGCGTTCAAAAAAAAGTGATATCTTGGCATATCCAGGAGTGATAGGATTTTCTGGTACAGGTACATTTCAGACAGAAATGAACGATCGCTGTGTCGTGAGCAACTGGCATTTACTAAGCTTCATTACAGACAAGCTTCTGTTACATGTTTTACTCTGACACCTCCACATTTCCTGCTCCCCAGGCCCTTCCTGTTTATAGACTGCAGTGCCAATGAAAAAGTATTTACCCCCTTCTGATTTCCTCTGTTTTGCATATTTGTCACGCTAAATGGTTTCAGATGCTCATACAAAATGTAATATGAGATAAAGAGAACATGAGGAAACACAAAACACACTTTTAAATGATCAGTTCTTTTGTCGAATGAAGAAAGGTTTTGCAACAACTATATCTCCAGTGTGAAAAAAGTAATTGCCCCCTAAACTTAATAACTGGTTGTGCCACCTTTAGCTGCAACCAAATATCTCCAGTAGACCAGTCTTTAGTCTCCAGTAGATCTGGAGATCAGTCTTTCACATCACTGTGGAGGAATTTTGGCCCACACTTCTTTTCAGAAGTGCAACAATACCTCAATAGGGTTCAAGTCAGGCCAATCCAAAACCTTCATCTTGTTTCTTTTGAGCCATTCTGAGGTGGACTTGCTTTTGTGCTTTGGATAGGAGCTTCAGATCACAGGCAAACCCAGACATTCTCCTAGAGGGTTTTCTAGTAAAGCGCAGAATTCATGGCTTCATCAGTTATGACGCCCTGAAGCAGCAAAGCATCCCCAAACTGTCACACTACCACCACCATGTTTCCCTGTTGAATGATGCTCTTATTGTGCAATGCTTTTGTTCGCCAGATACATGTCCCATATCATGCGAAAAGTTCCACTTTCAACTCATCAGTCCATAGAACATTATACCAAAAGGCTTGGGGGTCATCAAGGTGTGTTTTGGCAAATGTGAGATGAGCCTTTATGTGCCTCTTGGTTAACAGTGGTTTTCACCTTGCAGCTCTCCCATGGATACCATTTGCCCAGTCTTTTTCTAATGATGGAATCATGAACGCTGACTTTCCTGAAGCAATAGAAGTTCTTTAGATGTTTGTCTAGATTGTTTTATGGCTTCCTGGATGAGTTGGAGAAGCGCTCATTACAGTTGCCTTGTGCATACGAGCTGTCTGCGCACCTTTAATGAATTTGATGGTAATACAGTTCATGACACAGCCAGTCCTGTATTTTTGTCCTATATTTGGATTTTTTTAACCTCTGCCTTCTCAGACACAGCCTTTTGCAAAGATAACAATTCCACTGTGCTATGCTGGACATTTTCTTAATGAGAAACATATGCATTCCAGGCCTGAGGAGGAAAAAGACTTAGTTCAGCGAGAAACAGCAATCACCTCATGATGGACTCATCCCAATGAGTAAGGCACCATAGTGCAGTTTAGTAACGTCTGTCAAACCGCAGAAGAGGAGAGAAAACAGCTCCAACTGTTAAAATGAAGTGCTAAAGCTTGACATCCCAAAACAAGACTGTCAAAATCTTCACCCTCTCCCAATCCTGTTTTATCATCCTCTCAGCTCATGTTTCCAAAAAAAAAGATCCAGAGCTCCAGTAAGTGATTAAATATATTTACAGAAGGAACAGTGTTGTAACTTCTCACTTTGTACTAATTATGTCCACTAGGCCAGCATCCTGTCTGAGTGTTCTTAGGAAATGTTTATGTACGTTTCAAGGCCGGTGTGTGTATGTGTGTGTGTGTGTGTGTGTGTGTGTGGGCGCTCTCCATCAGCACATCTACTGCAGAACAACACCTCGTAGTCTTCTCATTAACACCATTGCTCCCTCGCACAGAGGTGACAAACTGAACGTGATCTGAAGGGTTCTCTCGCATTAATTAGCATAGCAATAATAAAATCTGACGTGTTTGAGAGAGCAAAGTTTTCAAACACTCCCACCTGCGAGAGGTAGCACACTACACCTATTTTAGCACCGTTAGACTAGTTGAATTGAGGTCATGTCCCCTCTATTACCCGTATTACTTTTGTCATTTATAATGCTTGCATGTATTTATCATTAATGGTTTGTCAAATTAACTTTTGTACTTCAGATATAATGTCTTTCATTCATTCATTTATTCACCTTCAGTACCTGATTTATCCTTAACACTGGAGACAAGGTGGGAGTACACCCTGGAGGGAACGCCAGTCCATTAATTTTCAATTTCAATTTCAATTTATTTGTATAGCGCTTTTAACAATGGACATTGTCTCACAGGGCACCATGCACACACACACACACACACACACACACACATTCAAAAACTTATTTACTCCTAGGAGAAATGTATAGTCACCAATCCACCTGTTTTTGGGAGGTGGGAGGAAACCAGAGAAACGCCTTACAGACACAGAGAGAGCACGCAAAACTCCACACAGACACTAACCTGAGCTCAGGTTGGAAGTTCTTTATTTATGCTATACCTGTTTATTTATTTCTTCTTCCTGTAATACCCCAAACTTTATTTAATATCAGCTCCTGTACACCTGCTCATTAATTAATCAGCCAATCATGTAGCAGCAACGTAACATAAAATCATGCAGATACAGCTCAAGAGCTCGAGTTAATGTTGACACGTCAGAATGGGGAAAAATGTGATCTCAGCGACTTTCACTATGGCATAGTCATTAGTTCCAAACAGGCTGGTTTGAGTTTTTCAGAAAATGAAAATCCTGGGATTCTCATGCACAACGTTCTCCGTCGTGAGCGGCAAATCTGCTGGAGGAAACGCCTTGCTGATTTGAGAGGTCAGAGGAGAATGGCCAGACTGGATTACACCAACCGTGGTGAGCAGAAAAGCATCTCAGAATGCACAACTCACCAAACACAGGTAAGATGGATGGGCTAGAACAGCAGAAGACCACATCAGGTTCCACTCCTGGCAGCCGGAAACAGGAATCTGAGGCTACAGTGGGCTCAGACTCACCCAGACTGGAGCGCTGAAGATCGGAAAAATGTAGCCTGTTCTGATGAGTCTCGATTTCTGCCGTGACATGCAGATGCAGCATGAATCTTACGTCAACCGTTCAGGTTGTTGTTGGTGGTGGTAGTGTAATGGTGTGGGGAATGCCTGCTTGGCACACACTGGGCCCCTTAATACCAATCTAGCATTGTTTCAATACCACATGGATCACTTTATTGCCACAATTTACATATGTAATGACTGTTTGCACCACGACAATGCGCTGTGTAAGGAAGCTCAAGTCGTCTCACACTGGTTCCATGAGCATGACAGTGAGTGCAGAGTTCTCAGCCTCTGCAGATCTGAAACAGATTGGGATGTGGTGGAAAAGGAGATTCACAGCATGAATGTGCAACATGACAAACGTGCAGCAATTATGCAATGCAATCGTGAAAACAGACTAGAATCTCAAAGAAAGTACACTATATGGTCAAAAGCAGAAGAAGCCTTTATTTGTCACATATATAGTACAGTGAAATTCTGTTCTTCACATATTCCAATTTGTTAGACAGCAGGGGTCAGAGCACAGGGTCAGCCATGACACAGCAGAGAGGGTTAAGGGGCTCGCTCAAGGGCCCAACAGTGGCACTTTGGCAATGCTAACCATCTGATCAGGAATCCAGAGACTTTAACCACTCTTACACCACATACATATCAGATGGTTAGCATTGCCAAAGTGCCACTGTTGGGCCCCGTAACCCTCTCTGCTGACCCCTGACCATCACACCCATATGAGCTTCTTCACCAAACTGTTCCCACAAAGTTTAAACCACACAGTTGTACAGAGCGTCTCTGTGTGCTGTAGCTTTACAGTTTCCCTTCACTGGAACTCAGAGGCCCAAACCTGCTCCAGCGTGACGACGCCCCTGTGCACAAAGCGAGCTCCATGAAGACATGGTGTGTGAAGGAGTCCAAATACTGACTTTGTTTAGTTTATTACTGCTCTTTGTAGATGATTCTTTTTATGTATTTTTGAGGGCATCTTTATTCTTTCAAAAGATATTCCCTCAGTTTTGATGGTGGTACCGCTAAAGGATAAAGGTGATCAATCAGAATAACTTTCTACTGATTTGCAGTGACCGTTCCGTCCGACGGGATCTAAACCATGTCAACAAAAAAGTTTAGAAAAAAACCATCAAGCATTTTGAATATCTTCTGATTTCACCACAGCCTCAGAGGCACTTTGCTTGCACAGCTGACAAAGGACTTTTGTTCGAAACGTCCTGTTTCTCTGGAAACTTTGTGTACTGCACTGCAATTTTTACTTCCTCAACACTACACCGACTCCCCGGCTTTTTCCTTCATGTACTATTTATATTGGTTAGAAAGATAGTACTCTAAAGCCTACACACACAAACAGAGCTAACTTCATGCTTTATTTCCATAGATACAATGCAGCATGTGGTCAGATCTGAGGAAATTACCAAAAGCTGTTAAAACAGAGAGGCAGAAATCTGTAAGTGACCAAGTGTACTGTGAACGTTTGAGTCATCAACGGTAGACATAAAAACACAGCACCACGAAAAAAGCACTGATTTAATCATTGTCGTTAACAAAACAAAGATTCTGCTTGAAATTTCCATGTCTTGTATTTTTAGAAACATACTAAACACACAGAAAGTGCACAATGACAACTGCATAACCACCCGCAAGTGGTATTTTAAAAAATATTTCCGTTTCGTGCAAGCTCGTTAATTACGATTAAAACAGAGCGGCTCTCTTGCCGGAGAAGCGTAGGCAGCTTTAGGTTGGGTTTATCATGCCATGTTCTTTCTCACTTCTGGTCATGAAACTGCTATTGGTGCAAACAAAGTCTGCAGGAGTTTCAACAAAGTTCATGCTCTCCTACTGTTCTCTGAGCCCTAAAATTGTCAGTTTCTTGTCAACAAGATGTCTCTGCATAATAAAAAAAAAAATACAAACCATTGTGAATGATCACACCTTTGTCATTTATCATATAACAAATCACATTCATTTCTGCCAGAGAGATCTCTGAATATTCAACATCCCATGATACGGCAGACTGAAGTATTACCAGTGACATTAACATTTAAAGCAACACCTTCATCCAAACAATGTTCTCTGCTGCGCTCTACATATGATGAAGCTTTTTAAACCAAGTGTCTTCGTAGTACATTAATGACATCAAAACCTGAGTGCTGAAGTACACAACATAAATCACAAACAGGTCAACACCACTTTTAAGCGGATCTCTGCACAGTTTCAAAAGAACACTGGGATCTGTGTGTGTACGCTGCTTCATTGCTTCATGTTTGAATATTCTGGACACTAAAGCGCACTTTTCGGCAGATCAACATTACTGTGTGGTTTGAGACACAGCCGTGGAGAGACAGGATTGTGCATCATCTGCTCCTTACTGACGTGTTAACTTCCAACAGCAGGCATAAAAACCTTTTGACAATATTGAGGTGCTGTTTTCAGATTTGCATAACAGCTGATAAGGAAGCTCAGGCATGTTTCCCCCTTATAGGATATGGCTCTAGCTTATGGAAGGACAGACAGGAAAGGAGGAGGAAGTGGAATTGTCCTGGGCGTGGGGAAAAAAAAGACAAAGAAGAAAGGCATTTTAAACCACACATTGGTGCAGTGTGTCAACCTGACTTCAGTTGGAGGGAAGGAAATGTGGGTTTTATTTTTCCATTTCAATCTGAAGCAGCCATTTTTCCGTCATCCTCGTGTGGCGCTGTTTCTGTGTGCGTGGTCATAGTGCCCCCTGCTGGACGGACGCCTTCTTTCCTTACTTTGGGCTTCACCACTGTAACGAGGACAGAATGATGTAAAAGGAGGAAAATATTAAATAAGTTACTGATAGAATGACAGCATCCTTCCTTACTTCAGGTTCTGAAGCTATAGTGAGGGCTAAATGGCATGAAGGACAATCTCACCATTAGGATTCTCCTGCTTGTAAAATGTCTTCAGCATCTCAACAGCCTCCTCCGCTCTGTGACCTGATATACACTGTAATAAAGTAAAATGGAAAGTAAATCAGTGTTGTTCTTATATTAGTTAAGGTCGGATTAACAGAATCTGACTCTATGATAACATGTACGCAGCTAAACAGATTCTCAAGAGTGTTTGATTTAAACTGGCCGCACATTAGCCTGTTAAAAAAAAAAATCAGGCAGAAGCTCATGAGCTCATGAAGCACAGGCAATGGCTGAATAGTTCATGGTCAATATAAAATATAAATAGAAATTAAATCAGTCAGGAGCAAAGCAAAAACATCTACTCAGAAATTTCCTACAAAGCACATAGTTGCTGTATTTATATTCAGTTGATTTAAAATTTATAAATTTCTGTAAAGCTGCTTTGTGACAATGTGCACTGTTAAAAGCTCTATGCAAATTAAAATGAGTTGAATTTAGGGGTTTGCTGTACTTCAGCAAAAAAAACTTTGATGCTTCACTGCATCATTCAGGAAGATGCACAAATTAACTCCCAGGGATGAACAAACTTTGGTCTGAAAGGTTCAAATGAACCCCAAGACAACAACAAAGCTGAGGTGTCTGGTACCAAAGTAAGTGCATCCACCATTAAGAGTCTTACATCACTATAGCCTGAACGACTAACGCTCAAGGAAGAAGCTCCTTCTCTAAGACTAGCATTAAAAAAGCTAGACTGAAGTTTGCAGATGATCAGCAGCCTTTTGGAGGAGCGGTCAAATGAAGCAAAAAACTGTTTGGCCATAAAGGAAAAAAGGGTGAGGCTTTTAATGTGAAGAACAGCATCCTGACTGTGAAGCATGGTGGTGGAAGCATCATGCTGTGGGGGTGTTTTGTTGGAAAAGGTACTGCTGCACTTCAGAAAGTAAACAATCATGAAGAAGGAGGATTATCTAGAAATACTGAAGGAACATCAAGACATCAGCCAGAATCCCATAGAAACTGTGTGGACTGAACGGATTCTGTCAGGAGGAAGGAGCAAGAATTCAGCAAAGTACTGCTAGAAACTCATGGAAGGCTACAACAAGAGTTTGGTTCAAGTTCAAGAGCTTATAAGGCAGCAGCTCCCAAGTTACAAAGTGTATAGAAACTTCTGACCCACTGAAACTCTGATATAGAAAATAAAAGCTGAAATAAATCTCTTAGCTATTATTTTGAAATGACTTATTACAGAAATGTACAGTAACATGAAATGTGTGGCGTTTGAGTTTAAATCTCTTTAGCTTAGACGTGTTAAACGTTTGGCCTCAACTGTACGTCTGCAACTTGTAACACTATCTATTAGATACATAAATATTAAACATTTGCTAATTTCCAAACACAGTTTTGGCCTTTATTTTGGTTACTGTTTCAGTTGTCCTGTTTCAAATGTACCTTCAAGTCACTTCAGCACTGTTTCAAATGTCACTATCACAAGATTCTCACAAGATCAAGAAAAATCTTGTGATTAAAAAAAAGAAGGAAAGTGAAATGAACCCCTGCACAATGTACAAAGATTTTTTTAAAGGATTTGTTACCTTGAAGGATGTTCCAGTGTGGGGAAGATCACCTGATGAGATGTCCAGCACCGAACCGCAGCCCCCAAATCTTTCATTCTTACACCCGTACACAACCAGTGGGACATCTACATCTGCGTCAAGGACTAAGACTTCATGTCCCTTTTGTTCAATAAAGTCTGGCATTAAAGTAACTGTAGTTTCTTCAGTACGACAACAAAGAACTAAATGTAAGAGCTCCCTAACCTTGGTTTTGGACACACTGCTTGCAGCCACTCTCAGTTTCATTTTATGATGACAATGTGATCAATACCGACAATGTTGGAGATTTTATGGACATGTTGTTCTGAAAAATATCTTTCGGTAAACGACAATAAAACACAGACGACTTTAATATTTTAAAAGCATCCATATGATTGAGCGTGTGTTTTTTAAATGGTTGTGTAACACTGTGACACTGTGATAACCTTGATCTTTTTATAGCTTATCATACCATGAAAATTTTAATTCTATTTAATAATTACACACAGCGCAGTTTTAACATCCAGAACAACGGCTCTACTTGTGGATGGAATATCATGCTGTACATCAGCGTGTATCCTTAATAGTGAGAGACAGATGACGATCCTTGCGTCAATGACCACAAACGATACTGTTACTATGCATTTTCAGTTAGATGTAGAAAGAAAGCGAGCATTAGGATATGCCTAAACAAAACAGAATATGATGAATACAGTTATAGGATCTCAAAGCAACAAAGTCCTCTGAGAAAAGACATCAGGACTGAAAAAAATCAACCAAAAATCACAAACAGGAGACAGAATAATGAAGGATACTCAGCAGACGCAGTGCAGCTGCACACAAGATGCACGGTTCGACGGTCACGTACAGGACAGTGTGCTTGCACACCTCCTTTGGGTCCAGCTCTCTGTGAGAACACCATTCTAACACCTGGTCCAGTGCCACCATTTCCGCATGACGTGTGGCCTTGTGCAACGCAGAACAGACACGGGTTTGTTTCAGTCAAATGCAAGTCTGTACAATTCACTTGGAAAGTCCTACCTTGTAAACAAATTTATTAAGAAATGTATTTATGACTGATTACACACGCTCTGGATTGACCATTTTGGCCAGTGTACTGCATTTACCAAAATCACTGACAGGGATTCTCTAACACAGACCTGGACCTCTAACCTGGACCTCGAACACAGCACTGCTTTTCAATCCAGTTGTTTTTGTTCATTTAAAAAGCAGTTCAATCAGGATCAATGTAGAGCTCAGGAGTAAAACACTACTGCAATCAAAACAGTAAACCTGAACCCATTTTCAAGTGCAAGCAGGAGCTATACTTGAAACATTAAATATGTCTGTGTAGAAATATCTGTAAGGTATTTATCGACTCTGGTGCTAATTTGTTGGTGGTGGTTGTATTTTCCCTGTTCCCTGTTACAGTGGTGTTTAAGAGGAGAAAAATCTGCAGTAATCTCAAACACATCTGTGATATCCACAAGAGCTTCTTCTTTTCTCTCTCACTCACCGTTTTCATTCAGTACTCAAAAGTCCCAGAATGCAATGCGGTTGGTTTTACGACATAGTTGCTCTGAGGCACGGCAGAGACTTGGCTCGGCTAGTTAGTTGATGTTAAAGCTTTAGAACTTTATCTATTTGAGCAAAGTGCACAAGAAAAGGAGGGGAGAGAGCTGGATTAAAGGATTAAAGCGCTGCCGCACCAGCGCTGTTAATGATCTTAAGCGAACCCGTGTATCTGCAGTATAACTCAGTTAAAGGTAAGAAGCGCTGCTGTGTTTATGCTGGTGCTATGAGCGGCCATGTTGATCTGACGTCACTCTGAATACAGGGAAGGAACTCGTAGTTGAGAAAACTACCCCAAGTTAATGAGCAGGAATTTCAAGATGAGGGGCTGTGTTTTTTTGTTTGTTTATTTTTTTTTGGCTTTTTCTGGTTGGACGCTGGGACGTCAAACACAACATAAACCCCACTGCAACGCTATCATCAGTTAGTCGATATATATATATATATATATATATATATATATATACACGCACATACACATACATACACACACAGTAGTTTTGAGCGAGCGAATGTCCCAAAGAGGAAATTTATCCTCTTTTTAAATGTTCAGTGGAGAAAATGAGCCAATCACATAACATTTTATGCTGGGGATTTTTTTTTTTTAAAGTATGACACAAACAGAACCCAATTAAAATGCAAAAGAATATCTGAGCTCAGAACTCCAGTTTCTGCTCTCTTCAGGAAACTGGAAACATGCTGCCGTCTCAGAAGGTTTTTAATAAATATTGGTTCACAAGTGGCTTGGGGGGAAAATAGTCTGAATAACAGAATGTCTGAGTAACAGAATGTCTGAGTAACAGAATGTCTGAGTAACAGAGGGTCTGAGTAACAGAGGGTCTGAGTAACAGAGGGTCTGAGTATCATAATATCTGAGTAACAGAGGGTCTGAGTAACAGAGGGTCTGAGTAACAGAGGGTCTGAGTAACAGAGGGTCTGAGTAACAGAGGGTCTGAGTAACAGAAGGTCTGAGTAACAGAAGGTCTGAGTAACAGAAGGTCTGAATATCATAATATCTGAGTAACAGAGGGTCTGAGTAACAGAAGGTCTGAGTAACAGAAGGTCTGAATATCATAATATCTGAGTAACAGAGGGTCTGAGTAACAGAAGGTCTGAGTAACAGAAGGTCTGAATATCATAATATCTGAGTAACAGAGGGTCTGAGTAACAGCAGCTCCATTTATTACTTACATTTTTTGTTTCATTCACCTCATTCCTTCCTTTGCCTAAAACCATATTGTTGTACACCAGAAGACATCCAACAGGCACCTCGCCGCTTTCAAGAGCCTCTTTCGCCTGTTAAACACAAAACATTGTGTTTTAATAATAAATCTCGTGATAGTTTTGGAGTAAAGTGTAATAAGCAGCACAGCAGTACCATGTTAAAGGCGCTGGCCATCCAGCTGTGAAGCTCACTGTCTGAGGGCTGGAGGAAACTCCTGCTCATCACCTCGTTTTCTGCATGGGCTGTTCGCATCTTGAAGAATTATTGTTGTTAAAATATATTACAGAAGACTTTCTATTACTAATTTCGAGCTCATACAGAGCAAGCGAGCAGAGGAAAGAGGAACGAGAAGCATGTGATGCTTTCCCACTGGGGGAACATAATAGAAGACGGACCAGTCAGGGGAAGTTAATCACTGCAGCACCTGTGTCGAGGATTCACCGCAAAACAGTGGCACTGAATAAACATTCTGAAGAATTATTAAATAAATAAGAGTTTACAGAAAGTCAGTAGCATGTCCTTCTAGCCTGTCGTGAAATGGAAGCGCAAGCTGCAAGTCTACGGTTTATGAAGCAAAAGCTGTAGCGTTTGTAGTAGCTGCGCAATAAAAACAATGCAAGTTGAATTCATTTTTACATATTTAATGTATTACACGCCATATTACATATTAAACTAATATTTCAATGTAATATGTAATGCAGCTCAGCATACACTTCTAATTACTGTGTTAAACACACACCAAGGAGCCTACTCTCCAATCATTACAGCGCCGTCCGCGTCGCACATATATTGCGTCATCACCCGTGCTTCCGAAGACAGAAGACTTAAAGAAGCCGCAGATAAATGTATGAGGAAAGTCATATCAAATAACTTTTCTTTCTAAACCCGCTGCAGTATTTTATTAGAATAATCTCTTCATTAATATACACTGCAAAGCTGTATGACTTCTACCCAGAAAGTTCCTTACCACTTATTGTCAAATATAACAAACAAATCAGCCTGTTTAATTCACAGGGTGAATTTCTGAGCTATAGAGAATTTAGTGATACATACACTGGAATGTCAGAAAAAGATATGAAAATAGCTATTCTACATACGCTATATGGCCAAAAGTATGTGCACCCCTGACCTTCACACCCATTTCAGGTTCTTTCTCAAACTGTATAGAATGTACAGAGCGTCTCTGTGTGCTGTAGCTTTACAGTTTCCCTTCACTGGAACTCAGAGGCCCAAACCTGCTCCAGCATGACGACGCCCCTGTGCACAAAGTGAGCTCCATGAAGACATGGTGTGTGAAGGTTGGAGTGGAAGAACTCGAGTGTCCTGCACAGAGCCCTGACCTCAACCCCACTGAACACCTTTGGGATGAACTGGAACTGGAGACTCCTTACCCAACATCAGCGCCTGACCTCACTAAAGCTCTTGTGGCTGAATGAACACAAATCCCCACAGCCTCGCTCCAACATCTAGTGGAAAGCCTTCGCAGAAGAGTTGTAAGCTGTTATAGTAGAAAATGGGAGACCAACCAAGGAATAGGCACATATGGGTATGATGGTCAGGTGTCCACATACTTTTGGCCATATGGTGTATAAGAGTAGAAAAGTATTCACTGAGAGTACACAGATTTTCTGTACCTAATAAATTCATCTTTATAGACTGGTTCAAGCTGACACGAAATCTAATGATAAATTGTATGAAGATGCTGAAATGAATATACTGCAGGCTAGGCACTAAATTTGCATCCAGAAGCTAAACTTGTTGTTGGTGGAGACTTTAACATGGTTATGGACAATTTGTTAAGGTGTTTTCCTGGAATTGGTGTGTGGCTTATTTCAGTGGAATCAGAATGTAAAGTTTTGAATGTGGAAATATGCTCTGCAGTTGTGCCAGATCATAAGTAAGAGAGGAAATCTACCTAAATTACCAAAATTATTGCCACATTTAGCTTCCACAAAGTTATTACTGTGCCCAGTGGCCAAAACTGCCACAAGTGCTAATAGACATCCATAATGGCAGGATTCACGCTGCCCCATACTCACGCCATGAACGTTTACAGCGGAGGAGGAGCTAACAGGACAGGTAACGGCTGGGTTGCCAGATTGGGCTAGTTTAAAAGTTCTCAGCTGGAACCCAAAATCTTTTTTTTAAGAAAGTCTTTAATTGTCACATATACATTACAGTGAAGATTTTGCTGAAAATATTCCAGTGCAGATTACTGGATTTTAATTCACTAGACAGAAATCAGGAGTGGTAAATCAGGAGTGGTAAATCAGGTGTGATAGGTCAGGTGTGATAGGTCAGGTGTGATAGCCTCTCTGACGGCATTTTGTCTGAGGTTATTAATGTTGTCCTCTAACACTAAACCCCGCACTGTAGTCACAGCAGTGTTTAGAGGGATCTGGCAACCGGGTCAGTAATCTGCGGCGCGTGCTGTGAGAGCTGCTAGCTCTGTCTGAAACTTACTGCTGCGCTTCACTTTCAGCGGCTCCGAGGATCCGGGCAGGGGGTTTCTTTAAAACATGTTATCTTCTACATGGAACTTCATCAAGCGTCATAAAAAGAAGTTTATTTTCGCTGGAGCATTTGCTGGAGGTAACTAACAAACACACACACACACACACACACACACACACACACACACTGGGTAAAGCTAGTTAGCTAGCTCGGCTAAAAGCTCAGTGTTACATGTAGCTAGCTGCTGTTTTAAGAAAGCGTATACTACTGTAAATAAAAATAAATTAAACACGAGCTGGAAGGAATGTTTCGACTTTGACAGGATTTATTAGGGTAGTGTGTGTGGCCCTGGACCTAGCTACTAGCTTTCCTTAATCCCTTTAACCTCACTTAGTTCACAGCTAGTAATGGCAAATCAGAGCAAACTTTCATTCAGGTGATGAAGCAGTGTGACGTCAAATGTAGTCGTGACGTCAGGAATTGTCTTCAAAATGTTCTTACGTTTGCGCCAAACATCTAATTTCTACCTTACTACCTTCTGCATTCAGGGAATAATACCAAATTATATACGACTTAGAATGATGTCTTGTTGTTGAGTATTATTATTATTATTATTATTATTATTATTATTATTATTTTCATAGCTGATGACAACAGACCGACACATTTAGACCCTGGTTTCTGATCCGTTTAAGCCGATTAGCGTATCTCATGTAATATAAAAGTAAATAGATTCCCTGACCTTACACACCAGGTGTGTACCTGCTCGGGAGATATGCCCAGAGAAAACTCCAGGAGATGCAGGAGCGGGAGACGGCGGAGTACATCGCTCAGGCTCGGAGGCAGTTCCACTTCGAGAGTAACCAGAGGACGTGTAACATGACGGGTCAGACTCACTTCACGCAGCCGTTCTATATGTCTTCTCCAAAAAGTGCTTTATCTTTTATCTTTGTTCTGTAAAGATCCGTATGGCTTCACTTTTCACCTGCAGTGTTGTCCTTGCTCCCCACCCTGAGAGAGGCGATCATACACCACCTGAACTCCGAGAGTCTCACGGCACTGCTGAAGTCCAGGTGAGGAACAGCTCGAGATGGTCTGGATCTGTCTGCCTGGGATTAGCTTTTGAACTCCTTGTGATCCAGTCACGTCCTGTGTCTGGGTGTCGCATCGTTCGGACACACTGGGCCTCATTCATCATGCTGGATAGGAACGGATTTATTCCTAAATCAATCGTACGAGCGTTTACACAGGAAATTTGATTTTCATGAAAATCCTGTAAATTCAGGAAAACGTTCAAGTGAGTTTTTATTGTCATTCCGCTATATAGCTTGTATACATTGGAACGAAATGTCGTTTCTTCAGGACCATGGTGCAACACAGAACAGTATGCAAGTGCAAATACACAACAGTGTCGGACGAGTGCATGACAATAAACACACAGAACAGGAGAATAAATACACACAACATGGGCTGTAAATTGTAAACATTGTGTGATGTAGCAGCAGTATTGTCAATAAAGTGTGTGATGCAGCTGTGTGATGCAGCTGTGTGATGCAGCTGTGTGATGCAGCTGTGTGAAGTGCGGTGTGCAGCGGTACTGAGTCACACTGGGGCAGGTGTTTGACTCGCCCGGGTGAGTGCTGGGAGGCAGCAGGGTGTTGAGTGATCTGCCTGCTTCAGGGAAGAAACTGTTGCGGAGTCTGCTGGTGCGTTTCCTCCTCGTGCTCCTGAGTGTGTGCAAGTTTACGCAGAAGAACACTAACTAACGTAAACCTCGACCTATAATCTGCACGGATTACTGCACGTCTCTCTCTGGAACATTCTGTGGAGTTTAAACTGTTTGTGTTTATGGCGTTTCCAGCGTTTAGCAGACGCCGTTATCCAGAGCGACTGATAGAAGAGCTTTAGAGTCTCGATCAGAAACACTCGCTCTGGTTCACTCGCTCAGGGCCTCAGAGCTCCGCCCACAACATTTACTCAAAACCAGTCGCTTTATTTATTTAAATATTTTTATTGGCATAGCAGTGAGTCAATAACTTCTCCTTTTTCAGCTTTTACCCTGATCGCTCATTTCGTGCTCCCAGCTGTCTGTGTGCTTGACCTTTTATGGAGTTTTGTGGGCGTCGCTAAATGAAAATAAGCGGGGTTGAGAATGCGCTTTGCACTTTACAGGTGATTAACATACGCATGCACAAACCAAATCAGCGTTTCTGAAACTTCTGTAAACCGGTGGAAATTTTTAGTTTGCTTTGGCTTACACAAACATTTACACACAACTTTACTAAAAGATTTGATAAATGACGCCCAGTGAACGAACAGCATCCACCCAGAGCAGCTTACATCTTAATCTTTATAATCAGCATTATTCCTTATCCTGTACTCTTAAACTTTCATACTAATAGCGCTGTCAACGCCTTCATGACATCATCTCAGTGATCAGTGATTAGCCAATCAGAATCGCTGCAGTCACCACTTCCTAAAGCCGCATTGCATTCTGGAGTCCAGCGTTTGCTGCCTCCACTACTGTTACGTTGGATTTCTCATTATCATCACGCTGAATGTCAAATGGTGAGCGAGAAAAGAAGCTCTTGCTCTTTTTTAGGAACAGCGAAAATACATCGTCAACCAGCGACTCGACACCTGTTTCAGTATAAACATCCAGGAAAAGTGTAGTTCTCCTCACAAACAGTCTGTCCCAGTCTGTGCTTTAATCAGTCATGGACACGAGTAGTTCAGTCCAGTCTTGATCCTACTCCATGAAGTGACAGGATGCACGTTAAAGCATCGTTTTTAACACTGTGACTGACTGAAGTGTCTCTCTTAGGCCAGCTAACAAGATTGAGATTTGGGAGGATCTTAAGACAATCAGTAAGTTCAAATTCAGTCTCCTGTATGAATAACTGAATAAATGCATTAATCTTTGTACAGTGTGGTCATATGATTGCTTGCCTTCGCCCACTAGGTTTCACTCGAAGCATTGTGGCTGTTTATAGCACGTGCATGCTGGTGGTGTTACTTCGTGTTCAGCTCAACATAATCGGTGGCTACTTGTACCTGGACAACTCAGTAACTAAAAATGGAATGGTAAATTCTCTGGCTTGTTTTGTTTTCAGTAAAAATGACCTTTTCATTCCACTAAAGAATTTCTCTTTGTGTCTACGATTTGGATTCTTAGACGCCTTTGGCTCCTCCTGAAGTCCAACAGAAGTATCTGTCAAGCATCCAGCACCTTCTGGGAGACGGTAAGAGAACGTTTCATGTCCTGGTTTCATCAGCGTGCCTGTTCTTTCCGTTTCTGTCATTTCCATCATCATTTGGCTGTGTTTGTGACTGCAGGGCTGATTGAGCTGATAACCGTGGTGAAGAAAGCAGTGCAGGAGATCCTAGGACCGTAAGGCTTTTACAGTCTCCTCCTCCTTTTACGCAACAGTGTCTTTAGTAAACCTGAAATGCAGTAAAGATCAGCCAAACTAGAAGCTTGCACTTTCTCGGCATTTTCTTTGGCATTACAAACCACATGTTAAGTCCTGTGAATGTAAAGCTGCAGTGCCTTGCATAAGTATTCACCCCTTTGAACCTTTCCACATTTTTTGAGTGTTACAACCTGCAGCTGAAATGGACTTCACTGGCTTTTGATTTCCACTGGAAATGGGTTCTGAGCCACTGCAGTGTAGCTTTGGCAGTATGATTAGGGTCGTAATCCTATTGGAAGTTTCTCCACTTGCGCACTGGAATGGGTTTTCTTCTAGGATTAGCCTGTTTATGGCTCCATCCATCATGCCCTCAACCACAAGCAGTTTCCTAGTTTCTGCTGCTGAAAAGCATTCCCAGAACATGATGCTATCACCACCATGCTTCACTGTGGGAATGGTGTTCTCAGGCTGATGAGCAGTGTTGGGTTTCCACCAGGCCTAGTGTGTTGTTCCAAAGCCAGAAAGTTGAATTTCTCACCACTCCATAAAGAGCCCAGCTTCTCCCATCTGAGCTGTGGATCCCTCCAGCTCCTTCAGTGTCGCTCCTGGCCCTCTGGTTGCTTCTCTGACTAATGCCACTGACTTTTCATGGACGGCCTTCTCAACCCGAATCTGATTTTTAAATAATGGATTTTAAAGTTGAAATTTGGGCTTTTTTGAGACGTTCCTGGAACTTTGTCCTGGACTTGTTTTGATAGCTCCTTGGTCTTCATGACTATCATGACAGGGTTAGAATTGAGCTACTGTCACAAAACTTGAGAAGCACGTTCGTGTACCATCTCTTTGTTGTCGAACGTAACGTAGGAGATGTAAAGCTTTAAAATGGTGTTTGAGGTCTTGATTTACATAACGTTAATGGATGCATGTGGTTCTAACAGCACCAACTGATCAACTGTGTTAGTTTGTTTCTGTTGGTAAAAAACAACACTGTCTTATCAAGCATGTAGAGATGACAAGTTAAGTTCACTTAGAGCTAAGCTAGGAACTGTTCGAATACAAATAAGTGATGAAATATCTGTGGTGGATCAGAAGCTTTCTGCATATGTTCATGTTACACTGAGACAGATCAAGCAAACAGCTGGTTATTCATATTTTGGAGATGTTTTTGTTACGGCAGTTGGAGATATTTTTCAAGTTCCATTTAAAAGCTCATTATCTTGAGCATAAAGGTGTGAAATTGCGGAAACTGAGCTGTTACTAATACATGCGGTCAGTAATATAATATTACACCACAAGATGGCAGCATCAGAATATCAATACAACTTTAGTTCTGCTTCACCTTTCAGATATTTATTTATGAAAACGATTCATTTGGAGCTACAGTAGAACATTTAGCTGCCTATCAGTCTGCATTATTGTAATATATTGACTTTTTTTGGGTTTGTGGTGCTGTATTTTAGCAAATTATGTCATGTGGAACATTAGTGGTGATTAGTGGCCTGATGGTGGCGCTATAGCACAAGTGTTTACGTTTTAGCCCAAATCTTGAGAAACCAAAGTCCTTTTTTCTCTTATTCCTTGGTTTCAGCCGAATTCAGCTAGGCCACACCCACTCATTTCCTCCATGATGAATTTTTTGGATTCGCATGAAATTTGAAAGGCACATACAGGACAAGAGGTCTGAGGTCGTGTGCAAAGTCTGGGGTGTGGTCATGAATGGGGCGGAGCCAAGGTCAGATAACGCTTTCTCAGCGACTGTAAATCCGATGGAGTTGAAATGTGGTACGCTGCATCTACGCACTCATCTGTTAGTGGATTTTTGATGATGACGTAATTACTTCAAAAACATGGCTGCCATTGGCCAGTCAGCTTTCAGCAGGAATTTGATAGTTAGCATTGAGCCGTAGTCATGAAATTTAAATTGTAGTTCCTTTACTCACTCGATCAAAATCGTACTCACATTGGCCACTAGGGGGTGCTATGCTTGTTTTGTACAATAAAGGTTAACAGTAAAACATCTTTCTGCTCCTCATTCCCAGCAAAGTCTGAACGGACTGAAGTGTGAAAACACCCTAACAGACTCCGGGACCTTCCAGGATCACGCGTATTTACACTGAGATAACATCACACTTTAATTACACGCAGGTGAAATCCATTCAGCTGAGTATGTGACTTCTAATAACAACTGGTTTCCCAGAAACAGGGGTGACTACTTATGCAAGTTCTGCTGTTTTGTTTGTTATTTGTAAACCATTTTGCAAACTATATGTTTGTTTTTTTCCTACCACTTCAATATTATGTGCTGTTTTAATTATGGTTCTTTCAGTTCCGAGTTGTAAGATGGGGGTGAATACTTATGCAAGGCACTGTATAATTTATAAATGCTCACTTTTCAGGATCTCTTTGAAGCAGAGTCTGTCTCTGCAGGAACTCGAGCAGCACATAATTCAAATCAGACAGCTAGTGGAGGAAGACTCTGGCTCGTCCAGATTCAGACCGCTGTCCTGGTACATGATGCCTGATGAGGAGAACCCGCTAGCTGATCAGGTACAGCAAAGAGCTCACATGGGAGAACTATTATTTTAAGATTCTCTGTTATAAAAAAAAAAAAACAACAACTTGTCACCCTTATAAAACTTTTGTGAACAAACTTAATTGCCTTTTCTGTAGTCTTATAAGAATCATGGCAGTGTAGCAATACAGGTACTGTATACTTACAGAAGAGCAGCAATTTATTGATGTTGAAGTTTAAGTTTTATATATTTTTACATATATATATATATATATATATATATATGCGCTTATATAAGTGCATGGGAGTTTTTTGTTGTTAAACAGTCACCCTGACAGTCCTGCAGTAGTAATTCACAGGCGTGAGGAGTGTCGGGTCAGAATTGGTGTGAAATTTGTACACTTTTGGGCCATTCTACATAAAAGTGCAAAGTACAGGATGCAGAAATGTACTTCAGGGACTTCAGTGTGCACAAACCGTTATGACTGAAAAGCAGGTTTAAAATTTGCTGAAGTCCGTTTCTGTCAGTTCATCAAGGTTAGGGCTACAATATCACTGCAGCCAGGTTGGTTTCTTCAGCATCTTACATCAGCTTCTGAAAAGGTTTTCATTCACGCATACACTCTCTTATTTTCCGCATTCGTAGTGGACTTTGAGTTTTTCACCGCGTCTCCGCGATTATGCACAGGTTTCTCTTAACGCACTGCTTCTAATAGGTTCTCATTCAGAGGCTCCACATAATGAAAGACTAATAACAAATGGATTGTTTAATAAAGAAAAAAAATAACCGATGATGGAGTGAAGTTTCTTTGTTAGGAGACATTTATTTAAACATTACGGACGGAGTCTCAAGTGGAACAGTCGCGCTGCTTGGCAAAGTTTCCCAGCAAGTGAAAGGCAGAGGAGTTTACGCTTTCTGGTTTCTGGGTAAAATGACAAACTGAGGTTTATGAGAGGAGGAGAGAGAGATACCGGTGAGGGAACGACTGTTTATTGCTCCTATAAAGTAAGTGAAAACAGGAACGACATTAAATCTAACTATAGCCGTTAAAATGTGTGACATGTCGTCTGTTATGCACTTTGGGGGTAGCGGCACTCCAGTGCGTGTCATGTGGTATCACACCACCCCGAGCATTATTTTAGTATAACCGCATGGTCTGGAGTGTGTTCTTCAGGGTGGTAGAAACAGAGATGGTGGCACAAACTCAAACATTTCCTTTTGTTTACTGAAAACAGCGACTGTTACACAGTTGGTTAGTTACACACATCTGTGAATTTCACATTTTAGCATACATGTCTTTGCAACGTACAGGCTTGTGGCCTGACGGAGAATGATGCCACAACAATAAAGCTACTAAACGAAACCAGGGACATGCTCGAGAAGTATGTAAAACCATGACATTTTTTAATTTAACCATGTAGCGATTATAATACATGTCTAATTGCTGTCTGTATGTCGTGTCTCTGAGCGCTGTGAATCTTATCATTTTAGCCCAGATTTCAGTACCATACTCAGCACTTGCCTGAATCGGGGCTTCAGCCGTTTCCTTGACAACATGGCGGAGTTTTTTTGCCCCCGTCAAGGAGACTCCACCCCCAGCAGCACACCTGATAGGTCAGGAATTAGATATGCATTTGTGCATTTCTTTATTTATTCTTCTTCTTCTTTTTTTTTTATTTATTAAAATGCTTTTTTCCCCCCATTCTCTTCCAGTCTCTTACATGTAAGTCTCCCACTCGCCAAAATAATTCCAATCGCCAATGGACAGATTCACTCGATATGCAGTGAAGTCCCCAGTCAGTTTGTTCAGGTACGATTTGATGATTTCACACTTTCCTTTCCACTGTGAGATTTCCTTATCATCGGGCTGGTTTTGAAGTAACAGCCTTAACTCCAGTCTTGTGATGAAGCGATTTTGCCGTTTGCTACCCAGCAGAACTGTTAAAGCAACATGGATGAGTGATGAAATTCTCAGAATGCCCTGGATGAAAGAAAACCTTAATAAACAGACAGTTATGTTTGATATTGCTATGCTACTGGCGTCTAATGCGTAGCATGATCGCTAATGTTTGCTATTGTTTTTTTTTTTGTTTTTTTTTACGTTACAGGATCTTTTAATGACGGAACAAGTGAAAGAATTTGCAGCCAATGTTTATGAAGCTTTCAGCAACCCTCATGAACTGCAGAAGTAAACGCTGTTTAATGTGAGGTCAAATTCCTGAATCTACAAAGAGCAATACAGCACAACGTTCCCTTATCCTCTCATCTTACAGGGGCAAAACGTACACTTGGTGGAAAGCTGTGTCGTGAATGGCTTGCCGTTTCTCCCCGTGAACCTGGCTGACTTTTTCTTCCCCAAGTTATAACTGATGATCGTTAATGGATGGAGCTCTGTTTTCATCACTGGTCTTTTTCCCCCCTCTGATTTTCTTCCTAGTTTAGGCAGCTCTCCCCTATCACACGACAGCCACCAGCCAGCGAGGGCGAAGGCTACCAGGCGCTTCCTCCGAGGCCAGCCGACCGCCTGTTTACGGACTGCTGCTCACGTAACGTCAGGGGGCGGTGTAACACACCCGGAGGAAAACACTGTCCGCCCTCTTCCACATACACGAGCTCAAGGGCGCCCGTGATTGGCTAGTGTCGCTCCGAATGATAGGGGAGAGAAACTCTGGTCTTTTTTTTTAAACCTTTTTTTTTTTTTTTTTTTTTTTTTCCACAGTTAAGCTGGAGAATGGCCCAGGATCTGTTGCTTCCAGGAAACAAGCCTGGTCATTTTCTTAAAAGCCCCATTTTCTTAAAAGCCCCAGGAAACCTTTTTTTTTCTCTTTTTGTTTCGTTTCGTTTTGTTCTGTTCTGTCTGGAACAACATTCCATGCTCCTATTTCAGCTCCAGAACACGGCAAGGGAGTTGATACAGAACGTGTGAAAATGGTGGACTGGATTGATCTTTTCTGATTAGAGCTTGGTTTGGGCTGGATTCTTAGACAAAGTTCAAGCCTGAAAAGTGCTGTCAGCTGTGACTTTCAGGATTTTCTGTCGAGCTGTGAGACCGAGTGTGCTCAGTGTTGCAGGCACTAGGTTTTAGATGGTAGATGCTGCATGATCCAAACCTCAGTTCTTTTGGTTTAATTATTTTTTTTTTTTTAACCAAACCTGCAAACCTGAAATCATCGAATTGATTGTAATAAATATCTGATGACTATTCGCTAACATAAACAGCAAGTGTAATAGGAAAAACAAAGAGGGACTAACTGAATCTTAACTTATTGACACTAATGAAGAATATTAAAAATAAACGCAAAAAAAAATTTTATCCTTGAAAAAATAAAAAAATTGCTGTTTCTGTGGTGACGATAGTTAATATTAGCCATACGGTTGCACTACAAATGAAAGTCAGTGGCTTTCTTTTGCGTACAGTATAGCTTATGAACAGAACACACACTAACCCCTTCACTTGTGTTATATTGTATAACTGTTTTTCAACACACAAGATGTTCATAATGGGATGTCAAGCAGCTCTGGCCATTAACTCGTGACCTTGTTCAAAGTGTATTATTAGATGTGTGTTCAGTGGAAATGCAATGACGTGAAAGCAACTGCAAGCTTAAAAAAAAAAAAAAAAAAAACACACAGCAGACCGGTGGTTCTCGAAGGGTTTCGGCTACAGTACCAATAATCTTTGAAGCCTAGTATTCCTTAGAAACCCTCGCTGTCTTTCCATATCGTCATTCATTAGAAGATGGTGGTGCGTCCTTCTTAGTAAGCCGTGTTTCCGTTTCACTTTTGTTGCAGCATGTCTTGTGTGATAATGGTTTACCCTACGGCAACAAAAAAGCATAGAATTGTACAGCTGGTTATGAACAGTAGTTCTTACTTATTCAGTTGGTTAAATCATAGTACTAGTCCAAATGATATTAAATTAATATCTGGAAAAAAAATGGACATAGAAGAACAAAATGGAACCAAATCAGATGTTGGCTGAAGTGTGTATTTAATGTGACACATTTCAATTCGATTCAGTTTTATTTGTATAGCAGTTTTGTCCCAAAGCAGCTTTACAGAAATCTGGATGTAGATGTATATCTCTGTATCCCATAGATGAGAGGCGACTTGACTTAAAGAAGAATCTCTGAGTGGAACCCATCCTCTTCTGAGTGACACCAGGTAGTGGGATTATAAATCTTTACCGTATACAGTGTACAGAAATGAAACTGCTAAATGTAGTGTAAGTCTCAGCTGTATCCAGGTAAGTTTATCCACCTCAGCTTGAAAGGTGTCAAAGGCGTAGCAGTTGTTGCAAGTTTCTACAGTAACCTGATTATCTACAGCAGCATGAAGGTTCATCATTAACACGGATAGCTCTGACATGACGAAGCAGGAGCGGGAGGCGGTCTATCTGGTTTCTCTACTGCTGACTCTGTCCACGTGTTGCATAGATTTCAGCAGCTTGGCCTCTGCATTGTCCTCGATAAAGACCATGTACACAAACATCTCACACAAGCCACATTCAGGAAAATGGTTTTTTTGTGTGTTGTTATAAGACTCTTAGTCTTCAGTGAGAGTTTTAGAAAAACTAAACATATCAGAAATTACCAGTAAAATATTGGTACAAGCACACCAGCTTTGTAAATATCATAAAATCAGTTCTATCGAGAAGTCCTTAAGTCAAACGTGGGGTCAGGTGATACTGAATATGACTCAGAAAGTCTCTCAGCAGTGACGTGACTAATCACAGAAACTGCAGCGCTCATGCTGATGGTGAGTTTTCAGTCTAAATGCCACCTCTGAGCGTGTTTTCCACTATCGCAGTGCAGTCACATGACAAACACTGAGTGCACTCCTTCTTTTCTCTCGGGTTTTTGGCAAACAGGAAATTCTACCTTGTCACATGATCCGTGATGGTGAAGTTGCCTTGTAACCTTTTTACTGAAACAATTTACATGAATTCCTGGAACAAGAGGCAAAGAATTCATTGCAAACTTTAAAGTATCATCGCATCATGTTTATTCTGTTTGTATACCACACAGCAAACCCGGGGATGACTTTGCAGTTTTAGTTCAGGCCCTTCATGTGACTGAATGTAAGAAACAGGCATTCTGAAGCTAAATAATGTGAACATTAGAGTGAAAATCTGCCCTATTCAGATGATGCGTTTAAAGGGTAAACTAGTTTATCCTTTAAACTGTTAATCATGGTAAATACCCCAGTGGGTTTAAAACAAAAATGGCAATAAATAATAATAATAATAATAATAATAATAACACCTAGCTACACATACTGTGTACATACGCTATAGTATTTAATAACACCATCAGCTGCTTGATTGGATTAAAAGTAGCCTACAGTGAGTTCGGAAAGTATTCAGACCCCTTCAGGGTTTTTTTCTTGCATACTTTATTGTATTATAGATTTCATTTAAAATGGATTAAATTTACTTTTTTGGCTTTTATTCAACAGATAATATTCCATAATGACAAAGCAATAATATGTTTTTAGAAAATCTTGCAAATTTATTTTTTTAAAAATAAAAGACCCAAAAAACCTGAAATCTCTTCTCTAAATCTAAGTCTTCAGTCCCTTGCCTAGGGCACTCCAGATCTGAGCTCAGGTGCATCCTGTTTGCTTGTTTAATTATCTTGAGATGGCTCTAGAACTTGACTGGAGTCCACCTGAGACAAATTCAGCTGATTGGACATTATTTATAAACACACACCTGTGTGTATAATATCCCACAATTCACAGTGCATGTCCGACCAAAAACCAAGCCATAATGTCCTAGGAACTCCCCGTAAACCCTAATCAGATTGTGTTGAGACAGAGATCTGGGTGAGGGTGTAAAACCATTTCCAAAGCTTTCAGTGTTCACCAGAACACTGTGGGGTCCATCAATGTGAAATGGAAGAAGTTTCCTAGAGCTGGGCGTCCAGCCAATGTCAGTAACTGGGCTGGAAGGGCTTTGGTCAGGGAGGTGAGCAGGAACCCAGTGGCCCCTCCAACAGATCTTCAGGCACTTAAAGGACTCTGAGATCATAAAAAAAAAGATTCTCTGGTCTGATAAGACAAAAATTTAACTTTTTGCGCTGCATCAGGTGATAACCAGGTAGTGCTCATCACCTGGCTAATACAGTCCTTATGGTGAAGCATGGTGCTGGCAGCATCATGCTATGGGGTGCTTCTCAGTGGCAGGGAGACCGGTCAGAATTGAGGGAAGGATGAATTCAGACAAATACAGAAAGGTCCTTGGAGGACACCTGCTCCAGAGTGCACACAACCTCAGACTGGGGTGAAAGTTCACCTTTCAGCACGACAACGACCCGAAGCATACGGCCAAGACAATGCTGGAGTGGCTTCAGGACAAGTCTCTCAGTGTCCTCGAGTGGCCCAGCCAAAGCCCAGACTTAAACCCCGTAGAACATCTATGGAGAGAGCTGAAGATGGAGGTTCACAGATGCTCCACAGATTGAACTTTAGAGGATCTGCCAGGAAGAATGGGAGAAACTGCCCAAATCCAGGTGTGTAAAGCTTGTAGAGAATTACCCAAGAACACTCGAAGCTGTAATTGCTGAAAAATCAGCTTCTGCAAAGTACTGAATAAAGGGTATGAATACAGATCTAAATGAGAGATTTCAGTTTTTGATTTTTAATAAATTTGCAGAAATTTCTAACAACTTTGCTTTGACATTATGGATTCTTGGGTGTAGCTTGATGGCCACAAATGGAATTCATTTTAATTGAAATCTATAATACCATAAAGTCTGCAAAAACCTGAAGGGGTCTGGATACTTTCCAAAGTGACTATAGTTAGTGATGTCATATTGGTGTATCCAGTGGCAGGATCAGATTTCATAATGATGACTCACCAAATATATCTGCAATACAATGTCAGCTCTTCTACCATTACAGAATGGCATAATCTGAGGATCAACAGACCTCTTACCATCATGAGCTCACGACACAGTGGAATACCACAATGCACACAATCAGTAAAAACTCCTTGGAGAAATATGTGTACTTTGCATTCTGTTAGAGCTCATGTGTTATGCAAGAGGCAAGTGCTAGCGTTGGACTTGAAGAGAACCACAACATGTTCTGAAAGCATTTTAAAAAGGCTATAAAGAAAACAGCAGAGAGAATCCACATACTGTATATAGTGCTAATGTGCTACCAAATGTGTATTAAAGAGACAATAATACAGACAAGGCTCAGCCTTACAGCAGTAATTTGCTAAAATCCTAACGTACCATAACAGAGTAATTAACACTGTTCATGATCTTTGAGCTACAAGAGCCTCTGTGTTGCTGTTCTATGCCGATGCATGGTCCTGAAAGGATTAGCATGAACTATTTATCTCCCGTTGCTATGACGCATGCTGCAGTCACACCACAGAATGTTCGGAAGATGTCATCTCTGTTGAGTAAGCTGATTGGTCCAAGGCTTGCATCATTTACCTGCTCACCATATCAATTCTGCATGAAGCTGAAAGGTTTACAAGCAGTCACATGACTTTCCTGATCTGATGCAGACTCAGTGGGTGACTGTACAATATGCTGTACGCTTTTCTGATTATTAACTGCAGATGTCCTGTCATAAGTTCATTATGTTAAGTCATCATGTTTACAGTAGATCCGAATTATGTTTCACTGTCCTGTACTGGGTGCTGGTAGTGCTTCGGAACCAGGATCTAGATTCTGTTCATATTATGAACCCTATTCTTTGGATGAAGTGATTTCAAATATATTTGAAGAACTTAATTTCTTCTATTAAGCATCGTAAGCACTTTAAATTCCAAGTAGGTTTAGGACCCTGGTGTTTCCTTCAGACCATCCAAATCAGCACACTGGCTTTAAAAATCTGGTGATGTGGCAGAAAAGGACGGAAATGGGGAACTATTGCAACATGAACCAAAAAGCTGTTCAGAGAAGATGCTGATTTGGCATGTATTAAAAAAAGATGTCTCATAAATCATCAGACACACCTCTGTGGTGCAACAAATACGATGACCGTTTTTACATCTTCAGGAAAGGCAGAAAAGCAGAAATATGTTTAATTTATTCAGAAATGAAATTTCACGGCGGCATAGACAACCCAGACTGCTGCAAATTCCACAATAACAGCTATCTTAAGACATACGCCTAAGAAATGCATCTCGTCACATCTCTGTCTAATTTTAACCCAGCTGGAATGATGTAAGGCCTTCGTAAATTAGCGAGGAAGGGGCTGTGGATGTTCCACTCCCTCTCTCTCATTGACAATGGAACTGGCCATGCCAGATATAGCAGAACACATGGACACAGCTGCAGAAGTAAATGAGGTCAGGGTCCGTGAAGGGATTGGGAATCCTGGCTATGGCTTTCCCCCTGTCTGCGTGTCTGGGATTAAACACTGCTGGCTGGTCACCACTAAAGCCTGTGAGGCTGTAACCATGGCTCTAGCTGGGGTAAACAAACAGAAAGGGTGTCAGTGGCTGTTCTGGGGCCATTGCCACATGGAGGTAGAGCTGATTTAACTGCAAATTTATAAATAACTGTGACAAGAGCCGCTGTGCATGGTGCAAATGGAAGAGAGAAGTGAGCAGCTATTATTTAGAGGAGGAACTCTCATCCTGATTCCAAAACTGTGACGCTCTGCATCCACACCTGTTGATTCATTTGCAGTTTATTTATGTTGGGATGGGTTTTTTTTTTAATGGTTAACATGTCTAACACTATCCTCTGTGATGGACTGGCGTCCCAACCAGAGTGTGTTCTGTTTCATGCTCGCTGTTCCAGGGATAGGCGCCAGGCCCACCCATTTACTGAGAGTGAATGAATGAATAAATGAATGAATGAATATCTAACAGTAACAGTACCAAAGGGGCGCTAGGCAGTGCTGCAGCTCCCTGTACATTACTCTTAGAGCCCCTAAAAGCAGCCCACCTTTAACTTATTTACTCCCCCAGATGTGTGAGTGAATTAATTTTAGTCTTTCCGCAGCCTCGTGCCACAAACTGTATGCCTTTTCATAAAGTCATTTTTATTCTTATCACAATTGTGTTCATTTTTTAAGTCTACAGTCAAAAGTTGTTAACCAATCAACACACAAGTATTAAAATAAAACGTTTAAAACTACACAGTAATTTATTAGCAATATTTTAATTTATTTTACATATTTTTTATTTAACAGCGCATAGATTTCCTTTCCCTAATTTAAGTCCATATTTAAATCAATATGGATAGTTATTAATAATGAAACTTATTGATAACGAACCTTGTTTTATTCCAAAGCTCACAATTATGATTTACATCTTTATATACAGTGTGAGAATGAAATGAATTGAAATTATGATTATTATTATTATTATAATTATATATTAGGTCTCTATTATATCATGAGCCCAGTACATGTCTATACATGTTTACTTGACGTGTCTACATTTGTAAATGTTTTACAAGCACAAACATCTGAAGTGGAGATAGAGGCGAGATAATCCTGCTTCAGCCTGTGAAGAGATGACTCATGTGGAAGTTTACTGGAACGCAGCAGGTCATAATGAAAGCGCAAATGAAGGCCCAGTCCCAGCATTTGTACCGGCAGCAGTACCGCTTTTCTCTCGGTCGCGTGATCTTGAGGAAAACAGGATGATTTGTTCCCCCCCCCCCCCTCCCTCTCACACACACACTGGGCTGAGTCGCCATTTCCCGGAAAGGATGATGTCATCGCTTTCCTGTGAGATACGCCTGGGTTTCTTTTAAAGAAACAATACTGTGATCATGCTCAGTGTTCAGGTTACCTTCACACTTTAACCTCTCAACCTGGAAACTATCAGACACATGTTTATATTAGAAAACAATATTTTACTGGAAGAGTTTTTAATCAAATATACACCGATCAGCCATAACATTAAACCAGGTGAAGTGAATAATTGATTATCTCATTACAGTGGCACCTGTAAAGGTGTGGGGTTATTAGGCAGCAAGTGAACAGTCAGCTCTTGAAGTTGATGTGTTGGAAGCAGGAAAAATGGGCAAGTGTAAGGATCTGAGTGACTTTGACAACGGCCAGATTGTGCTGTCTAGACGACTGGGTCAGAGCTTCTCCAGAACAGCAGGTCCTGTGGGGTGTTCCCAGTGTGCAGTGGTCAGTACCTACCAAAAGAGGTCCAAGGAAGAACAACCGTTGACCCGGCGACAGGGTCATGGGCTCCCAAAGCTCACTGATGCAGAAGAGCTACTGTAGCACAAACTGCTAAATGCGGGCTCTGATAAATAGGCATCAAAAACACAGTGCAGCGCAGTTTGCTGCGTGTGGAGCTGCGTAGCTGCAGACCGGTCCGAGTGTCCATGCTGACCCTGTCCACCACCGAAAGCTCCTACGTGGGCTCATGAGCATCAGAACTGGACCATGGAGCAATGGAAGAAGGTGGCCTGGTCTGATGAATCACTTTTTCTTTTACATCAGGTGGACGGCCGGGTGCGTGTGCGTCACTTACCTGGGGAAGAGCATTGTCCTAATAACAGCTGTACGTATACCTCAATGTCTTTTTGAGGACACAACAGACTTTTAGCCACCTGACTAAAAAAAAACCATGGCGTTTATCCTGAGGGTCAGTAAAATAGGGAGCAGACACTTATGCACGGTATTTTACAATATTTTACACGTTTACATATATAAAGCTCGCCGAGGGTTTAGATTGTTTTATAATTAAGAAAAATGTCTATACACACACTGGGGAAACCATTGTAGAAAAATAAACCCTTTTGTCCTGGTTTCTGGGTCAGCATGCCAATATTGGATTTTCATCAGTGTATTTTCAGAATTTTGACTACTGCACAAAATATTTAAGTGTTGTCTATGTAACCTATGTCAAGTTCTTGGATACTGAAAAGTAGGGGTGAAAATGTCACCTAGCGATACTGAAAGTGTCAGTATTTGTCAGACAGAACTCAGACAAAACAGTGGAACCGCGTTATAAGAAAACTACAGACAGGTGACAAAATAAAGGAAAAACCAGCGGCCCTGTTATGCTGTGGGACGCATTTTTCTGGCATGCTTTGGGTTCCGTTATTATATCTGATCCTGTAATGAACCATTTTTATCCTGATGGGAGTGGTCTCTCCCAGGATAACTCTGCCCACCCCCACACACACACACACACACACACACAGGACACAAGGGCTCACAGAAGAGTGTGATGATGTAAATCAAACCACAGTCACCACATCTCAACCACTTGAAAACATATGGAAAGTTTTTGGACTAACATGTTACACAGCGCTTTCCACCACCATCATCAAAATGCCAAGTAAAGGAGTATGGTTTGGAGTTCATCCCTCCAGTAGAGTTTCGGAGAATCTACGCCAAGCTGTTTTGGTGGCTCGTGGTGGTCCGACATCTTACTAAGACAGGTTATGTTTTTTTTTTTTTTCTCCAGGTGATTACTTTCCAAATGAATCAACCACAGCAGTAGGGGAAATCCACTAAGTACAATATTAAGCTTTATAGCTTTAGGCACGATAAAGCTCAGTGAGATAACGTTTCTAATCCTGGCAGCCAACGAGATACGCAATATCACCAATGTCATGTTTTGATTCTTATGGTATTGTTTCCTGGTAACACACACACACACTCTCTCTCTCTCTCTCTCTCTCTCTCTGTGTTGCACTGCACTGGATTAGAGAGAGGATTGGAGGTTTCCAGAACACAGAAGAAAGAGAACATATTAGTGAAGGAATGTATACTGTACTTCACTCCCTGCTGTTCTTCTCTGATCACTTCATCCTTCACAAATGAACTGAAACACAAACAGCCGTACTCTGGCGCTCTTACCCTTGCCCTTTAAGAGACCTTTAGAGCAGGGGTGCCGGCGAACAGACACATACTGCATCTCTTAACCGCCCAGTTGAAGTAGATGTGTAAGAGCAGGCGCAATCATCAAACCGTACTGGACTTCAGCATTTGGACTGGAGTTGGGTATGCTCACTTTAGAGGCAGCTTTCTGATTAAATTAGAATTTATTAGATCTGATTAGATAAAATTGAATTTTTTCTCTGATTAAATACAGAGAGAATAAATCTGCCATGAAGTGTGAAGTTGGTTGGCAGTCCAAATATACAGTATGTAGTAATAAAAACTGTATTTATGGACTAACCACTTAATTACATACAGTATATGTCATTCATACAGCATTCCCTTTGTTTCTACATAACATACACCATACGGCCAAAAGTATGTGCACCCCTGACTATCACACCCGTATGTGGTGGTTCTCCAAACTGTTCCCACAAAGTTTAAACCACACAGTTGTACAGAGCGTCTCTGTGTGCTGTAGCTTTACAGTTTCCCTTCACTGGAACTCAGAGGCCCAAACCTGCTCCAGCATGACGATGCCCCTGTGCACAAAGCGAGCTCCATGAAGACATGGTGTGTGAAGGCTGGAGTGGAAGAACTCGAGTGTCCTGCACAGAGCCCTGACCTCAACCCCACTGAACACCTTTGGGATGAACTGGAACTGGAGACTCCTTACCCAACATCAGCGCCTGACCTCACTAATGCTCTTGCAGCTGAATGAACACAAATCCCCACAGCCACGCTCCAACATCTAGCGGAAAGCTTCCCAGAAGAGTGGAGCTCA